>JAEMWC010000082.1:875000-955000 GCA_016490735.1 Pachyseris speciosa | reverse complement strand
TTACATTGTGTTCCATGTTTGTTGCTTATTTAACGCCTCTCCCCCTCCAACGAACACGCACACAATGGGAACAAGGACCGTTTTTATTTGCAATGAAGACTATTCCCAACGTGAAATTTCATAAGATGTCGCTGTGTTGTTGTTTTGGTGCAGCACTGTGTGTAAATCAGGTTCATCGTGTCGGGATTTGTTACTCGTTTTCATTAATCATTAACCTGTTCATTTTTCAGTTGTCTGCAATAACCAACAAATCAATGCTAGACGAGGAGAGATAACTTCCCCAGAATTTCCAAGCCGCTACCCGAAAAACGCGAACTGCGACTGGACAATAACTGTGGACAAAGGATATCAGATAACTCTGACGTTTCTTGAGGTATATTTTATGGCTTCCCATCAACCTTAGAATATCACTTCATGCATGTATACTAATCAAGCAAACGGGGTAATCACCAAATGAGCAGATACCAGGTACATTCATCGTAAAAAAAATTATCAGAAATGTCTAGAAACCTGCTCCATATTGTTCAACCAACGGGAGGCTATGATTTTCTTTATGGTAGATGTAGCGAAAGCTGGGAGAGGTTATTTTTTGAAATAGTAAGAGAACATTCCTTACATAGCATAATTGACTTAGCCTGGTGCCATCGCATGGTTGCGCAACTCCCTCGTGTTTTTTTTTTTATGAGTGACCTTGAATCAGTCCATAACAATCACCATGTTGCCCAACTAAATAATGTGAACATTTTTTCGATTTATGCGCGCTTAAGGAGGTTACGGTTTCTCGTATTTTTGGTGCAAGAAATTAGAGCCGATGTGATTACCGACTTTAAGGCCTATTAAGATATCGAGGCCCCTTAAAATTGTTGGTGTTGATAATGATCGTGAGCTTTTCTTGTTTATTCAGTTCGACATAGAAGATCATCCCGAGGTCACATGTCCTTACGATTATATGAAAGTGTCAGCTGGCAAAAACAGGAAGTACGGTCCGTTGTGTGGCAAAACTCTGCCACAGAATATTACCTCATCTGGGAACTATATGCACATCGAGTTCGTGTCCGATGACTCGGGAAACTACAGGGGATTCAAAGCCTTTTATGATACGCATGGTAAGTATGTCAATTACCCCCATTTTAAATGGAATGGATAATGAATAATGAAGAAGCGTTCTCAAGTCAAATTACTCACAAAAAGAAGTTTTCTGAGTCCCCAACGGGAGTCGAACCCATGACGACCTTCCAGATACCGGTTGGACGCTCTTATTTACCCCATTTTAACTACGGATTTTTTTCGGGGACCTTAACCAACTATGAAGGCAATGCCAACGAAAAATATTTTCAAAAGGTAACTTCGATATCGTCACCTCTTTTTGATTATTCCAGCTTAAATGGAACTATGCATCGCGCAGAATGCCGCCGGCGACACATCCGGGACTTAAATTTAGTTGCTACGAAAAGGTTTGAAGGAAGAGCTAAATGCCCCGTCATACATACATATCCATACATAAATACACTTCATACATACCCTCGGATTTTAGAGTAGCTTATACAGCTAATATCTCCGAGAATTTTACCAGCCCAACCATCAGATGAAAGATAGACCACAACACCGGAAACTACGTCCCCTACTCTTTACGAACAGTGTGTGGGTTCTTTAACGTCCCAAAGAATCAATTATGAAGAGTTGTGAGACGGGGCCTACGGTTTATCGTAGGTGTCATTCAGAAAAGGCAGCACTTTCTCCTCAATTATTTAAAGACCCTGAGTGTTGGTCTGGCCGGGGTTTGAACCCGCGACCTCCCGCACGGTAGTCCGGTGCTCTATCACTGAACGGAGCTAGCCGGTGGGCGGTCGTGCCGGCGCTATATAGAACCTTCTATTTGTCGCATATTAAGGATATATAGCAAATTTAGAGAACTGACTACAACACGAACCAAACGACCTTTTGTTTTCAATAGGAATACGATGTCCACCTTTAACAGCTCCAGAGCACGGAAATATGACAGCAGACAGTTTTACTTTCAAAGACACCGTAGAGTTTGGCTGCGATGAGGGCTACCTCCTCACCGGCTCGGCTGTAAGAGAATGTCTAAACACTGGAGACTGGGATGGTACTCCGCCGGAGTGCAAACGTACGTACATTATTTGCGGGTGTGGGAATGATGCATAAACCACGTGCACTCAATAACAATAACACATTATATGATTGCATGAATTTTAATTTCAATAAATTCAGAGCACTGCAGAGGTGTTGCGGGCATCCAACTGGAAGCCATTTTTATTATTTTCGTTTTTTGTTTCAAGTGTAGTCGAAAAAAAAAGTAGTTATAGTCAAAACCTTGAGTTCTTCACTGTAATATTATCTGGTTTATCTGTAAAGTTGACAACTCAACTAAAAAATGGAGTTTACTGCTTTGCGTTGCGTATATCATTTGTCATGTCGTCTAAATAGATTTGTTTTCGTAAACTAGCGGTGAATTGTGGACATCCGGGAAGACCTCTTCATGGAAACATCACTGAAAGTGGCTTCGAATACAAAAAAGTGGTTAGTTTCCACTGTAATAATTATTATGAGCTTCGTGGAGACAGTGAGCGGCAATGCCAAGCTGATGGCACATGGTCTGGCGAACAACCCACCTGTGTTGCAAGTAAGTAGAACTCATCAATGCCAGGATCTGTGTATCACTTATTACCTCTGTCTCTGTGGCCAGTAAAGGTTTCATTCTAAAAACTGGATCATCAGGGGGTAGTGATGGGCCTTTTCAGAATGTGGATCAACTAGCTCTAGCCACGAAAGGGTGCCCAGTGATCTTTAAACTTCTTATACACGGCTTTAGCAGTATTCCAGTGGTTTAAGTATTAATATCCCCTTCAGCTATCGAACTTGTTATGAGTTTCTGCCATAGCACCTTGATTATGTTGTGTTCATCACTATTTTTAATTTATACGGAGACAGCTGTTCGAAAAAGCCATTTACTTGTCATATCTCTTCGTGATAGGAAAATAGCCTTTACTGTGGAAATTCCATTACCGATATTTGCGCATTGGTCCAGAATAGACTTTACCGTAGAAATAAATCCACAACTGACAGGCTCCCAGAATGTGATGCTTCGTAGCCTGCGAGCAAGCTCTCTCGGGGTTAGGGGGTCGGGGAGGAAAGGAGAGAGCTTGCACTCGTGTCTCATAAATTTGAATTTTTGCGTCCAAAAATTGGACGCAAAATGCTGATTGGCTGATTTGACCAGGTAATGACGTGATCTATCATCGAGCGTGGTTTGCGTGGTTTGCGTTTGTTTGGTTTTTGTCTGGAAAAGGCAAGACATTTGTATTCGCGAAGCTTACGAAAATTTCTCCAAATATCTGAACTGTCCATCAGATTTGAAACCAGAACAGCGTCTAGCAGTCGATAGCGGCTAGATTGCAGAATACCCCGCACTTAATATAACTCAGTCACGTCTTGCTACCACGGTCCGCGGTCCGCAGTCACTCGTGTGTTACAGTTGAAGTTAATATGCACAACAAACAACGAACAGAGGTGTGTATACCTCGTTCTTTAAGCGTTAATGCCCAAAATCACACGCATTTAGGCTTGTATATTAACCATTGCTTTCAGATACACAGATTTCACATCAATTAATCAATTCCACTTCAAAGCATTATCGACGACCAGGTCGCCGAAGCCCGAAGTATGGGGATGTCTGTTGTGATCTTTTCTTGGCGGTCTATCTTTTGACCGGGGCTTCTATCTGGCATAGTTGCCGAGGTTGGCAAAGTTCGCTTCATCCTTGGTCCGACATCCGAGACTTCAACTTCATTCTCCGGATCAGCAAACTTTGGGTTTACCACGTTCAATGTGGCCGCAATAAAGCTGAAACCTTCGCTGGTTTTTCGTCTTTTTGTAGCTCACGGTAGGCAGACTCTCTCAGAAACTGAGGAGTTATTTTTTTCAGCGACGATTCCCGTCTATTGCATTTCGTTTGCCAAAGTTGTTCCTTCGTGTTCTTCCTGTTTGATGGAAGAAAAGAATTTCCGGTTTGCGCTGATTGGCCAAATTTTGACAGCTCAGGCAGCCAGAAGGCACAGGGAGCATTAGGGGCGGAATTCAAATCGCAGAGAGATCGTTGCAAGGTATCAGATCCTCAATTGGCTGCCTGTTAATGAAACACTTTACTTGAACGATGCCATAATGATGTTTAAATGTGTTAATAAACACGTCCCTGACTACTTAATCGGGAAATTTACTCTGCGCTCACAAACTCACTCTAGAAATACTAGACAACGCGGTCAACTTAACATTCCGAGGTGCCGTACAACCACTGGACAGCGGTCTTTCACCTACCGTAGTACTAAGCTCTGGAAAACTCTAAGAGAAGATGTTAAATCTTCAGACTCCCCCCCACGCACCGAGAGAGCTTGCTCGCAGGCTAGATGCTTCGCTGCTTAGGTGGTCAGTAAAAGATCGAGTGGACAACGCCTGTTTTTTGTTGCCAAATGCGATGGTCAGGAACTCTTCTTTAAATGAAATAACAGTTCAAATTTATTCCTTAACAATTAGTTATTTCTTCATAGCTTGTGGAGAAGTGGGAGATTTCAACATCAGCCGAGATGTGTGTCGAAAGAGGATTGTTGGTGGCCAGGATTCGTCTAAAGGAGCGTATCCATGGCACGTGCTGATCAGGAAAAGCGGGGATCTCTCTTGCGGAGGGAGTCTATTGAATGAACGATGGGTTTTAACAGGTTAGTCACCTGGCAAAAGTCACCTGTGTTTAGATCTGGGTGACTGGTAAAGTGAACCTTGACTGTGTTTGCAGAAGCACGCCTCACAATAGGCCTTTTTTGTTATTCTCGGTATATAAGTGGATCTAGCACGAAGTCGAGGCTCTTGTGAGGGTATATATACGTTTATCGTGAATAGATTCCCCGTTTAAAGTGCCTATGAAGCGAAATTTGTTTCTTGCTAATTTTAAAGTTTACTCCTAAAAACGCAAGAATCTCAAAATTTGAGGTGCTCGTGATTTAAATTGGTGATTTTACGAGCGTTTGAAGTTGGGCTATTTTGCCTTTAAAAATGGTCAGGGGTCTGGGTCGATTTTATTCGCGAAATTCTATAATGTGACGCCATTTTGGGTACAAAAATGTGTTTGCGCTTAAGAAATATAGTGAAATAGTTGGAATACTTGTCCCCAAAATTACGTCACAGCTACTGTCACGTGTCTTTTTGGCCGCGCGATTCAAATGCCATTTTTGAGGGCAAAATAGCCCAACTTCAAACGCTTGTAAAATCGCCAATTTTAATCAAGAGCACCTCAAATTTTGGAATGTTGAGTTTTATGGATTAAACTTTAAAATTAGCGAGAAACAAATTTCGCTTCATAGGCACTTTAAGCCTCGTCTGCACGCTAACTCAAGCTCATTACGGAGAATACGAATAAGATCTATTATATACAGAGAAACATTGGACCAACCTTTGCAAAACACTTAGTAGATAGCTTTAATTATACACATGACCTAGGAAAGCTATCTAATTCCCAGAAATAAGTACTTATAATTCCTGAAAACAAGCAAATTCCACTTTATTGAAATAAAAAAAACACTATGTTGAAATTTAAAAACAATGAAGATAAGACATTTAGGAAAAGCTGGAGATCAACATCTCTGATTAACGTCGACCGCAAAATTGGGCCCGGGGCTGCGGCTTGGCGTTTAAAACAAATCCTACCTGATTTGATTCATAATCACAACACTTACATCGTATAAAGGGAATGTTTCACGCTGCAGGGACAACTGAGAATGTAACAGAGTATAACAAATCAAAAAGGCTGATATTGCAGAAATTCTAATCAGAATAGGCGTAAAAAGCGTTTGATCCATGAATCATAACCTTGAGTGTTTTATTTTTGTCATGCTTTGTTGAATGGATTCGCCCTTATTACACCATGTAGATTGCATGCGTTATTGGGTGATGAGGGGGTGTATGTGTGGTGTGCTGGGGGGGGGGGGGGGGGATTTTACACACACAAAATTACTCACCCCTAACTCCGCCTCCCTTCCTTCTATTGCTATAATAAAGGAGGGAAAACGTTGGTCAAGATTGACTCAAAGTAGCCTACTTAAAATCGCTTACAAACTCATAGGTTGTCATCCTTTTGTTACGTTTGAGTCATTATATTATGGATGTGTTTTATTTCAGCTGCTCACTGTGTGACAGTCAAGCGCACAGGCAAGATGACGGGTGATATCATAAGCGTTCATGTCCTTGAAGTAGTTGCTGGTCTTCACCAGATCACCAAAATGAACGCCAGTCACGTACAGAGAAGGAGAGTGGTGCAAATCATAAGTCACAAGAATTTTAATTTCCGTGTGTTTGAGTCAGACCTTGCTCTCTTGAAACTCGACCGTGAGCTCAGAATAACGCGTCATGTGAAGCCCGTTTGTCTGCCAGAAAGACCAGAGTAAGTCAATTTAGCACGTTTTCCTCTTGGCTTCGTTCGGTTGTGGCTGTGATTGTTATTGTTTGTTGCTGCAGCTGCTGTTCTTGCAGCTGCTAAAGCAAGACCACGCGTGCGTTTCTAATCACTCCGAAAAACCATTTCGGGCCGGAGAAGTATTTTGCAAGTCGGTTTTCTATCGATTTGTACTAGTTTTTTGAACAAACTAGCCCCATGTATTTCGCAATTTATAGCATGCTTTTTACAAAGTTATCAAAAATATAAGAAATGGAATTCTGGTAATGAACCTTGAGCACGTAAAATAGTTTTCGGACCCGAAACGTTTTCGGGAGTGCGCGCCAGGGCACATGATACAGTTCAACGCCACTAATTCGAACTCGGTTATTTCGAATTCCCCTTTACAAATAGAACCCAAACAAATTCGCTCGGATTTGCTTTGTTTGTTTGTTTTTTGTTCTCTTTTTTTTTTTTTTTTTTTTTTTTTTTTTTTTTTTTTCAGTCATTTACTATCGGCTATTTCGAACTCCCTGGTTTTTTGAAATGATTCCTGTTTCCCTTGTCCTAAAATCAGCGCCGTTTAATTCGAACTCCATTGTTAGAGTTGAAAAGTAAACATCATGACGTCATACGACGTTAGAACATAACTGGAAAACTACAATTTGGACTTTTCATTGCGCTGTAATCTTGCACTGTAATAAAGTGTTGTTTTATGCGATACTGATTAAATCAAAGACACTTTTATGACGCTTGTTTTGTTTTATTACAGTCAAAAGGACTTGGTGACACCCGGAAAATTCGGCCGAGCGGTAGGCTGGGGATATCTGGTGAGTGGAGGTGCTGGTTCATTGGGCAAGTTTGCTGACGTCTTAAAAGAAATCTGTATCCCCACCATTTCAAACGATGTTTGCCAGAAGGCATTCCAGGACGAAGGATACCGGGTTACGTCTCGCATGCTGTGCGCAGGAGAGCGATTGGGTGGAAAGGACTCTTGCCAAGGAGACTCTGGGGGCGGATTTGTTTTCATGAATCCCGTCACGAGGAGATGGGTGTTGGGAGGGGTGGTGAGCTGGGGAAGCGACCAAGGATGCGGGTTGAAAGACAAGTACGGTGTGTATGTCCGCGTCACGAAATTCCTTCCATGGATCAAGGAGCATATGTTTTAAGGCGCTTCTGATGTATGAAAAATGAACAAACTTTAACCCCCATTTATGCATTATATTACAACGTTTTAAAGACCAATGTAATCCTTTCAGAGTGTTAGCGGTAGGGTTAAACTCCAGCGGAAAATCCGACGCTAAAGAATGAAAAATTGCTCTCTGCTAACCAATTAACTGCTTTGATTAAAAAATAATAATAGCTTTGGTGTTTTAGTTCTATAACGGCTGACTTCAGCCGTAGTCAAGAAGCTTTTGTAGTCTTTTTCCGTTGCGCTCACATATCTCAGAACTGCACAGCAATCTTATCAAGTTTATCGCACAGACATATGTTTATATAGTTTATAGTAAATATTAGTGGAAATTAATAAATTGCTAATTAATTGGGCTGCTAAGAAAGCGTTTATCATTAATTTTGACTCAGTAAACAAAGAATTTGTGCAAGAACTATCTAGATGTAGAAATGTGTTCTTCATGTAGCGTTTGTACATAAATACAATTGATCTGAATGTCAGATAATTGGAATGCAATATTTACGTGTGATAAGTTGCTATGAAATATAACACATTTTGTACTGTTTGAATAATTGCACATTATCTACAGCGAGCTTAAAATTATATCCATGATCAAAGTTCTATCATTCGTTATGCATCGTTTTAACAGTGAAGAAATCATGTCCAGAGATCACGAAACTTGATACCTTGTACTGGTTCTTCTTAGTACTGAGCTAGTGAAGGCCCGCGTTTGATACGATCGCAGATTCAGATACCAAAACATGTCCCTACTCTAAGAGGGTTTTGGCTGGCCAGTCAGTCAACTGTACTCATTGTTGTTTCTACCTGTTATCAGCAGCAACCTTGAATTTCAGCTACATTGCTCCCTAACAATTAGACAATACTACACGCTCCAAAGACAAAACCCATTACGGGGTAAAAGTAGCGTTTTATAACTCTGACACAACCACGGGGCACTTTATAAGCAGAAACAGAGGGATAGCAAACGCATTTTAGTGCGTATTGGGCCATAGTGATTTTATCTTTCTGGGAAAGACTTAGTAGCTTTTTAAAGCGTGTGCAAAAAACACTGTGATTGTTGTTAAGGTAGTTTATTATAGCATTGTTGTTTCTAATAAACTCCTCAATTGTAGAATAGTTCGTCAGTCCCATTATAAATGAGAACTGATGACTTCTCCCCTCCGTCTTCCATGATTTCGTTTTCTAAATTCAAACGAAGAAAAAAATGAAAGGGCGCGAAGATAGATATTTTTTTCTGACGGTTTGAGAAAGAGTCGGCCTAGTCCCTAGGCGTTCTCGCTTGCCCCACTTGTGCGCGCGAAGTCTGGGAAAAAGTGGACGAGAGACCGCCTAGCAGATATTGCCAAAATACCCCTGATTTTAGCGCAAAAAAAACCCTGGTTGAAATTTACTTGTTTCCACGCCGTATCGTGTGAAAGCTTACCGCCGATGCGACAGATCCGTACAAAGGAAGTGTCCACAAACGACGGTAAGCTCTAACTTTGAGGAATAACCTTTACAGTCCGTTATTTTGTGTTGTTTTCCCGTTCAAAGTTCTGTCGTGTTCATATTAAAGTTACATCTAATGTACTTCGCCGCACACTTTTATCGTGAGCATAATTTTTGTAGACTCAGACGAGTGATTGCCACCCATCCTTTGTGCAGCAACCTCAAAGGTATATAATTCCATTATTGTAATGTACATATTTCAGTGTTGTTTATGGTGGATCTGGTAGTGTTCCCTAGGCGTTCTCGGCGAGTCTCTATCGGTGACGTCACCGCTGACTAGTCAGCCCCAACCTCTATTTAGAAGTGGGAGTTTGGGGTGGGGGCAAGGAGGAGGGAGGGACCTGGGAATGTTTTTGTCCTTGCTTGTTTGTTGATGGTGTTTTTGTTTTGTTTTGTTTGGTTGGTTGTTTGTTGTTTTTTTTCTTCGATTTGAAGTTGTTCCAAATTTAGTTTATCCCTTTGAGGTGAGGCTTTATCGAAAAGTGCATGGCTTTGATAGGCCTCAAAAATTAAAAAGAGAACAGGGATAAAATATGAAGAATATATTCAAAACAGACTAGGGTCAAAGCCCACGCACTTGCAGGGCAGCGCTGTAGATGGTAGTGTATATCGCATATCAAACTTTGTGTTTAATTTTTGGTAGATAATGGCACTGGATTAACTTCCTTTTATGGGCATTTTTATTGTTTGCAGCTTTGAGGCTCTTTTGTTTCTAGAACAAAAGTTTGTAAGAACCGACGCTTCGCAAATTTCCGAGCGCGAGATTTAAAATCTTCGTTGACACCAGATGTCACCCTTCTCGGGGTGGGGTAAGGGAAATGTCGCCGAGAACAGCGACTATTTTACCGGGGTACGGAAGGAAAAATTTGTTACATGAAGCGCGGGTGTCGAAGTTTCAATGTATTTCCCTTCGCGCAAACCGGTGAATATCAATGATCAGAAGTCGCCAAAAGGGTTAGCGTTTATATTCTAAGATACAAATGGAAAAGCGAAAAACAACTACAAGCAAAACCCAGTCATCGGATAAGAAACTGAAAAGTGAAGAGAAGTACGTAATAAGCATTTTTTTTCTGGTTTGTGTAATGCTCGGCAATATTAATAGACCAGGTGCTATTAAAGCCAAAGCCCCTGCGAAGAACTACCGTAGTTACCGACACTATCAATTATGTTCGAGATATTATCAGTAAACTGTTAGGAGGATTAAATTGTCATTAAAAATATAAGAAAACAAATGCGTCTTTGTTGTTGTTTAAAAACACAAGTGTTGCTCAATTGCCGCTGTTGCTCCCCCAATTCGATTTTAAGTGGAAAGACCTCTTTGCAAACATATAAATTGCAGATTACATATAGTCAATCTCAAAAATTGAATTCTTAAGGAATTTAGTTACGAACCACTTTCAGTGCAGTAGTTCCATTAGAGTATTTATAACTTGAACGCTTTCATGGCCGTTGTGCATTGTCTTCTCGTCTTTGTCTCTTAATCGTCAACAAACCATTAATTGACAAAAACTCTACTTTCCATGAAGAAGCGTGTGCCGCCAACCTTTGTCAGGTCTTGTGCAAGTTCTAATGAAGACATTTCTTCAGCTTTTTCTGCGAATTGCTAATAAAGAAACGTTACCGACCTGTAACATTTTTTAAGCGCAACTGAGCGTCTTTGAACTTCGAGCTTAGTTGACTCCATTGTTTTCTGGTTGTCATGAATGGTCAGTGAGTACTAGTTATGCTAATGAGTAAATGGTTATACAGACGCTTGCACTTGAAAACAATCAATCCGCTTTTGTCACTTTTAGGCGCTCGTTTGTATCGGTTTCGTCCACCCAGCTATTGTAGTTCTTTCCGTAGCCACGCCAGCGAACGAGGTACTGAACACGACCGTGTGCGTCCGTACGCTTATCGAACACTTTCGATACTTCATAAAACTTACTCATGTTTCTTTGCTCTTCTCTCAATCAAAGTGATTATAACTTGCGTTTACGAGAGTTTTATATGCAAGCATCATGAATAAAATTTATGGGCTTTTCAACTGAAGATCAATACTGTTAATTAGTCTAGTATAGTCCGCCCCCGTTTATCTTTGAACAGCGTCGCGCGGGCAGGGATTAAAGACAAATCTGCGACAAACCTGCGACAAACGTGAGCGCGCGCTAGGTCGGGAAGTCGTCATGGAAAAAAAGATGAAAAAAAAAAAAAAACACAGTTTGGGAAGGCAATTCCAAACCATTCAAACTATTTTGTTTGTACTAAGTGAATGCGACGATAAAGATTTTTGCTTCAGAATTTTTGGCCAACCGGAGAATAAAATCACTGAAACGGAAAAAGGTGCGAAAATCGCACCTTTTGCCTTCAACAGCGATGTTTACTCGCTTCAATAAACCAAAAAACAAAAACGCGAGGTCTAACAATAGTTTAAGTAAACCCGCGTTTTCACGCACTCTCGACATCAAGCGTTGTGCCTTCATTGTATTTTTTTCTTCCTTTCCTTTTTTTACTGAGTTGTTTTTAGCGATGGAAAAATTGGCGAAAAGCGAAATCATTTAAACGTGAAAAGGTGCAAAAGAAAATCTTGTCTTCTTGCCGATCGACAACAGTTCTGTTTTCGTTTATCGTTTTCGTAGATCCATGCGCCATTGGTAAAAATAATTATTAAGCCATGCACGAATTAGCATAGCGTATAAAGCATATTAAACTGAGATAAAACATAGCAGCCGGCCCGTTCTTATCGCTTTCAGCTCCTCATCGCCGCTTGGTCGCTAAAACATGAGCTAAAAAATACTAGACGACTAAAGTAAAAGTAAAGTACGGTTACTTTTACTTTAGTCGGTTAGGCTGGGTAAGGCCGAAACATGTGTGCTCGGTATGACAAAAGCTTAGTCAAACCTGCTGACGTACCCCCAGTTAGTTTGTTTTCGTTTTCCTAAGTAGGCTACCGTTGGAAAAATTTGTCATCAGTGACAAGTTCCGACTGAACACGATTTGACCCGATTATAATCTCGCGAAACAGGACGGAAAAATCCCTACGGACATACAACAAAAGGCTTATTGTCTTAAAAAATTTAAACCATAACAATAGGCAAAGTTTGATTTAATTCCCTCGCGCAGTTCATTCTATCCTGCCAGGGATCATAATCAGGCTTGGAGACAGTAACTGGGTATCGGTATACCGAAAATTAAATTTTTAGCGCCACCATCTGCGTCATGAAGCAATGCGGGTGGACGCAAATTCGCGCGGGGCTGCAACCCAATTATGAAGGTCGGGCGGTGATTGAAAACGTGTCTTGGCTTTGAGCTGAACATGTAAACAGTTTTCGTTTTAAGGTAAACCGTTTCGAGCACTTGCTTATGGACAGAGTTTAAGCGCTTTTCTTATAACATTGAACCCTTCAAAAACTCTTATAAAGTTCTAGTTACAACGTAATAAACAGTGCATCAAAGTGAAAAGTCAAAGGCAAGACAGCAGCTGGTTACAAGGCAATACAAACAAGAGATTCTTTTTTATGGTTTCTTTAATCAATTGAGCTAAACCATGTCAAATTTCTACATTATTTACAGGTTTGGCCAGCATTTCTGAGTGATGATTACACGGGAATATAATTGCTGTCTATATACTAAAACAAAGAATATTGTACTGTAACTGCAAAGGCGAAAGAAACACGCCTAATACTCATGTTCATGAACTTATCAAGTTATAATATAGTCTCTTTTTTTTCACTTTTGAATACCAAGTGTTTGCGGATATGAGTCAGCCAGAGTTAGTGATTATACAGTCGTAATCGTTGAATGTATCCAGTTAAATCGCCTTAGGCTAATTAGCATAGGTTGTGAGATTGTGACTTAAACAATCAAGCTAGGCGGCCTAACTCCTTTTCTTCTACTGAAATAAATATGGATCTCAGATTACCTATTTGCGTTCTATGTGCTACGATATGGAAATCAATCACTAATAGTTGAATATCATACGGTATGATATTATTAGTCCTTGGTGATACATACATCTCCAGGTAATACAGTTACTTAACACAGCACTCAAAAACTGACTAATCGCTGAATAAAAATCTTTACAAGGGTAGGAATTCCTACCGGCTCTTTGGTTCTAACCGGAGCCCTGTGTTAATGAGAGCAAAAAACTAATTCTAATATTCAATGTATATTGAATGCTGGTCAAATAGCTGGTTCTGTATGTTCATATAAGCCATTGTTTTCATGAATTTCTCACGTTGTCTTCGGAAGAAAGCTTAAAACTGGAGAGCAAAGCATAACAGAGTCGTCAGTCGTTGGACTTAAACTAGAAGCATCATGACGGTAAAACTTACACAGAGGTGTAGTAGCTAATCGTGATACATTGGAGGAGATGGTCAAGTGTCTAAGGCCTGACTTAAGAGTCAAAAATTAGCCTCCATTCCCAGTCCCAGTTACAACACGCGGCGTCACAACGCGTTCATCAACTTATTAGGCAAAATAAAAAGTATTCTCTCAGGCAGATTTACCTGCACACGCTGACCTCTACTCTATTCAGGCACTTTTCACACCGGACATAACAGCACCAATGAAACTTGCATGAGCATCGCTCGACCCTGGACTCCAAGCGCGTGGTGTAGCCTCTGCTGCAGCACATCAGTCCACATCCGTCTATAGCTTGTGAGGTGCGGTTACATAATCTTCCCTGGGTCCCCAGCGAGCCCGTGTTGGCGTCTGCATTACAGAAGTCTGGTGAACGATTGAGATAAACAAGGTCGACAATGGTGTAAGGTTTGAAGTCTCGGTTTCGTGGAACCAGAACTCTTCTTGAACCGATCAGTTTGACTTCCACTTCCGTTGCGCCGTCGAATTTCTCTTTGATGTGGTCACCGACCAGCCTGAAGTTTGGCAGCGATCGCCAGCACGTTTTGACATTACACGAACCTGACACACCATGGCATTTGCATTGAACCCTCATAAACCTTTTAACAGCCTGTTGATCGGAAAGAAATGAATACAAAGTTTAAACAATTTAACGAAATAAGGTTGTCAGTAGAAAAATCAACCAATCATAGCACTGTATGGCGTGGTCTCCACATCTAAAACTTCCGTTAACGGATTGGAGGGGAGGTGGGAAAGGGGAATTAAGGAGCTTGCACTCTATTTGTGGCCTCTTGCGCAGTTGTACATAATAAAGAACCATAATTTGCAAACAAGCGAGCAGGAAATCAAAAAAATCTTCTCATGAAAGAGTTAACGGTGTTCTTGGTCGCCCCTGTGAAGTACTCGATGCTCTCGCATACCGTTGCCTTAAAATATTTTGGTTCAATTGGTTCAATTATACTTATACACCTGTTGAGGAAAAATCTACTCAAAGTGAACCTTTGATTGTGAAGGCTTTGTGTACGCTACGTACCATTCTGCCGGCGTCGTTGTTGTGAAGGTTCATCAGAACACGGTCAGGGTTTCCGGCTCTCCGTCCGCGTTCTCTTGCGTCAACAAACGTCTTGGAAAATTCAATGCCAAACTCTATGTCATCACTGCACCCTGCCCATTTCCAGCCCTTCTCGGATTTTCCTTGGTATTTCTCATCACAGCCACACTTGCGTCCTAACCTTCCCGCAGTGCATGAACGCGTGACAGCGTAAGCTACTCCAGCGGATGAGATGGAATGAACAAAAGCAGCCTCTCTGGTTCCTAGCAAAAGCAGATGCGTTCATCAGTTAAAAAGATGCCAAGTACTCGATGTTATCGTAGGCTGTTACCTTAAAATGAAGGAAAGACTCAGTGGAGGGATGGATGGATGGACGGACGGACGGACGGACGGACGGACGGACGGATGATAAATGAGGAACCCTAAGTAATCTGTTAAGAGACTCACTTCTCCCGAAAGGGATGCCAGTTGCCTGATTAGTTACCAGAAAGGGGAATATCTGAACTTGGGTTTGTGAAACTAGTTAAAGTTCTACTCACCTCCGTTAACAGAATTCCCAAACACAGGAGATTTTTCAAACTGCACGGTGGTACAGTTCCATCTTCTGTGGCGAAACTGATGCTGACATTCCTCCACTGCAATTTCAGCTCCGAACTTCACGCTATCCATCACATCAATGTTCCTCTTACACACTTGAACCTGTCTGTGATTAAGTTGCTCACCCACTTCATCGCAGCTTCGTCTGCTAATGAAACTGTTGACAGAACCTGTGAGGGCCAGATACCTGTAAAAATAACAAATCGTGGAATGCAGAATCAGTACTGCTGTGAACTGAAATTACTACCGCAATAAATAACAACTTCATCTTCTTAAGTGCGAACTGGATTAAATTCCAATACAGTGTAACGGTGCAAGTGCGTAGACAGTGGCAACGAAATGAAGTTTATATCAATCAATCAATCAATCAATCAATCAATCAATCAATCAATCAATTTATTAAAGTCATTGCGTGGGATTGAGGTTGCCCTCGGTATCCGAGCCAAGGGCTCATGTATAAAACGCAGGACTAAAATAAAAACTAAGAGATAAAATTAAATGAATAATAACAATAATAAGAATTAAATAAAGGATACATACATGAAATTGTTAACTATTTACAAGCTATCCAAGTTTCCAACAAGCTAGATGATAATCTAGAACAATACCGTGTCAAGCTTCTGGTCGCAATGTTGTTTCCTTAAAATTACATTTGGTACCTTATACTTCAGTAACAAGCAGCTCGAGACCTAACGTGATAGACTAGATTCTCGATAATGCTCCAGTTGTTTTATGCAGTGAGAATTCGGAAATGATCTGACACCCGATTTCGGTTGTCTTTGTACAAATACTTCACTTTGTGCTGCTTCGTTTTCAAAGTGCAATATTTCACTGCAAAGAGCTCGAGATCCACTAACCGGTAGAATTTCACTCATCAATGGCCAACCAACAATATCTTTTTTTTTCTTTTCAATCGAGTCGAGCTGAGTTATTATTGTAAAACGAATTTGCTGGTTCCTCTTCATCGCAGAATTCTCAGTTTTCCTCGGCGGGTGTAATGGTAAAATGCACTACCAAATGAACAATTTGTTGGTTCTCGGACATATTTCCCGCGTAATCATTTAAGGTAAGGGAAGACTGAAAGAAGCTTCCTCACACCGCCAAAGTATAACTTGTGTATTCGCCAAGGAAAACAAAAGTAATAGTAACGGCGAAGTTTATTCCTTACATGCCAGTGGCGAAAGCCTCAAATTCTGTGAGATTCTCAATAATGACAACGTTCAAAATGCAGCTTTCAAGAACTCATCAAAACAGAACACGAAACAGCAACAACAAAACCTGTAAGCCGTATTTTCAAGCAGTTTGAAACTGAAGGAGTTAAGCTGGGTTTCCACTGTCGCGTAATTTCTACGAGTTTACAAACGTAAACCTGAACTGGCTTTATGTGCGCAAATGAAATAGAGACGATGTGTGAAAGGACGCGCGTAAACTTAAAAGTTGAACAAGGTCGAACTTTTACGTTTACGCACGTCCTTTCACACATCGTCTATATTTCATTTACGCACGTAAAGCCATTTTAAGATTAAAGGTGGATTTCCACTGTCGCGTAATTTTTACGTGCCTACGGACGTAAACTTGAACTGGCTTTACGTACGTAAATAAAATAGAGACGATGTGTGAAAGGACGCGCGTAAACGTAAAAGACAGTGGAAATCCACCTTTAAGGTGGATTTCCACTGTCGCGTAATTTTTACGTGCTTACGGACGTAAACTTGAACTGGCTTTACGTACGTAGACAAAATAGAGACGATGTGTGAAAGGACGCGCGTAAACGTAAAAGTTGAGCGAGGTTCAACTTTTACGTTTACGCGCGTCCTTTCAAACATCGTCTCTATTTTATTTACGTATGTAAAGCCAGTTCAAGTTTACGTCCGTAGGCACGTAAAAATTACGCGACAGTGGAAATCCACCTTAAGTCCGCAGGCACGTGAAAATTACGCGACTGTGGAAATCCATCTTTAAGGTACCAGAACAGGTTGATATACTTACAGCCATTGGCTCGGTGATACTGGAGAGATGACCGCTAACTCGATTGCGATCAGGACTTGAACCAGTCGTATCATTTGGACATTCACCATGTTCAGTTACTCTGCGAGCGGTGTCTTTATCTGGCAAGGCAAAAGAATGAAGGTTTATGATCAGAATGCGCTGAACAAAAGAGCAATCTAGTATACTTATGAAATCCCCTAGGCGAGTTTAACTCAAAGTGTTGCCGGCTTTTAACACATCACACACTAGACAAAGTAATGTGCAAAAATGACGGCATTTTTTCTCTTTGAAATTCTCTCATTGCGACGAACACAGCTTAATTAAAAAATGCTATTACGGTTAAGGCGCAACGCAAGTTTTTACACAGCTAACGACGCGACCGCCTTTTGTCGAAAGTGCTTCCACTGAAAACGATAAACTAGCAAACGGAGAGATATAGGAAACTTCAGTCTTTTTTGTTACTAGCAAGTGCACGTCAAGGGAAAAGATAATTCTTAATTACTGGTTTGCCACTTCTTTGCCGTATTGTATGGCACTAATTTCTTTGTCCCTGTAAACAATAAATAGTTGTTAAGTCATTACAAAGTTATATATGATAATTATTTCATCTTCTAAAGTGAAGACACTTTCGCTAAGCTGAACACAGTTTATCGTCTATAGAACGGTTTACTCTTCCCCGTGTATCTTAATTCATATTCAATCGTATTAAAACGTAAGATATCATTTTTATCAACTGGTGCGAACAGTTTATTGATTAAAATTGTGTATGAAGATCAGGCTAGATTCTTTCCAATAAAGATCAAGCTCATAATGAGTGATTACGCAATTTGTCGGCTAATCTTGCGTGTCAGACGGCTTCATCACGAGCAAATAAAACGAGTGAAAACAGCTCCACTTGTGAACTAAGTGTAAGTGAAAATCTTGCTGAAAAAGACAACGCGATTTCGTGCAGGATAACAGGTGCAAGGCAAAAATTATCCTCAGCAGTTGTGTTCTTTGCGAACTACGTGTTAAAGAAACTACGTGAGATGACAGGTGAGATTTTAATGAACTCAGTGATTGAAAAATAGTGTAAAGTAAAATCTTATTGGCCTTATCATCGTCTTTCTTCTGCTTGTGCGCTTTGTAACACTGACTTTTTCCCTTAAGCCAAGCACCTTTATTCTACGAATTTAACTAAGATCGATTTAATTGTCTTTGTTATTCGTTGAAGCTACAATAGCTGTCCAATAAGTGCAATCCGAACGGCAGAATTTCCTTTTGCCATCTCGTAATCTTAGCCTCGCATCAAATATATAAAGCCTCTTTATCTCTCTATCGTAAATTAACCCCTCAGTTAAGGCAACTAGCCGTAAAGTTATTAACGTGAGTTAATTTTGGCAACTCATTTTTTTTTTTTTTTTTTTTTGCCATTTAGATCAAGCCAAGAGGAAAGACTGCCCTACCTTAGCAGGAGTATAGCTGAAACTTTCCTACACTGCGCAGGTACCGTTTTTTCCACTTTGGCCCAGTTGTGTACCTCAGCTAGCCTTTAGTACAATGGGTTCGCCGTATGGCTTGCGCTTTTTTATTGGTTTCTGTTCGGCTCGATTTAATTGTAAGCCCGACAGTTGTTGTCTATAACGCCTTCGCATCCCATGGGAACACACACCCAGACAAACCCATACAAATCAGTTTTAAAAAGAGAAGTGATGCGAACGAAAATCTATTTCACGGTTTACCAAAACCAAAACACTTCGTAAATGTCAACTTGATGTACGCGAGATAGATTATAAGCCTGGCTTTCGATAATGTTCTATCCTCTCAGTTACAATTTTTGTGGTATGTTCGTGTTTACAAAATAACAATACTGTCTTAAGTGCCATAATCAATATGAACTCACAGTGAGCATTATGTAAATAAACAATAAATCGACCTGAATATAACAATGTTTATATCAGTCTTAAAGACTTCCGTATTTTCCCGTAACTGTTGTAATAAGCTTTTAATCTTGGCAATCAGCTTGATGGTATTTTTTAGAAGCCCTTTTATTACTTGCGGTCTGTTTTTATTAATTAATGGACGCACGTTTTTATTCAAACTCAACAACAAATATGCCAAGCATCTTGTGAAACTATTTTGAACAAAATTAAAATATGCGAAACATTTCCTTTAAGCCCGCGAAGGAACATCTTTAATTAAAAATAGTTGTCCGAATATACAAGAATAATAAAAATGTTATTGAAAATTGACGGCCTAATAAATTATTGAAAAGTTCCAGACATGTTACACATTGTTGTCGGGAGTGTGATAAAATTCAGTTTCTTTGGTTTTTCCCGCCATAATGTTAAGGCACGAAGTACACACTACTGAGTATGTCTGTTAATCAGTACTATCAAACAATCTTCGTAAAGGAAGTAGTTTATTAAGTTAAGATACTGTGGTAAACGCTTCCTGTTCAACTTCAAGAAATCACGTTTCACTAGAAAAATAGCTCTACATTTTAGAGTTTCATAGACATTTTGTGTCGGTATATATTCAAACATCTCATTCGTTTGGTCCCTATTAGAAAACGAATGCGAACCAGTGGTGGCTGATTGAGCGCTACATGTCAGATTCTGAAGCATCGACCTAAATGTAATTCGCTGACAAAACACCATCACTCTATTTTTTTATTTAAACAATGTTTTTTATTCGAGCATTTGCTCTAACAGCACGTAGTACTTATCGAGAGAGCTAACGCCATTTGCAATGTTATTGTTTTAACTGCTCAAGCAAAAAAATTGGTTTGTTTTCTATCTCTTTGAAGAATTATTAATTTCCAAAACACTCCGCTTCACTAATGACGTCAGGTTAGACACTAATGGCACGAAACCATCGTCAGGTAACTAATGGCGCGAAACTATCAGTGCACGTCAGCAAAATTTCGAAATATTGTTGGTCCACCTATTTGGTCTCAAAATTGGCTCATTTCTTTTACTTGGGGCTAAGAAAAATACAATTTGGGTTTTTCCTTTGGCACAAGTAGCCCGCATAGCCTTTACAGACTCTACACTATTTCCCATGGATTGTGTGGTTTCCCCAGAAACAAACTTCAGGTGATATCGCCGGATATGTTGAAGAAAAACTGTTAGGGTTGGACACAGCTAGGACAGAAAGTTTCATATGTCCGTTGAAAATCAGTTAACGGTAGCAATTGAGTGCTAACTGAATGAAAATGTTAAGTGATCAAGTAAGCGTGAATGTATAGGAACGGCGAATGATCTAGACGTCTTGTAAGAATCTTACACGCTCAAGAAGCAAATTAAGCCAATGAAATACAATCAATCAATAAATCAATCAATCATACTCCCCACAAGTTATGCTTTTACACTCGCGAACTTTGCTGCAGAGACCGTTCTTTTTGACATTGCTCAAGGTCTGGTAGTGACTTGGCTGACGCGTGTCTTTACTGTATAATTGTTGACTCGTTTTGCTCTTGCTTTTGCGAGCAGTGGTTTCATTCGGCGCTAGTTTAAAACATCAGAACAGTTTGCCGCCACAGAACACAGAAATATCAAACAGATGTTGTTTAATTGTCCAGTCATAGTGCATAAAACGGAGTGACGTCAAAGTGAAATAGAGTTTGATTAGTAGAAGGTTCCAGAGCACCAGATCCATCGCGTAGCACGTTCGCGGAACCAACCAAAAGCCGCGTAGGTTTTTGTCTATTCGCTAAACAATTCAAATTGTTATTCTACATTTGTTTTTACACGGAAAAATTGAACTGAATCTCCTGTAAGAGCTCTATTAAGCCCCTGCTCCTTCCCCCGGGGTGAGGGGGGTGCTTAATTAATTTTAGTCCTCATTAACTTGGGGGGCTTAACCTTATTAGAGAGGGGGCTTAATGGAGAGGAGGACTTATTTCAAATCTTAAACACGCCGTTTTCGTCTTCAAATAGTTTTTGTACAAAACTTAAATAACTGCAGTGAAACTTTATTATTTAAGAAAGAGCAGCAAACAGTATTATGTGTGTTTATCAGAATGGCCCGCATGAAGTGGATTTCCTAAGAGGGAATATGAGGGACCAATTAAAAATTTCGTGTCCTAAAGATAAAGGGGGGCTTATTAGAGACGGGGGGTTTATTACAAAAACTTCCAAACGGGGGTGCTTATAAGAGAGAGACGGGGTGTTAATAGAGCTTTAACGGCACTCGATGTTCACTGCGAGAAAAATGTATTACCCTGCAATAATTCTAAATTACAAAGTTATGCTCAGCTAACACTCCGCATTAAATTAATCTGTCACTCTACTAAAATTATCTATATCAACATAGGGTGTGATTAGACGACCCTCTTTCCACACCCTTTAGGCCCTCCCCCTCTCCTCCAATCCCATCCCTTATCCCCAGCAAAGCACCCATGCACCCGCCCACTCTGAACGTAATAAGAAATGTCAGATGGCAGCATTCCATTCTCAGCGAAGACTCATCTTTTAGGTTTGGAGCTCCAATTTATACGATGAAAACAGTAAAACCGGCGTTCAACAGCCAGCTTAACCTGTAAACAAGCCGTTCATACAATTGTTGTCTTCTGGAGAACTGGGCTATTTGCGGGCTATTTGAAATACCATAACTATTTATAGAGGAGGAAGTGAATTTAAATAAGTCTCTTTAGGGAAAAGCGGTTTTTGTTGGCCAAAAAACGCATCTCTGTCACGAACGTACTCTATGCCTATTTAACTATGCCATGTTATGTACAAATTCACGCCTGCTTACTCACTGAAAGCCCACAAAAGTGCCACTTGGGAAGGGTGGGTAACCGTAAACCACAGGGGAAATGTATGGTTGAGAAGAAACGTGCGGAAATCTATAAACTGTTGATAAACGAGCGGATTAGCACTTTCTTATCGAAAAACAATGATAAAGATTAACAAGTTTTTATCGGTATTTCGAAAAGAGGAGTTTAGAAAATAGTCCACATGCTCTCACGTTGCGTTTCGGCGACGGAAATAAAAAGAAAATATTTTTAGCTGAGAGTTTCTAACGTCAACAAAATCGAGCTGGCGATATATATATATATATATATATATATATATATATATATATATATATATTTTTTTTTTTTTTTTTTTTTTTTTTTTTCGGCGACGGAAATAAAAAGAAAATATATATATATATATATATATATATATATATATATATATATATATATATATTTTTTTTTTTTTTTTTTTTTTTTTTTTTTTTTTTTTTTTTTTTTCGTGACCACACGATTAAAATTGTGAAAAGCGACCATTACAACTTACCGGTACTTGATATAAGACAATTTTCGCAGGCGTTGCAGGTAAAAACTTGAAATGTTTCTCGAATGTCACGCTTTGCAACCAAATTTCGAGGGTGTTTCCTGTATATTCCCATTTAATTAACAGCCACAACTGACAAAATCGTATGTGTCAAATTTTTTTAAACCTGACTTCTATGTTTAGGTTTATCTGAGTCACGTCCGCGAGTTCTGAAATAACTTTTTTCGCAGATCATTATGTCACAAAAATAGTTCTAATTGCAAAAAGTAGCTTTCTTTAGCAGATCATTTTTATAAAAATAAGCTTGATTAAAAAAGGATTTCCTTTCTATAATGAGTTACGTTTATCGATTTCCCCGCTGCAATGTTCATTTTCTTGTGGGCGTTTTTATCTCCTAGAAAATTGCATTAGTCAAGGTTTGTCCCCACGTGATTGCTTCCAGTGCTTCAGCCGCATCACATTTTTACTCTAATTTTTTTCCACGGTGATCAGTTTCTCTGGTTATTTTCGTTACATTACACCTTTCTTTACCACCGTTGCCTTGACAAAATGACCACGGGTCAAACGCGCTGAAACGCCATTTCCTAGTCCCAGTTTCTTTTCTTTGATCAGAGTTCACGGCCATGCGTGCTCTCAGCTTAACCTTGATGCCGGCATTTATTGACTGCTTTTCCACCTTTCTCAAATGCGATTCTCAATTTCGTGCATAAAATGAAAGCTCGAAATATCTGGTTTTCTTCAGAGATCAGGTGGTCCTTTTTCCATCAGACAAAATCCGGCCTAGCATTGTCGAACTGCACCATCTGAAAAGCAGGGAGGGAGTGCATCGACACGAAACTTCTATCGTTTCATGATTTAAAATGTCCAGTGAAGAATTTTCCCAAGCCCAAACGCTGGAGATCAAAGGGTAAAATGCTAGGAGGCCGATACGTGACGGTGCCAGGGTGGTATGGTGAAATTTGCTAACGGCACTGCTGACAGTGCTGTGAAAAGACTCATGACCTCGTGGTCTTTATTTTTTTTTTCTATGCCACTTCAGAAGAATTCGTCATTTGTTTTAGCCACACTATATGAAATGATTTGAGCGGGAGGGTCACGTATCGGAATTGCCTAAAATTTAATTTTAACTTTTGGTATTTGAAGTTCTACTACAATGGCTCTTAAGAAACATTGTTCTCCCTCACAAAACAGGGCGGCAACGAGCGAATGAGAACGACGCAAATTGAGCATTGTTGTTTCCTTTCTGGCTCTAGAGTAAATCTGAACTTTCCATAGACAGTATTGCTAATACAAGCGGCGAAATTAGCAATCATTCATGTGTTCTCACTCTAAAATAAAAAGGTGGGGCTTATGTAACGCAATTGTCTGTGGATCGTACACGTGGCGCTAAGAAGCCTTGCCAATAATTTAAGTACCTCCTTGGTAGTGGGCATAATTTGGGGATAGCGTTTCATGGAGGGCGAACGTACGCGAAACATTCCATATTCGGTTAAAATAACTTTAGTGGCCTCAAGTCTGCTGCTATTATTAAAAAGCGTAACAGACAGTCTAATCGATGATACGTTGCAAAAATTACATAACAAGTCTCATTATTTGAGACTTCATTGGTCTCATTCTTTGGTGTTTTGAAATTCTTTCTCACTAAAATATTTTGGTAGCACAAAGTCAATAAAAGTGAATACTTTTATGGCAGACACCAAAGTTTTTTCCTTGTTTATGTTAGTTTCTATAGCGCGAAAAGATTTCCTGTTATTTACGTTTGGATAAGCTTGCTTTTTTTTTTTTTTTTTTTTTTTCTATTTTACGTACAAATACTTGTTTCTCGCAAAGTCTTGACAAGACTTTTGTAGAAGTTCGTGAGTTTGTCAAGAACTGATAAGCAGCTTGTCGCAGCTTGATATAATGTGTAAATAGAGTTGTTAATTCAAACCGTAAAGGAAGAATAATCCCACCTTTGATTTCCAATCCAGGTACCAGTGTAACTGTACTAATCGTATTTTAGCTCAGGTCGTTCAGAGGTCTTTAGCTGAAGCTCTTCATATACAAGTGTCGCCTGATTGAAGACTCCAGATCATTTTAAGATACTAGGACATATGAAACGCTTCAGAATTTGACAGCAATCTTAACATTACATAGCGTGAAGGATTAAGTGATTGTGATTTCCTGTTTTTTTCCAGAGAAATCAACACCCATAAAGGGAAGCGACAGATAAAAGACTCTACAACTCAGGAGACGAGACTTTTATTAATTCCTGAGTGTAATTATTCGGTATAAAAAGGAGCAGCAGGATATTTTTGGTATTAAAGTGGCTCACAGAAAAGATAATGGCGACCGCAAACCAGCTGAATATTCAAGACAACTGTAGTCTTGTCTGTTCTGATTCAAAGTGTAATATGATTTATGCAGCAGCTCATTTCCTCATTAAAACCTCTTGCAAAGAGAATGCTTTACTAATAACATAAGCAGATCGGGATGAATTGATCAAATGTAATTTGTGAACTTATGAAAAACGGTCAGGCTAGTTTAGAGTGACTCAGTGAAAGAGAATCCGGAAGGTTAGCATATGTAGAAAGGTTACGTAATTGTTTGGAGATAAAGACTGGCAAATGCTTCAAAACTGTTATTGCCACCTCTGTTTCCAAACTGATTATTTCGGTCCCCTTTTCTAACTGACTTAACACAAAACGCCCACATTATCACATTGGTTAAAACAATAAAATTTTGTGCAATGGTTCTTTGTGATTCGGAAGGAAGTACTTTGAGTTACATGTTAACAGTGGTTGTTTTATTGTTTTGCACCGAAAGTCTTTTTCTTTCTGTTGCCGCTCCAGTGACGACGATTGACGCACATTGGTTGGTCAAAAGCACCGCCGCAGGGACGGTTTCGCCTCCAAAACTGACAAACGGCCAATACTTAAGTGCACTGCAAGATTTTAGGACCACAGAAATCTTTCGCGCGTGTAGCAATCAGACCATCCTCTCGTTAGCGATATGTTTGTCCGTCCAGGGATATTACTTAAACTAATCATAGCAGGCGAACGGATATTAGATTTTAACTTGAAGCGATGCCCAATCCGTATTTTCGCGGCGGAATAGTAGCCAACTTATAAGAGACTTTTAAATGATATGATGAGGTTTCATTTTAATCTGTGAAGAATCGCGTTACGTACCCGTCAGGATTATGTAAGTGGGTGAGGCAAAAATCGGCAGTTTTCTTTCGTTGAATTTTGAAAACGTAGTAACTACTATCAAATTGAAAGCACAATTCACGACGTCCCAAATAAGTTTTCAATTCAAAGTTTACCTGCAAAAGAATGACCAAGTTCGGTCCCACTTCACTCGGGTGATTTACGAACGGAGCCGGTAACAGTGCTTAATCCTATACTGAAGATTACACGGTGACTAAAGATGTGATACAAACTTACTATATCAGTGAAAGATCTTTCGGGAGGGTTCTGGCACTTCGATAACAAAACTGAAAATCACTTGATTATGCCAGTTATCCAAACATATCATGGAAAAAAATTGGAAAATGAGTGTTCAACAATCTGATGAAATGTCATCATTAAGCCGACATATTCAGCAGTGTGGTACGATAAAGAAGAACTACACCTCATAAGACGTCAATGTGCACTTGAAACATAAAAATGTTGGGGTCGTGGAATGAACTCTGCTGTCTGACACACGTTTCATCTGCCTGACGGAAACGATAAACTAAATTGAGGAGAGTTAGAAAACGAAAAAAATGCCAAAAAATGTTCCTTGCCGCAAGAAATAAGATATTATGGTATAAGATTATTTCTAAAAGCTTTAGCAATTAAGCGACTATAAGCTAATGGTTTAGTGGTTTTACGTGACTATTTAACAAATGTAGGTTTCAAGCCAAGTTTTTATGGACCCATGAGATACGTGCGGTCAAAACGACATCTGGAATTCATAAATGACCACGCGATATCTTTTCATATCCTAAACCACTATACGTTTAAATGCACATTCCCCAAAAGCGCAACAGCTCTTGGGAGGTCTACAACCTCGAAACGAAGTTGAGAGTCGTGGATGTAATCGGCTTAACAGACGAGTTTGGCATACTTGTTGTTTTAATTGCGAGGACTTGAGTATATCTATGTCGCCCTTTTTGTTTCAAGTAGGTATTTACTGAGACAGTTTTGCAAACTTGTTCAGGCAGCAGCTTTATTTGAATTGGGAGCAATTGAGCTTCCTACATAGCACAACAAGAAATAATTTCCAGTTCCAGAAATAGCTTGTTAACTTATTTTCTGCCACTCTCAAACACGTTTGGCATCAAAACTGATGTCAAAATTCTTATCTGCAGTCTTTGAAGGGCTGCAAAATAAACAACCATTAATGACATAAATCTGATTGATAAAAATGTATCGTCGCATAATCGCACCACCTCCTTCATAACAATGACTTTCTTATCTTTAATCCGCCCATTCAGATCATCAAGTACACGGAGTCAATATACCCTCTCTACCACTCACTTGTCTGAAGAGCTGTTTTTTCTCCTTCTTAATTAAAGAGGCACATTCCTTGGCTAGAAAGGTTTCTCCCATCCCAATACATTCTTAATCATTTGTTGTTGTTGTTGTTGTTGTTGTTGTTTAATTGAAAAGATGGCAAGCCATTAAATAAATGAATAGACCTTTTTTTTTTTACTAGTTTAAGCAGGAAATAAATGATTTTTTTGCTTGATAAAATTTCCTGATACTAAGGGTAAAGGTCGCTAAAATGCACGCAAACCTTTGCACTGATCACAGAAGAACATATTTTACCAACAGAAGCGTTACCCTCCCTGAAACAAACAGTAGTTTACTGATGTTCAAACGAATTTTATTTCTGACTGAGTTTCAAATTTTAGTCTTCTAAAACAAACATTACTTTCCGTAAGGGATGAAAACAAACGGATACACTAGGTATTACAGTTGCCTCAAATTTCCGGCTGAATAAATTTTTTTTTTGTAATCTCAGTTTTCGTTCTTTCTTTTAACTTTATAGCATTGAGCAACTGCGAGATGGCTCAATGCCAATAATTCAATTTTCCAGCAGACCCAAAGCTTTAGTACCAAACAAAACAAGACCTTTAATTTTCAGTCTGCAATTAGAGGATATTTTAAGGCCGTGAGATATTTTCCCATATCAGCGCGGCAGCTGGGACCGTCTCGTTTCGACACAGGAAGTGCTGTCTCGACTTCGTGTGTACAAGATTTCGTCTTGGAACGCACTTTCTCATTAAAACTTCCAATTTCAGTCCCCAAACAGTAAGAGTATGATAGGAATTTCTTGAGTTTTATTTTTATAAGGCAGACACTTGTCAGCGCGGAACAAGAATCCATTATTTTTAACTGATAAAGGTTAAAAATAAAACTCAAGAAATTCCAACACCGAAAATTCAAATCTCTATGAGTCTTTTCAAAAAGATAAAACAAAAGAGTTTTACTCAAGATCAGAATTAGATTGTGAGTTCGAGTATTCTATTTGCGCATAAAATTGTTTCGTTATGAATTTTGGTTAATATGGCAATGTTACCAAGCGTTTTTCATGCTGCATCGGGTTGTTACTTTGAAGTTCGAACTGTGGGAGGCAAAAAACGCCACTTCGCACTATTACATATCCTTGTGTACCAAGCCACTCTAAAGTATTAATAATTAAGTTGATGATTATACTTGAAAAGCTAAGAGACCCATGCGACGTTGATCAAATATATAGTGTTTGCTATTGTGAAAGTCAGTAATTACATTCTGTATTTGATTACGTCTTTGCAAAACTCAATATGGAATACAACTTATTCTAACGCTTCTGATAACATGCAGTCTTAGCGTCCTTAATTCACAAAATCACATTTACTTGAATTTTCATGCTTCAAAACAGCTGTTATCAATTTATTAGTTCTGGTCAAGAGAAAGCGAAAACTTCATTTGTCCGAAACTCTTTTCGTGTTTCTTGGACGGTAATCGGCTACAGTACGATCCAACTACGAAGATGCTTTCAAAAAAGGGAAACATGCTTGTTTGCTGAGTACTTTCTGGTTCCATATCCTGAGCCTGGTCGTAAACCACAGTGACAATGCAAGAAAACCAAACGTCGGTGTTTTGACGCTGGTTTCTTGACGATCCTAATACGGAACTGAGCATTTTGCTGCTTGAAATGGTTTTGTCCTATCTCATAACAACTGGTTAAGCCAGTTTTTTTTAATGAAATGCCGCTAAAGAACTGAAACTTGTGAAAACTGGCGGTTGGTGTGAAGAGAAAAACTTACTCAAATTTATACCGCGTATCCTGCCACTTTACGGCTTCCAGAGCAAAATGATAAGTGTATACTGTTGCTTAAATTGAAATAAATAGAAACAAGATAACAACAAATCGTTATAATTTCGTTAAGCTTAACAAGATTTCAGCTTATTACCTATAGATAAACAAACAGCGTTCTAGATATTGCTAAATAAATACTTACGTTAATTTAATTCTTGACTGAGCTAGTTTGAACTGCGGGCAATGACAAAACGTAATGCCAACGTTGTTAGCGAATCCAATCAACTATTGAACATTGCAGGCAGTTTTGTGAGGAAATCTCTAGGTCCGCTTATAGTGGAGTCACGCCAGGTAACTATAAAACAAATCCAAGCTGACGTTTGAGGAAAAATAGTATTAAATACACCCAAGTTTGAAGAACAAAATACTCTTCTGAAATAAATTCGCATTTCTGACTAGTTATCATGATTTTTCCTTTTCCGGTCGCATTTGTTTTTTCCGTTTGCGTGGCTCTAGGCCATTGGTATCTCTAAAATAAGAGCTTGTGACTCATAGGTAATCCTTACGTCACTTGACTGAAAGATAACATTGCCAGGAGGATAGCGAAAACACTCCAGAGCTAATTGAACTCATAAAAAAGAATGCAACGTATCAGCTAACTTGTTGTTTATTTTGCAACTTAACACAAATTTCCTTAACTTCATTTATTGCTGCAAGCCTTTTAATTGTTAATTTAAATAATATCAATAAATAATAATAATAATAATAATAATACTTATAATAATAAACTATAAATGATTGTTGTCTCGATATTTTTTTTTTAAAGTAATGGAAGCGGATGTAGCAAGACTTCTGCCCCCCAGTTAGGTTATCCTCAGGTCGTTTCAAAATAACATTTTTTAAATTCTCTTTCGAACAAATAGATAAATCGTCTTAATTTGAATTACAACGATACGAATTGACTTCACGACACTTGAATTCCTGTGTATTATGTTGATTAATTTTTTGGTAAGCATAAGTCAACCTAAAGCCTGATTAAACTGCCTTGCCCAGGAAAACAGATAAACCATAGATACCTCCGGTTTGAGTTTCTGTCACGTCAGTCGTAACATCTTTCAAGAATACGCATACTAACAGGCATAGGCACTGCGTTCTATCCTTAAATAACTACTATTTGTTTTTTCGCAAGACTACCCCCATAATGTACAATCAATACAATCCAATGACAGTTTATTGGGCAAATTTCATTTCATTTGCAAGGTTAGTGTATTCTATTCTTGATAAAAACAGCCTGGGTGCACTTCCAAGTAAAACTATCAAACTTATAAATCAAGAAACTAGAAATAAACCACTTCTATTGACTTCTTTTGTTGAAGAGACTGGCCACTGCTTGTTGTTTTAACATATACCAGACGTCTCGCTTTCAACACTAACTCTCAAATCGAAACTCTTCGAATGTAGTGCTCCCCACTTCAATGAAAAGCAGATGTTTGTACGGCACCTGACTACTGCGAATGAGCACGTAAGACACGAAAACCAGCGCAATTACGCCATTTTGTGGAACTCGACTTCACCTTCCATTTGAAAATAGAAAGTTAAACAATGGCTGGGCAAATTAGTTCTCTTGCCAGTGTTTTGGTCATATTTCCGCTGAATACGTTCAAAATGTCAATTCGTATCGCCAAAGCTTACAGAAATACTTCATATCTTTTCACTGTTGCGATACTGGCTTGACCATCTGGCTCCTCGCGACTTACTGATCATCGATTTCTATACTGAAGACACATTTAGCTCTAACAGAAGGGAAAATGAGACTGCAATTCAGTTGATTTTCTACCCTTTTTGCCATAAAGTGGGTACATTAGTTACATGATAAACCGTTACCTGCATTATCATTGAACGTGAGCTCAGGCATGCATCAAGAAACGGGAGCATGTTTACTGAATCGCAAAAATGTTCAAAGAAATATGGTGAGTGAGACAACACGTGAATCGTAAACGACGCGGTTAGTGATTTCTTAAACCGCGATAATACTCAGAAACAACTGGGCATTTATTATTATTATCATCATCATCGTCATCATCATCATCATCATCATCATCATCATTATTATTATTATTATTATTATTATTATTATTATTATTATTATTATTATTATTATTATTTCATGGGTCAGGACGAAAGTGTCCTTTGCAATTTTGAGGAGTGCGCTCCTATGCCTAAGGGGATCGAGAACCCCGAGAAGGAGGAACTTAGATGTTAAGGACAGGGATCTAGAAATAGAGAAAGATCAAGCAGGACTTCCCTAGACTCAACAGCTATAGATATTTTATTATTGGAATTTTTGAATTATTATTATTATTATTATTATTATTATTATTATTATTATTATTATTATTATCATTATTATTATGGAGAACGCTATTTCTGGGGAACTCTAGCTAAAGCCAGGAATACTGAGCCAAGAAGTGTTCAGCAGTTTTGTAGTCGACATTATTTATTTTATTACCAAATACGAATACGATGTTTTAGACTTTTTATAAAGGAAGTTTTTTTAGTCTAGTTTTTTTGACACATTTTTTGAAGCATTTTTTAAAATAAAAATCGATTAATACAGTTTTCCCCATAGTTTGTAACTTAATAATTTTGCAATTATTTACTATTTTGTAATATATTGGATGAATTGTTAAATAAAATTATTATTATTATTAAAATTATTATTATTATTATTATTATTATTATTATTAAAGGAACGTGAAATAAAAGATACTTAGCCAAATGTTGCAATCGGATTGAAAAATCAGTTTAAAGCAATCCTCTAACGCCAGAAAGACGACGACAAGGGCACGTTTGACTTTTATTCGTAAACACTAAGTTGGTTATATGTAATCATTTTGTTTCAGTCAAACTAATTCGATCAGCTGTACAAAATCAGTGTGTAAGAAAGCCGGAATCATTTGAGAACTAAGGGCACTTCGAAAAGCCAGGATGAATTGTAAGTTATGTCAGTGTAAAAGAAATTATAAAAGATTTACGTTTCACTGAAGTCGCGGAAACTAATTAACGAGAATTATTGAAATACGCTTGTGTTTCATGCAAAGTTTGATCACATTGTTTAAAGTCCTCGTTGTGGCGAAGAAGGCCATACAGTAGAACGATTAAGTAATGTTTAATAAATTAGCAGGAATGTTTTATCAAGTTTTTCGGCGCAGCCGAGTGTTTTAGGACTTGATAAAACATGAATTGCGAATTTATTGAACGGCTTAAAAAACATTACTGTACATCTATTCATTCTTACACTAAAATATAGAACATCGAATGTAAAATTTAGCCGTGACGTTATCAGATATAAAGACACTCATTAAAAATTAATTTCTTTTGTATTTCCTTCATGAATTATTAATACATATTTTTAGTAATAGAGAAGCTCCTCGTATCCCTTAGTTAAAAAAATCTCGTCAGTCATTTCCATTTGAAGGGATTCGTGAAATATCCGATACAATTGCTAACTCGGGCTTCGGCAACAAACATGCTAGTGAATTATAATTTTAAATCTTCATTCTAAGAACAGTTTTGATATCCGGTAGACTGGCTGAAATTCAAGTCATATCTTTGGGAAAACATTTCAACTACCTGGGATAAAGAGATGTTCACTAAACCGTATCGGAATTACACGCGTTTTCTATGGCTTAGCTATGCTCGACATTTGATGCGGAAACCATGAGGCAATGGCATGACTCTAGCTTCTCGGCTGACCGGAACTTTACCCAAATGAGATCAGTTCTTACTTTGTTCGGTGCCCCTAAATTGCTAATTTGGAATAAAATTCTATACAGGGGGTATCCCGATGAAAATCGAATAAGAAGCTAATCATGCTAATTAGATAACTTTTTTAATGCCTGAACTCACTCAGATGTCGCTCATTTTGGACTGGAAAACAGTTTAACATGCGGCCATCTTTTGACGTTCATTGGCGCGGGGGAGTTTACACTGATGAAATGGTCCAGCACGACTTTGATTGAGCTACGTGAGATGTAAAGTCAAAACCGAGTTTCCTTCGATCATTTTAGTGGTTTAAGCGTGTTCTGCGATGGAAACGTAATTGAAGCTCAAAGAAAAATTAAAGAAACGGTAGTCTTACAGCATTTATGGCAGGGCTGGGAGAGTAGTCACTCGCACGGAATCAGGAGCCTGACGAAATACGGTGCAACTAACGGAGGCTCTCTCACCAATCCACAACATAATAATGTGCGATTGTGATTTTATTTTGCACCAAATAAAAAGGGCATTGACACGGTAAATATCTAGTATTTGTAGGTTAAAATTGCAGACGTATTTGACAAAGCAGTTTTGCTAAAACGGGAACTGGATTGCTCCAAGATCAGCGAGACGAAAATAGCAACTGATATCCCCGAAGGAAGATCAAGGCGACGATCGGTTTCAAAACAGACAGATATCTACCGAAACTTGTCGCTGGGTGCCCCTGTCAAAAGTTTTGTTCAAAATACATGGCCGACGAAATTTGTCTAAGGACTGGTTTTTGTTTACCGATTTAAACCATCTTAACGGTTGCTCCCGGCGCACCAGCAGAGCAATTGTTATCATAACTGGGCCCGTGAAACGTTACCGTCTTTCATAGCAACTCCGGACCGGGAGGTACTCCCTTAATAAACCCCTAGGGGCTACTCCTAGCTTTTACAAGCTGTGTATGTGCCACTCGAGGGGCTATGGATTTTGACAAGCCGAGAAATTCATTTTCTTTCAGAAGATTGGAAAATGAATAGCATTACAGATTGTAACTAGTTTGAAGCAGTCACGCCTAAAATCTCAAAACAGGGGTTGGAAAGTTTCATAAATTTGTCTAAAATACAGCCAAGACTGACACAAACGCTAGAAGCTCCCCTCCCTTCTCTCTCTGGAGTCAACGATACCAGATACGCTGTCACTTTTGATCGACTGGTATGACTTGAAAGAAATTAAGGGGTAATGACAGTTCCTATAAAAGACATGTGTTGCCAATTAAATTCCGTCGACAATCACCCGGAGAAAAACGACTATTCTCGAGGCGAAGCCAGGCCATCGATAAGCAGCAAGCGTGCTGATGCGGTGTACACTGTTCGCGTTGAAATGAAAACATCGCTCCGGTGTTTCGTGAGTTATCAAAGCGCCATCGTATCCACGCAGTTAAGTATACAATCAACACTGACAACAGCAAATTAATAGGTCAAGAGTTAAATGGTCGTCAAAACGTAAGTTATTGTGTTTCGATCGTACGCACTAAACTCGTGCGTTACATATTGTAATCCTCAAAAACATGTGCTGCAGGAATTCGTTACCGAACGTAAAAAACACACGTGCATCTTGTTGAATAACTAGTTTCAAATTTTCACAAGAAAAAAGTAAAGATTAAGAGCCACCGGAGCCAAAGCGACTGGCGTGCCACCGGATGTGATGTGAAACGAAATAACTGAAGTACTCGTGAAAAGTTCTTGAAATCTTTTTTTTTTGTAACGATTGCATATGAAAATAATTTAAATATTAGCTTTTATGACTAAATAGGAGCGTAAACTGTGTTTCGAAATCACAATTTGCTTATCAGACAAGATAAACCAACTGAAGACCACAATCGTTCTTAAAATAACTCAGTATTGATTTTTCCAAATTAATTTGGTCAGTTCACATTGGGTATAAAAGTTTGACAGGGAGAAGAATGATTCTAAATATAAATTTTATCGCAGCCCCGAAATTTAAATAATTAGTGCATTTAGCAGCGCACATAAAGGGAACACGAAAAAAGTCCAAGGCTATCTACAAGAAACCTAGAAAATGTTATTTGTTATTTTGGGCAAAGTACACTGAAGACCTTAAACAGAGCATATATAAACAAAGATTCAATGAAAAACAACTGGAAAACAATTAAGGTTATCTCATGATTTACCACGATTAAACGTGAGTTGAGATAAAGGAAATTCGAGGCGTTAAATCATTCAATACCTCGCTAAAAGCTTCGATTTCTGACTATTTCTCCAACTACCGGCGCAGCATCGAAAGAAACGCGTAAGATAACTTCATGAAAGCACGGCGAGACGAAGGTGTGACCCGCACCACTCAGGAGCGATATCGTTTGAATTACCATCGCTGTTGTAAATCGCGTGCTTCGAAAGGTGTTCTCTCCTGACGCCTCTCGAAATGAAGTGTTTCCCGCAGCTACAACTGAAAGGGATTATCCCACTCTTGCAACTGAACCCACACGCTTTCGGTGCGATAAATGCGCACAAAGCCCGGCTTACTTAGCAAGGACATTCACTGATCGCTTTATAAAAGCTATCACTTCCGAGCTGGGTAAATCGGTTTTAAGTGAAATTGCCAAACAAACACGGGGCTATAAACAAAAAGGTGACAGTACTTTACCAACCCGTAAATTTTGTAGATCCCCGCTGTCGTTTCTGCACGCTTGTGGATTTACGTACGGAGATCGGGTAATACTTCTTGTGGATGCTCTCCAAATTGAAGAGAGTTGAAGTTTCGCTTGCGTGAATTGGTCCTGAAGTCTTGTCTGACACTCTGCAGACAACCTTTTTATATCTGCTCTTTATCAGTCCGTGAAACTTCAACGGAATTGGGCGAGAATCCTAAAAACAAACAAGGCTTCACCATGTAACCTGACTTATCAGTAAACTGAGGTCGATAATATCTCAATCAATGTGATCACACGATCTCTGAGGAGAAAGGAAGTACCAAGGCTACTTCCCATCGCGAATATCCTCATCACCAACGCAATGTTAGCAGCAATGTTTCGCGGTGGGCACTGGAATAAAATTTATCTCACTGCGTTAACCTTGTTCGCATTCTAATCCTTCGCTCGGTCGTTGAAAGGCGCGTGTGGTTTCAGTGAGAATTTGAGGAAGAATTGTGGACAGGTCATGTAGGCGGATGACCGTGGCGCTACTCTCATAGCATAGCACGAAATCAGTTTTGTCTTTCAGTTTTTTTAATGGAAGTTCTTAGAATGATTTAATGTGAAAACTACAGAAAGTTTCCAAAACTTCTTTGAAAAGATTAAGATGATTAAGGTAAATGTTTAACAAGCACTTCATCACAGCAAATGTAAGTGCGAATTCCACAACCAAAGTACAGCATTTTCCTCGCTGTGGGGAGCGCTATTCAACTGTCTGCTCACTCTAGGACTCATGCAAATTCAATTCACAAGCATAAACAATTTTCAGCTTTGTTTATTGTGATAAAATCCCATGACTTCCATTGTATTTCGCCCCACAATTTACGTGAAATAAAATAGCTTTTAAGATAGGCTCGGGATATCATAAAGCCCTGTCTTTCGACTCGTTGTTGAAACAAATCGGTGATCGAAGACTTGTGGTTTCCGGCCTTGGGTTGCTTATAAGACGAAATAAATATATTTCAACACACCAGGTAATTGAGAGACCATGCGATTGCTCACGAAAAACTGAGAATTTCTTTTCTACGGAAAATGATAATCAAAGCCTTTCCAGTTGTTCAGGAAAAAGAAAATGTTGGATCGTGTTTCCTTTCACGTCGTATTTCCATAACATGCCCGTGGACCAAATGGCTGTGGCAAAGATTGTCTGAAGCCCAGGGTTTACAGCTCAAGGCGAAAGAGACATTTAAACGCATAGGATGTCGGAAGTGTAAACGATTTTTAATAACTTGGCTTGCTGTTTTGGATGTTATTCATATTGTGAAGAGTTTATGATCACGTGTAAGTCGAACAAAGTGTTTTGGCGCGATAAAGAAGAACTTTGCTGGATATATAACTTCGATGTTTTTGTGACGAATTAATGGGAACGATTAACTTTCCATTCCTTCCGTTTAATTTCACGTTATGGATACCGTAGAAAGTCTCTTCTTAAACGGGAAGAGAATATTTATAGAAGAAGAACTCAAAAGTGCCATTACCTTGAAAAAGTTCCTCCAGAATTCACTTCCTTGTCATTCACTAGTTTAATTGACTTGGAAATGCCTGCTTCTGTATCCCACAAAAATGAACCAAAACAAATTTCTGATGTTCACTGAGGCATCGATATGCATGATCTAGCCATGCAGCAAATCGATATCTAACACTAAATTCTCACGGGGAATTGTCATAAAAAGACAAAAACAAGTCCTTAAGAATGTCAATAAGGAAGAGCTATAGAGAACAGAAATGTTTTACAGAATATTATCAATCCATTCAGCCATAGAACAACCCACCCTCGCCTCACCAGTGTGTGCAAATTACACTGTAATCTGCTTCAAGTACACACCGGTTATCTGACTTTCTTTTTTATATACTGAACCTCATCTCGTTATCATAGAAATTTTAGCTTTTTTCCAATTGACCGTAACCCGCACTGATCGTGGGTTATCGCAATTATCAGTGTGCACGGATTTCTCACTTCGTAGCTGACGAATTATATTTATTACTGATGTCGATTCGCCCCTGGCCAGCCTACAGGTCTGGCTTGCAGCACTTTTCTTTTTCTTACTGTACGATTGCGTTGTTGAGATTCTCGATACCAGGAAGGACAAACTGGCTTGCCAAATGAACACTGAGGGCATGAGTATGGAACATCTTCTAAGTGCATACATTACGCTGCTTACAAAATTTCCCATCGGCTACTGAGGGTGAATATGTGCTAAAAACAATAAAATTGAAATTCTGATGCAAGAGATTTGCTTCACTAAGTTACCTCAAAATAGCTGATCGTATACAATTTGATGGGCGTTGTCCTTTCCGGAAGAGTGGGAGGCAGTATTACAAAAGACCCAACTGCCACCCTGTTACAGTGACTGCGTACGTGCGCGAAAGGGCTGGGATATCTTTTGATTGTAGAGAAACTACTCAATGATTTGGCAGTAGGCGTCGAGTTGGGATAATTTGATAACCATGTCGCTTGCTTATCTCAAGATGACTAGTTCTACGCCAATTAACCACACATGTTAATTCCATTCAATAATGCAATTACTATCTCGATTTTTCTGTTTACTGATGCTTGGTTGTGGAATGCTGATAAGGGAAAAAATGTCAAAATCGTACCCTGCATACAGCTATTTTTAATCCGGCCGATGAATATTTAGCATCCTTGAAAGAGCGAGCACGTATGAAATGATGTTCTTTATCATGCTTTTACACGAGACTGTGTGGTCAGTTTTCAAGATGCCTGAAACCGAAGAGATATCAAGTTGGACGCGTGTCAAGCTACATATCACAATGAGGTGAACACTCAAGAAAGAAAATTGGCTCAACGGCTTATTTCAGACGCCACCAAGTCTGCTGGATACGGAACTATTCAAAATGTTCCTTCCCCCTTGCATTGGTGATGTTCAATATAACGGGATAGGGGAGTTAACAGCAGAGGGTAGAGGCGAAAGGCGTAACCCGCCCACGTTTATCCCCCAACTCGCTCTCAAGACATGCAAACCTTGTATGAAGCCTTGTACGAAGCAACGACTGTAAATCTGTTGGGTGGCGAATGGTGTTTAAATAGGCACCTCGCTAAATTTCAGCACAGTTTCAGGGGTATTGTTGCCATCTCGATTGTTTTGAAAGCCGTCTCTCGTTTAATTTGTTTCTTTGCTTGTTTTTCGTTGCTGCTGTTGGTATTTTTTGCCAAGCATAAAAAAATCCTCGCTCGATTTTTTTAAGTGGTTTCGCCTTCTGGTAATCGATCTCAAAGTATTCGCCACCCCTACTGCTTGCTTAAGTCATTCGTGCACAGCAAAGAGTGGAAATGGTGCCAAGCCACGGAAAGACTACTGAAATGCCAAGAAGAATCCTGCATGAACAATGCAAATAATAGTTAGCAAACAAAGGGGCATCCAGAGATTTTTTGGAGTTTTTGCATTAGCTTCTTTTTGGGAACAGCAACAATGTTTAATTCACCAAAAACGAGCACTCTGACGTTATAAACGTGACGCAAAAAGGAATAAAAACGTGTCTTGGTAAGATACACTGCACTGCAAACCGCAAAATAATTTCCTGAATTTTTTTTTTTTTTTTTTTTTTTGGTGTGGCTTTATAAACGGGATTTGGCAGCTCGCTGCCGACTCTCCGTAAGCGTAGAAAGTTTACAACTGCATGTCATCAAGCACGCAAACGGTGAACTGCTACTTCTCCCTGGCAATACAAACCGCCGATGAAACTCAAGAAGCAAAGCCTGTAGATAATCCCACTACAACAAAGCTGATTTGACTCTCAAAGAAAATTTAAGGCCTCTTCAAACCAACATTTTATGCCTTGGTTCGTTAATAATTGTATTTCCCGTTTCACTTACTTTTATTTACAAACAGTTTAACTTATGACAGCTTCATCACATTTAATGAATGAGGAGCTTTGCTTGTTTTCGTTTACATCCTTGAAATATATAACACCAAGAGCACGTGACAACCTCTTCAGTTGTGTAATGGCTGGTATTAGTTTAAGAGAACTAACAAAATTAAGTCGTGAGATTTTCAAGGGCTAAGACGAAGAATCCAATTTATGAGAAAGACAAATGTAAACCAATTCTACTGGAAGAGGTTGCGCTCCCAGCTTGGCTTAATAAGGAATGCCACCAGGTCACAAAACTCTCGTTTTAAATTATGCTTAAAGAAGATGCTTTGCAAAACAAATTCTAAGAACAGATGTTGCAAGAGACCAGTTGGCCTTCTTCATCCAAATTTAAATCAGTCAACCAAGGGGTAAAACAGTAGATATTAAGGAGAAAAAATTGCAATTTTAAAGCGTATCTCCGTGAGCTCTTAAGAAGGGAAATAAATCCGCGCTGAGCACGTATTTACTGATATTTGCATTTTACATCACTTTCATCTTCTTCCTTAAGCAGGAAGCTGAGTAGCCTAACCTACTAACCCACGCACTTCACAGCAACACAAATAACACGTTTGCGATTTTTTTTTTTTTTTTTATGTTAAAACAATTAGCTTAGCTGCAATCATTTGGTTCTCAGACTGTTTTCCGGATCGGAGATTGGATATAAACTGAGTAGTTCCTTTGTGCTTCTAAAAATGCTGCGTGGTTGTGATAAAAATACTTCGTCTTTCTTTTGAGTGCGCCAATAAGACCAAGCTTAGACTTGAATGACTCAGTTGTAACTTTTTGACAATGGCAAAAAAGTCTGCCGACTGCTTGACTTGAGGGGCTGCTTCCGAGAGCCCTACAGAAAGCTTGCCGGTATCGTATGGAAATATCACCGTGACTTTTTTCTCTTGCGTGCAATTAATAGCCCGTATCACATACAATGAAAAATGGATTTCCTGAAGTATTTGCCCCAACTTCATTAGTTCGTTAACGCCCGCATGCCCAAAGTTACGAACCGGATAAACCCCGGAAACTTGTTAAGTCCTTTGAAGTGCTTACCACGCAAAAGAAAACGTGCAAATGCAGCATGCGCAGACTATTTGAGCTAGTCATTTCCCTTGTGTGAGCTTGCACAGAATCTCTGATTTGTTCTGTTCTAGTTGGTTCCACATAGTGAGCCTAAAACTCAACGAACGTTGCAAAAGAAAAACTAGTCTAGGATAATTAATTTAGACGGAGAAGAATTTATAACTGGCTCATTACACTGTTGTAAGACAAGGTCCCGAACAATCATAATCGCAGTTGAGTTAAATTAACAGCACTGTCGATCTCTTTTTACCGACAATTACTCGTATTTTGGACTCAAAAGTAGATATTGATCTTGGTCCTACCTGCAATAAGTTCTCGAAAGGGTTTGATCCTCACCTATCGGGCTACCTTGATGAATTTGTCCCATAACTGGCAGGTAGCTAGATATCAAAGGGCGCGCCTCCTTAAAAACGTGTATTTCTGTCGTTTGCTATGTAAAGGTGCAAGAGACATGAAACACTTTAGCATGTTTGGAATTGAAGAGGAGTGAAAAAAAACATCCGACAGAGGTCAAGGCGAAAAGCGCTGAGCAAAACGAAATATTTTATAACGATGGCTAAAGCTCACCGGAAAGTCATACAACCCATTTCATGCACCTAGCACACTCAGACAGTACACGAATTGCGGTCAAATGTGTAGACAATGCATCCCAAGATAATGTCTTCCGGAAAACCTTAACTTCGTTTCAATTCCCAAAATAGTTCTTAAGATCAGGTGGAAATGTTCGGAAAAGGAAAATTAACTATGCGCTTTGATAAAACACGAAAGTTTTTCTTGTGAGCTTTACAGAAATGGCTACCCGAATGCTAGTCCATTATTAACTAAACGACGCCTCTGTTTCAGTGGTTTAGAAGCTGTACGAGATGTCGCCAAAAATGTTGCAAGTCAGTGACTGTTACAGTAAAATAAACTGCGAGGTCATTTAACGACAGTCAAATTAATAATCGTATACCATGACATTATCTAAAACGGAGAAAAGTTTGGAAGGTTCTGTTGCCCTGACACAATGGAGTCCTTGCTTTTAAATTCGCTCAGATTAGAAATCCAAGTTCAGCCGATTGACATGTAACTCTAGATTGAGGGTCAGGAGCCATAATTTGAACACTCAACATACCATTTATTTTAAGCTTGGTTTCCTTGTCTTGGAGATGGATTAGGGAGGTTAAAATATTCCTTTTGAACTCCAGTTTCATTTTGAAAAGTGAACAATGAGACTGGATAAAAACGGAAAGACATGTTTTTTGACGAATACTCAAGTCATTTCTGGATAACTTAAAACTGAGAAAGGGCGGATCCACGCTTAATGTAACTTATGTGTATATGCGATTCGTCTGCCGGTTTCTGTGAAACGCTTTTGTATAACTTAAGCTGTTAAATCTGGAGCTCAATATTACTTGCCTTGCAGTTGGTTGCGTGCATCGACATTTGGAAGCGGTTTCCCTCCACAGTTAACTTTTTTTTAGCTCTGTTATAGGAAAACCTAAAGCTCTCTCCATCTGATAGGACATAACATATTTAAAGTGACCAAGCTTAAGCTTATACTGAAAAATTTAAAGGAAAATGGATATTTACTACCCTATAACTTCAATTGTGGCAATTGCGAAAATTTTCGCCGGTCACAATGTTTAATAATAATAATAATAATAATAATAATAATAATAATAATAATAATAATAATAATAATAATAATAATAATAATAATAATAATAATAATACAAAGATCTTGAGATTGAAACCACGAGAAGTGGGGAATGAGGACAGACACTGTGCCGGTTACTGTTGGTACGCTGGGACTTATTAGAGAGGGAATGGACCAGAATTTAGGAAAGATCCCTGGAGCCACTAACATTAATGAGCTGCAAAAGATCAACCTCCTAGGAACGGCGTACATACTGAGAAAGTTTCTGTCCATCAAATAAAAAACTCCCCTGGTACCTCAGGAACAAGGATTGGCCCCGGTTCTAGGAGACTGTAGGAAACAATTAATAGCACTGAAAACGTTAATAACAATAACAATACCAATAACAATAACAACAACAACAACAATAATAACAATAATAATAATAATAATAATAATAATAATGATGATAATAATGATAATAATAAATATTGTGAGCGCGATTAATTCAAGAACAGTTTCATTGATACGATATGGGGCGGATATCATCAGATGGAGTAAGGATGAACTAATGGCACTAGATAGAAATACAAGGAAGCTGTCGATTTATTATAGATCGCTTCACCCTCAAGCAGATGTAGATAGGCTATATGTCAAGAGATCACAGGGAGGCAGAGGCTTAATTAGTGTTGAAGATTGCGTCAACATCGAGGTTGGTAGTTTGTGTCGGTAGGTGAGAAACAGTCCTGAAAGGCTGCTTAAGGCAACAAAAGATGAAAATGTTTTGGATGAAGGAGCAGACAAGGAAAGTGTTAGTCGAAGAAGGCTAAGTATTTTTAGAGAAAAGACACACTGAAAGGGCAGTATGCAAGGGGCACTGGAGGAATTAGAGACCCGCAGACATGGGATTGGTTGAAAAGAGGTACTTTGAAGAAAGAGACTGAAGGCCTCCTAACTGCTGCACAAGACAAGGCCCTTCGGACTAATTACATCAAAAATAAGATTGACAAACAAGATGTTTCACTGATGTGTCGCCTATGTGGTGAAAGGGAGGAAACTGTCAGCCATTTATCAACAGAATGTAAGAAATTAGCTCAAAAGGAAACCTGGTACGACCATTCCCCAGAGGCAGTGATGGAAAATGACTAAGGGAAGCTACTGTCAGATTTCAGAATCCAAACAGACCGTCAGTTAGATCATAACAGGCTTGATATAGTAGTATTTGATAAGGCGTGCAGAGTTTGCCACATTATCGATGTGGCGTGTTTTTTTGATACACGCATAGCAGAAAAAAAACCCGGAAAAGATCGACCACTATCAGGACTTAGAAATAGAAATACAAAAGATGTGGAATTGCAGAAGCGTGTCTCTTATCCCAGTTGTAGTTGGGCACTTGGGGCAGTGACTAAAAAACTTGATGATGTGGATTGCTAAGATAGGAACACCTGGAATCTTCAACCTACTCCAGAAAGCCTGCTTGTTGGGCACAGCAAGAATCTTAAGAAGGACCTTAGACATCTAAGGCTATGGAAAATAGCCTGATGATCTAGGAATACGTGACCACCAATACAACTAATGGTGTGATAAATAATAATAATAATAATAATAATAATAATAATAATAATAATAATAATAATAATAATGGACACTTATTGACATAGCGGTGCCAGCGGACCAGAACATAACCAGGACTGAGGAGGAGAAGGTGGTAAAGTACCAGGAACTAGCATTTGAAATCAGAAGGATTCATAGGGCCTCGAAAGTCACAATAATACCTATCATGATTGGTGCTCTTGGAAGCATATCGAAAAGTGCAAAGACCTGGTTTGGCAAGCTTGATGTACCTGACTTCCTTGGGAGTGTACAATTATCGGCCATTCTTGGAACTGCTCACCTGTTGCGGAAAGTGTTGTGTCTCTAAGCTACGAGGAGTTGCTGAGACACAATCAACATTACCCAGTAGAAAAACTGGAGAGAGTTGAATAATAATAATAATAATAATAATAATAATAATAATAATAATAATAAATCGCTTTAATGAACCACACGATATTTTTGAAGTTCATTTTTTAATGAAAACATGTTTCGGATGAGACATCATCCATCGTCAGTTGTACAGTAAAGAATAAAATGAAAATGAGCAATAAATAGTGTAACAGAGTGAGAAATTAACAAGAATAATTAAGGGTAAAGAAACTATTTAAAGAAACTATTTACCCTTCGCCATTCGCTCCTACGAAGGGCTAACGCTCGAAACGTCAGCTAATCGAATCCCTGTACGGTGGTCAATTTACATTATCAACTCCGTTGATAAACCAAATTTTCTTTGGAAGCAGAGATGTTAAGGATGGTCTGTAATGATGAGGAAACAGAGCCGGTTCTTCAGGAGGTCACTGGGGAGATATTAAATCACGGCGCTAACAAAGCCCCTGATGCCAGGGGCACCCAACGACAAGTTTCGGTAGATATCTGTTCGGTGGAGGCTAATTCGTCTTGCGCTTTCGGCGTCGATTAAAGAGTGCACTCGGATTTTCGTAACTAAAACGTGGCCTAAAAGATTCGCAATTGGGAAATCATAGCTCCTGAGGTTTTCGGAAAGGTCGTGATTGCTGTTTTGGGCAGTCAAAAACGTCAGCTAGCATTTTTGGAAAGAAAATAGTTCCCTAGAAAGTTCGTGGAAAGTTCATTTCAGGTAGCATTTTCTCAAAGGCAGATTTTGTTCCCTACCATTTTCGGGCAATTAAAATTTCAGCTAGGGAATCCGAACAGATGAACTTCTTCTAGCTTATGAAAACATCGCTTTAAACAGACTTCAAACAGCATAAGGAACTTAAAAATGGCTTTTTGCAGCTTTTGATTCATTTGGCTCGTTGGGTGCCCCTGTGATGCGCGTCTAGATATCCATGCTCGAGGCCTTTGGGAGAGACAGAGATCTGCATTCTTCGATGTTCTTCCAATGCAGACTCTTACAGAGACTTGACTCCTAAACAGATCTACAAGAGACATGAGAACGAGAAGAAGAGGCAGTATGCGGAAAGGGTAATGGAGATCGAACAGGGAACGTTCACTCCCCTAGTTTTCACGACAACAGGCGGAATGGCGGATGAATGTCTTAAGTACCACAGCAGGCTTGCGGAGCTGATCGCAACTAAGAAGGGAGAAAGCTACTCAAGCGCAATTTCCTGGATAAGAGCTAAAGTGTCTTTCGCCACCGTGCGCTCTGCAATACTATGCTTGAGAGGCTCAAGATCGAGAAGACGAAAGCTAAACTTTGTCGACACAGATTTACAAATTGAAAACATTAGAGCCAACCCAAATTAGTAATTTTAATATTAGAGATGGCATTGAGAACGGTATTTCTAGGAACTCTAGCCAAAGCCAGGAATACTGAGCCAAGAAGTGTTTTGTAGTTTTGTTGTTTTTAGACTATTTATAAAGCAATTTTTTTAGGCTAGTTGTTTTTGTCACATTTTCTGGAAGCCGAGCCATTACTTTTTACAAATATTTTAAAGTTTCATGTTTTTTATGCCTCTTATCACAACAATTTCGAAATACGAAAATTTTAGTTTTGCTGAAAGTGTACATAAAATTTTCAGAGTGCGTTTTTTAAACAGTATTTATCCTTGTAAATAGTTTTGTTGTAAATACGTTCTTCATTATATTCTTAAATAATAATAATAATAACATTTCACCTTGGCTCACCATGCAATATAGTCTCTCGGCCTAGTTGTTCGAAAGCCGATTAACCCTAACCTAGGATTAGGAGTTAGCCGAAGTTTTCATCTCGCTCGTTGAGAAAATTTTGGAAACCAAATTTTTATGCTTAAAGTAAAGTTAAATTCCAGTCAAAACTTAGGAGTGAAAATCTTTTGGAAAAGTTTTTATTGAACAGTTACTAAACTGGGCTCAAACTGCACTTTAACCCAGGATTAGCTTAATCGTGCTTTGAACAACTGGGCCCTGTAGTCTCCAGTAGCTCAGTGGTTAAAGCGTCGTCTATTATAGATCGCGGAGGGTCGTGGGTTCAAATCCCATCTGGAACTCGTTTTAGTTTCCATTTGGGGTTTCATGCATTTCTATCATGTGATGATGATGATGGAAATTTATATAGCGCAGCTTTCCATAAAATGATCAAGTGCGCTTTACATGTACGACAATAAATAATAGAAAAATGACAATAACTGCTAAAATAAAAAAAATGGAATAATAAATTAGAAATAAAATAGAATAAAAAAATAAAAATATTGTGTTCACATTAAGGCAGGATTTAACCTGAACATCGTTTTCTAGTCGCTTTACATGGATTTAACGTTAATATTTCGTTCGCGTTTTAAGCAAATGCTTATCCCACGAAGCTATGTTGTGGGATATTTTGTGAATTTTTTGGTGATTTTTTGGCCTTATTTGGGAAGAGATGATTTTTCTCTAAGGATAAGTTGAATTGGAGAAATTAGGAAATTTTTAAGATTTAATGAAGGTTTGAAATTGGAATTTGAAGTTAGAAATTAATAGACGGACACCAAACAGTTCCCTCAGCACGCTGCAGTGACCTTGTGGGGTGTCAACTGTCTGGTGGTGTTTTGAGGCATTTTTTTTTCTTTTGCATGTTAATCCCTTCTTTAACCTCCTAAAAATGTCACTCCAATTCATGTTATTAAGTCCCCCGTTAATTAAAAGCCATCTTTAAAAAAAAAACATGTCTTTAAACTCTGCTTAGAGAGATTGAAATTTGCCTCGTTCTTATACTAATTTGTGAGGGCAATTCATTCCATATCTTGGGCGTTGCTATTGCAAACGTCTGATCTCCCAATGTCTTTTTTGCTTTACTTCTATGTACTAATAACAAAGTCTAATGACATCTCTGCGGCCAATTCTAAATCATAAGCAAAATAGATGAGTGAATTTAAATGTATATCAGTCAACTGCTTTACATATAATTAAGGTAACCCTTAAGACTGACTGCCGATTGCAGCAAAACTGAAAATTGTTATATTGCAGTAGACAACAGGTCGATGTACAGACTTCGCCATTCTTCAAACAGATAACAACAACATGCTTTATTTTCCCCATTTAGTGGCATTATAGACATATAATCGTTTAAATAAAAAGAAAAAGAGGGGACTGGCTACCTGAAATAACCATAAAGTTAAAAAGGGCACGCAGCCAGTTTAACAAAACTGATCATACTAATTTAGGTCGGTACAAAAGCAGATACAAACACACATACACAAACATGTAACAAACCGTAAGCAGATCGTATCTTGTCTTGTTTCTATAGTTGAATTGAAGGAGTTAAGTTCAGATCGCCATCATTTAAGATCCTGACTACATTTTCGTTGGGACTCTCAAAACAGGACCTGATTATATAACAACAAGGTCACTAAAAAGAAAAAAAACACAAACTACTTATCAGAAACTACTTATCGTGAACGTTCAGGCCAGTGGAACTCAACTGGCCGTTAAAAAATGCTCTTTGAATTAAAGTTTGAAACCTACACTCCCTGGGTCTAAACAACCTTTTTTGTTTATATATTTCGGCTTTGAAATAGCAAATAAGTAGTATAGTACTTGGGGGTCCTAGCGCATTTTCCACAACAACGCATTTTCTACCAATTTTCCAAGGTCAAATTTTTCATAATTCATACATCATGTGGAATCAGGCATGGTTCACACATCATGTATGAGCTAGCGCATTTTCCAAGGTCAATTTCTCGGAAAATTACCATGCGCAACTTTCTCAGAAAAATAGTACTTAAGTTATAAATCAACAGTATTCATGGAGAAACGGCTGATTTCAATAGGCTCAGCAATAATGGGTATAAATCAACAGTATTCATGGAGAAACGACTGATTTCAATAGTCTCAGTATTCATGGAGAATGAGTTCTATTAAGGTAATCTATTTAAGTACTTTATGATATAAAAAACACTTAAAGACATGTCGCTATAGGTTAAATGGAGAATGACGAAAGAAAGAAATCTCCGGGCCTTGGAAAAGCCCTCTCAAATCAGGTCAGGTAGCCAGATGGTAAATGATTTTTGTAATCCAGATATTCATGAATATTTTGTTGAAGTAGAAAAATATCTAATATGTCCTTTATGTGATCAGAAGATAGCAGAACATAGTGTCAAAAATGAAACATGTTGTGATAATCAGAAAATGATTAATGACAATGGTGAAAATGTTTGTACAAATTGTGGTTCAGTCCACGGCTATGACTATTGCAGAGAGTACGTTGACTTTCATAATAATATGTATAAAATAAAGCGGAAATCTATATATCATCGGAAGTACCATATTGAAAATGTGATAAATGGTATATGTTGCAAGAATAGATTTCAAATTTCAGTAAAAGATAAGGGTAAAATATTAAGAATATTCAAGGAGATAGACACTATCATCCCTTCGGTGAATAAGAATCGTAAAAGAATGATAAACACCAAATTCATTCTGAAACAATTATTTATGATGATGGATCTGCCTTATGAGTATATCATATTAACCAACTCAAAGAAAACACTGAAATTTTATGATCAGTATTGGGTTGAGATTCTATTGTTAATATTTGATAAGATTATTCGTATTATCAAACAGTGAATTTTTCATCATATTTCAGTAGGTACTTATCAATAATTGGACTATTATCAACGACATAATCGTCTATGTTCTTCATTGTATTGTGTATGCTGGAATTATCAAAATTACCGCTTCTCATGGTTTCTTTTATTGTATTGAGAAGATGCTGGTAGCTTTGATAAGCATATGTACAATTCTGTATTTTCATGTCAAGGTTCTTGTGTTTCATCCAACCTTGTATTAAAAGTGATACTGTACTGATGGCTACCAAACTAACACCACCGGTTGCCACGCTTGCGGCAAGACCGCCAGTTGCAAATATAATGGATACTGAATTCCCCAGTAATTTCCATTTTTTGAACCGTTTAACAGCCTGTTTATGAGCCCAACACTTTCTGTGATATGTGTGGTAATAGGCTTTTAATTCATTTACCTGATCTTCTGTTAATTCACCTGAAATATGGTTCCAGCTGAATATGCTTTTTCGCTCTTTCATACAATATGCTTATATAACGATTCTGTTCAACACACAGTACCACAAACCAGACAATTGCCCACTTAGAGGTGATAACTTACTAATTTTAGTCGTCAAGAAAGACGGTAGAGCATAAGAATATCCTCTATCAAGTGCATGTTTGACATAAAACCTACCGAAGGCATCGTGTAATATACCATGTGTCTGTAATGTATCAATCCAACCAAGAGTATGCTCCAAAAAATGTGTTAAGCAGCCTTCACCGGGACCGATTAATCCAATGCCTATATGCTCCTGGATAATATCTCTCACTTCAATATATTTGTTGAAATGTTTGTGATATAGAAACTGGTAAACCAAAGCTGATTTCAATATCCTCTTATCAACACCAGGGTTTTTCCGTTCAGCATCCCGAATGAACCATCGTACAAATCTTATAATCTGCTTCATAATAATTGATTACATAATTCAAAGATCGAAATAATCTTCAAGGAAACGGAACATATTTTTTAATTCATCATTAGACAGAGATTTCTGCCAAACAGAAAAAGCGTACAGATCCATTTCAGAAAAATTGACTGCAGTACCATCATCATTATCAACTTGACATCCAACGAACATTTTTTGTGGATTTCCTGACAGTGTTGCTGAGATTGTTTCTGTTCCAACAGGAGTCATTGATGAAATACCTCTAAATAGTTCCATATTTTGTCCATTCACTCTTATTGTCCAAACCTCAATATTACCAGTCAGATCAGACAAAGAAAGAGCAGCAAGTCTTCCATTTGATATAGAACCGAAATCAATATAACATACTCCATCAATCCAAGGAAAATGAACACCAAATCGAATATTAGCCTGCCCCCATTGAAATTGAGATTGATTCTTCACTTGTTTTGTATTAACAACCATAATTACTGTGCATGTATTCCCATTTGGTCCAGCAACTTTGGATACATCAAATGAATTTATTCTCAAGTAGTCATCAGTCCCATCGAATCGCAGAAAGAATCTCTTTTTATTTAAATCTCTCAACAGCAGAGGTTTTTTGGAATTATCAGTTTGTGTGAAAGATATATTATTGACAGGATCAACCCATCTTGAGACTCTATCGTTTGTATCAGATGTTAAAACAGAGAGAGCTGGGATGAGAGCAATAGAAATTCCATCAAGGACTGGTACACCAGGAAGAGAGTTGGAAATAACAAAAGTAGCTCTATCTAACTTCAGATCAAGTTGTTTTTTTGTGACACAATCATTATCATCAGTTCCTTCATCAACATTTATCAATTTCTTGTTGTTTCCAAGATCATAGTGGCCATCTTGTGTTAATGTAAATCCATCACCTTTTGGACCAATTAGACCTCTATCACCTTTATCACCTTTAGGACCAATTGCACCAGTATCACCTTTATTGTCTTGATTTTGTGGAGAATTGAAAACTCCCATTATAATATTAATTTAGATTAATTCATGACCACTTCAAGTGTGAATGTTGTATCAAATGCACCTGTATTAGGATGTGAATAATCAATGATTAAATAGCCTCTCGATAATGATTTGTTGATATTGACCGTTGTGATGTTTCTACTCATAGTATTATGTCTGTATTCATAAATAGTTGCTGGTAATGGCAAAGGCCCACCACCTTCAGCTTTTGTCTTGAAGTAGAATATTCCGGGTTTTGTTCCCTGTATTACATACATATTCTTAATGTGAAAGTTATTATTATGAATGACTAAAAAATCAGAGCCATTTATCAATACAGGCTTTAAAACATTCTTATTATGTCCTCGTTTGGCTTTGACAGAGCAATTTAAATATTGTATTTGACCGATTATTCCATTCCCATTCAAATTTAGATCACCTCCTAATTTCGGACTGTAAAGAGCAAATCCACCCAAATCTAAAGCTGTTTCCATAATCACGCCTGTGACACTTGAACGAAATAGATTCAAACTATTATTATGAATTCTATAGCCATTCAGATTCAAATCACCACCAAGTTTGGCCTCTTTTATCAGATAAGTGTTCATATTAATATTATTTAGCATTGTAAATTCACCATTGTCTCCACCAAACAACCAATTTTCATTTTCTTTCACATCAAAACCATTCAAATCTAAATCAGTTTGTAATTGGATTTCTTCATTCACGATTTTATAAGCTTCTGCGAAGTCGTAAACACTTGATGGAACGTCTACAGCTTCAAAATCAATACCATATGCAACACAATGAACTTTGTACTTATTTGGATAAGTTGGGTTAGCATTAATATTAATCGTACAATATAAATATTCAGGTGGTGAACTTGCTGATGGTTTTTCAATCCATAATAAATATCTCGAATGATCTTCATTTCTGTTATCAAATTTTCTCCCTACAGTTTTATGAATTGTAATTCCACCAGTTGCACTGAATGTTACACTACTAAGATTCATTCCTTCATAATCAGGAAATAGCCATTCAAGAATGAAAGTGTATTTTCCATCTTTTATTGTGTACATATTAAATCCAATTCTAGCTCTGTAAATATGATTAGCTTCTTTATTCAAGTCTATATCAATGACCTTTTTTGAAATCAAATGTGGTGAACGAGGTAAATTGACATATCCATTGACTTTCAAGCCATATTCAGTACTGACTTCATCAATATCATTCATCAAATATTTGAAAGCATTCTTTGGATGAGAAGCAGATGAAATATGACTTTTTTCTAATTGATCTAAATTTACAGCATCGGTTTTATTTGTTCCTTCTTTTAAGTTAATGATTTTATGCCCTCCAAGTTTCATATCTGCTGCCATCGCATTTGTTCCATTCAATAATAAAGTGTTTGCTCTGATAGTTTGTGAAGCTCGATTTAAAACTCTAAAGTTTACAGCATCAGTTTCATTCACCACATCCGCTAAATTCGTCAATTTATTTCCAGCCATGTTTAGATCACCCGCCATTGGAATACTTCCATCGAGTTTCAAAAAATTATTATTCACATAGTTTCTGTTAACAGCTGAATAACCAAATCTTGGGTTATCAGGTATGCCAAATAGATCATTTCTATTCATGCTGACAGGTGCATAAATTACACCACCTGTATTTATATTAAGGAAATCAGCTGTTTTATTATCAACATACTTTTTGTTCACAGCGTCTTGTGGGTTTGAGGGGTTATCCTGCAGGTTGAGGATTTTGTTTAATTTCATGTCAACATTACTACCAAACGCAACATGACCGTTTTCAATTTCATAAGCTGGGTCATGAACAAAGTAAGACAAATTGGTATGATAGCCATAGGCCCCATAAACGATGATATGTGTTTTGGTGTTAGACGCAGGAGCTGTGCTGGAAAGTTCCACCTGTATTGTCGCTTGACCACCACTTCTTTTTTCTATCTGGAAAAGAATTTTAATATAACCATCAACGTGTGGAGTTCTAGTAAAAGCTTTTTGAAATGACAGTCCAGCGTCATGCATATTAATTGTTGGAAGGGTTAAACTGATTGCAGCACTTCTTGGATCTGATGGTGAGTAAAACTCAGTAACAAATGTATACTGTCCATTTCTTAAAGATGTCACATTAAAACGAATTTTGGATGTAAAGTTGCCTCTTCGTTTGATGAAAAAAGACAATGATGACTTGTTTATGTGATAAGGTGATCTGTCAAAATTCTCAATTTGAAGGTTTTCCACACCACTGACTGCAGAAGACTTGGATATGTCTTTTAACAGAAAAGCGAATGGGTTGCGTTGAGCTCCTGATGCTGAAAAAACAAGGTCATCAACATACTTTTTGTTGGCAGAATCTTTGTCAGAAGTTGGAGCCTCAACATTTGTTATTTTATTGTCACCCATGTCAAGATCACCAGTCATTGCAACACTTCCATCTTTTTTAAGAAATGGTGAAACATCAATGCCAGCAATTCCAGCAATTTCAGTATCAACATACCCCTTTGTGGCTGAATCATTGTTTGCTGTTGGCGCTGCTACATTAGTCAATTTGTTACCTCCAAGATTCAAATCAGAAGTCATTGCAACGCTTCCATCTTTTTTCACAAAGTTATTATTGAGATATGTTTTATCCGCTTTACCTATTACACCATCATCAACGTATTTTCTATTTGCACAGTCTTGTGGAAGTATAGGGCGTGCAACATTGACTATTCTATGAAAACTCATTTTAAGCTCACGATCAAATACAATTCTTCCTTCTTCTAATTCAAAAAATGGGTCGTGAATATGTGATAAAATGATATTAGAAAATCCATAAACACCATAAACTATGACATGATGTTTTTTATTATTTTGTAAATATGGTGAAATCAACAATAACTCCATTGATGTGGAACCATGACTTGTTTTTTCAAGGAAGAATATTCTCTTGAGATAACCATCAACAAGATGAGTCTTTGGAAATGCTCTTTTTATCGAATCTTTTCTTTCAATTAAATTAGATGACAGATTGTCGTCATCAACTGTTGCATTATTTGGGTTACCATCAGTATAAAACTCAACAACTAAAGTGTACTTTGAAACTTCCAATTGTGACAAATCAAAACGAAGAACAGTTGTAAGACCAGCAGAAGGAATAACAAAAGACAAGGCTTTTTTATTGAAATTGTATGGGCTTTCATTATAGACTTCTAATTGTAGATTATTCGCATTTCTAAGAATAGTTGTTTTTGATGTATCTTCAAGAAGAAATTTGAATGGATTAACACGTGTTCCTTCAATTGATAAAACAGCATCATTAACATATCCCAAGTTAGCAGAATCATAATGATTTACTGGATCACCAACATTTGTCAAACGTTTATTTTCAATATCATAATTGCCATCTTGTGTTAATCTAAATCCATCACCTGTTTCACCTTTATTACCTTTGAAACCAAATGGACCTCTATCACCTTTATCACCTTTATCACCTTTTGGACCTCTATCACCTTTTTCACCTTTGGGACCAATTGGACCAGCTGGGCCTCTTTCACCAGTACCAGTTTCTGTTTTATCTTGATTTATTTGAGCATTAAAAACTCCCATTATATCATCTTGTTAGATTAATTTTTCGATTCTTTCTGTTTTTGGATTCTCCAGTTTTTCAACATTTTGGAAATTATTGATTGCCATATAATATTAGATTAGATTAAACAGCACCATAAAAATTTCTCTTGATTGTCTTCATCGGCTTGTCAACATAACAGAAGGAATATGGTTTTTTGGTTGCTTCAATGTATTTCTTCTTGTCGATTCCAAGTTCTTGTGCAATCAAGTTCCTTTCTCTTGAGGATGGGAAATCATAAAGGCAGAAGTGACTGCAATTGAGTCTGATTGATTTTGGACAGCCATAGAATGATTGTGTGAGATATATGACTGAACAGTTCTTGTGTCTCCCCTGAATGAAATAGCTGATTATCTGATCTTGTTTCTTGTCAGTCACGAAATCATCAAAAACAACCAATCGCTGCAAATTTGTGTCTTTTATTTGTTCAACTGGCAATATCTCTTCTTGACTGCAAACCAAGGCAGGATATCCAATGTGACTGCTTATTTCATTCATTACTTTCCGCAGATATTGATACTTGTCTTGATCCAAATTTTTTGCATAAAGATGTATCTGATCATAATAAACCAATGGTTCCATAATCAGATGCATGAACAATGTTGTCTTTCCAGATCCAGAATTACCAGCCAATAACATTCTAAATGTATCTTTTGGCATATACGGATACAACTGTCTGAATGAATTCTTTAAACCCTGAATATCATAATTAGGGATTTCCATATGTAAATAGTTTAGATTAGTCTAACACAATTGTATATGGATATAGAACGAATGAAAAAGCTTCTTAAAAGTGGAATTGAAGCCGGAAATAAAACTAGAGAAGTTCGTGATGTTATCAAGACTTATGAATACAGAAAACAGGATGCTTATGATACAACATCAGAATTACTGAAACCCTCTATTGATGTCCAGAAGAGTGTGAAAGAAAGTGTCGACAAAAAACAGGATGAAGTCATTGAACAGTTGAAAAAAAATCAACAGGCTTTAACACAAGGACTTGATGATGTTATTGAAGCTAATCGCAGAGCAATTACAATGGGAACGGAACTTCCTTTGACAATTGAAGCACCTGAAAAAGAGGATCAGACACCCAACATATTATCGATCGATAACTATTTCGATAGAGATGATAGAATTATATTAAAAAAAACAGGCTTTTGAAACCAAGCGATTTGACTCAAGTCGCCCCACAAAAACTTGTCGAGGAAAAGAAAAAAGCTAAAGAAATAGCCCAGAATATGGGAAGAAGAAAAAAAAAATCATTCACTCCAGAAGAAAATGAATCTCATAAAAGAGAAATACAAACTTTGAAGAAATACAGAGAAACGATTGATGATGTATTAGCTTCTTACAAATACAAAACAGGGAAAGGAATGGGTTCAAGGGGTGCATTTTTGGGTGACATGCTTTCACGTTTACAGTTGCTTGGTGGATCTATTTCAGCCGGCAACAACAGCAAAAATGTTCAAAATGAATTCACAAAAATATTGCATACATTGAACAGACTGGGAATCCTGAAAACCGGTGAGCTAAATAAAATAATGATGAAATATCTAATGTAAAAGTATATGACAGAAATTTCATTACGATTCAACAGTAAAAACAGAGACAAAATTGGTGTCAGCAAGAGTCATGATTTTGAAAAAAGATTCAATTCACCTCTTAAATTAACGAATGATTTAAAATATGAAATGGCTGTGAATGTCATCAATATGACATACAGTTGGTACAATATCAGAGATATTTTGACAATAATGAAATAAAATACAGTATTGATGGAGGTGCAAACTGGTTCACAGTGAAATTCATCAATGGTATGTATTCATATGACGATATCGATGATTACATTCATAAATTCATGGAAAAAAAAACCAAAGACTTAATCCAGATGAAACAGATGAAAAAAAATACAAGTATGGTATTAACATTTATTTCGTTTTGTCAACATATCGCATTTTGATTGAACTTAAAGAAAATATCGTGTGGATCTGAGAAATCAGAATTTCAGAAAACTTATCGGTTTCGATTCAAAATTAGTTCCAGCCACAGAATATGGAACAAATCTACCTGATATCACAAGAAGTGTAGATGAAATTTATATCAATTGTGATTTGGTGACAGATAGCATTGTTGATGGAAATAGCACAAATACAATCGCTGTTATTCCTGTCACAGATCTCGTTAGAAGTTTACCTTTCACTTACAAACCTCGTTTTCTTTCATGGAATCCAGTCTCAACACATAATATCAGCTCAATACGCTTTTATGTCACAGACTCTTCTAGAGCTCCAGTCGATTTAAATGGGATAGATTGGTATATTGAGTTATTCTTGAGAGAGACAGAATTATAAAACCTAATAGTATATGAAACGGTTTGAGTTTAAAAAATATGAACAACATGGTGAAGGTATTGTGACTGATATGATCAAAACAGCTGGAAAAAAAGCAGCAACAACAATTGGTGAACATGCTGGCAAAAAAGCTGGCGACAAAATCATAGAACTTTTGAAAAAGAGAAAAAGTGGAACTGAGAGTGTGAGCCAGACTGGTGGTTTAATCAAAAGAAAGAGAGGTCGACCACGTAAAATAAAATAACTTTTATCTAACACAATAATATATGTCAAACTATCGTGACTCAAAATATATCGAAAGATATGAAGATGTAGTGTTCGAACTAGAGACAGCACTTAATACTGTAGTAGCAAACAATGCTCATCAGAGTAAAACAGGCTACCGATTCGTTGTTGATAACAGTGGAGAGACTACACCATTTGACTGGTATAATGCCCGTTTTAATGTCGATTTCATTGTAAAGAAGCTTGCAGATGGAGCCACATTGCTGCTGCAGATCAAATGGTATTGTTAATTCAGTTCACGCTCTTATTAACACATTAATGTAAAAATGAATGGTCTTGATGTTTATGAGTGCAGAGATGCCAACCAAGCCACAAATATTAAGTCATTGCTTGAGTATTCACAGGGTTATGCTGTAAGTCAGGGAACCAATGAGTTCTTCTATCTTGACACAAATAGGAATGCTGATGATAGAGCGGCTGAGGCTACTTATAACAAAGGTTTCGCAGCTCGCAAAGCACTGTTGAATGGTGCAGCCGGTAAAGTAAATGCAGAGATAGCATTGAACAGATACGGTTTTTTCAAGAGCTTTTGGGATGAACTCATGCCTAACTCAAAAGTAGAGGTGAAATTGACACTTGAGAGTGATGCCAATTTGATTTGGCAAGCTGCTGATGATTGCCGTGTGGTACTAACTAAATTCCAGCTAATAGTTCCTCGCATTGTTTTTAATTCTGCGGGAAAGTCCTTATACATGAGCAAGTATCTTGACAACAGAAAGTGGACTTACATGAGAGAAATGATTGAGAGAGGCAATTCAACAAGACAGCAGACAGCCAATTTCCGTATTTCCACAGGAATAAACAAACCCAGGCATGTCTTTGTATTCATCATCAATGATGCAAGTGATGCATCTCAGACAGCCAATAAATTCTTATACAACACATTCTCAGTTGCAAATAACCGAACTTTGACTGATTGTTATCTTGAAGTTGGCAACGGAAATGATTATCCAGAGCTTCGTTATAAACCATCAACAGAACCAACAAGAGTATTTAGAGATGTTTTGAAATATGTTCAAGCTGTAAACGATTTCAGTGAAAGTACCCTTCTCAACAGGGGCAATTTCGGTACAATATTCCCTTTTGTTTATTTCGATCTGACAAAACAGAAACAGGATATTAAAGATGGAATGACAAAACTGACTTTCAAATACACTTTGAGTGCTGCAACAAATGCTGATTACAGTGTGTATGCACTGGTCCTCTATGAGCAGGATATTGAGATGAGAAAGACTGATGGAAAATTAATTCTGAGATCAATGTAAATGGAAATAATTAAATAAAAATAAATAATTAAATAAATTAAATAAATAAATTAAATAAATTAAATTAAATGATTGTTTGTATTAAATACAATTTAGTATAAACATATATTATATGACTACTTATCATCCTCATGGAGTAAGACTTTCAAACAGTCAGAAGCAAAGGCTTGCAAAAGCTATACAAACAAATTCACCGGTAACATTGAGACTCGCACATGGAGATCTCACTGGAGGTGATCAAATGATGTTGACAAAAACACAGATAAAAAAATTAGCCAAATCACAGAGAAATGGAACAGGTGCTGATGTAAAGATATCCAAAGCACAGATCAGAAAATCAGTCCAAGAAGGAGGTTCTCTTTGGTCCAGTCTTTTTTCACTTGGAACAAGACTATTGCCTTATGCAGGTAAAGCAGTAGCTAAAGCGGCTCCAGCATTGGCTACAGGTGCTCTTTCTTCATTAGCAAGTCTCGGCATTGATAAACTATTTGGAAAGAAACAAAAAGGAGGATTTCTTATTCCTAATGCCAATTTATCCCAATTATTTAATGTAGGAAATTTATTGAATACGAGACAGATGGCTGATGTTATCCAAAAAATGCAGTATGGTGGAGACGTTGTTATAAAACCAACAAAAGCGCAGACTGGAAAGGGTATTGGAACAATACTCGCCAGCATTGGAATTCCTTTGGCTATAGAAGCAATCAGAAAATTAACTGGAAAAGGTTTGCATGTTGAAAGCAGCCGTCCAAGACGGTCAATACCTGTTCATGTTCCAGATGACATTGTACCCAGAAAGAAAGGTGGGAAACATGCTATGATTCCATGGCAATCTCCTCCTGTTTTTGGTACATGGAATAACCCAATCGGTTATGGAATGAAAAAAAAAAACAAAGGAAAAGGACTTCTACTGGGCAAAAACAGTCCATTCAATTCAATCCCCATACTAGGAACCATTTTGTAAATAAACCCTTATCCAACTTTGATTTAATCAATTGGGTTAAACAACTTGGAATAAAACATTTTAGAGGAGTATTTTCAAGAGACAATCTGCCGAGACAAATAAAAAAGAATGAATGTGGGATAGTCAATCTTGATTCCAAAATTGGACCTGGTACTCACTGGGTTTGTTATAGGAATTTCAAAAATGATAAATACTGTGAATACTTCGACTCTTTCGGTTTAATGATGCCAACAGAAGTACAGAAATACATGGCTGCAAGCGGTAAACAACTTGAATACTCTGGTGATGAGATACAAGAAAGGGAATCAGTCTTGTGTGGATATTGGTGTTTGTACTATTTATTGGAAAGACAGAAAGGGACCCCCATATTGAAAGTCATTCATAATGCAAAATTCAATCCCACAGACACAAGAGTCAATCATAGATTCATAATCAATTATTTCAAAAATATGTAATGTATATGTATGTCTGTTATTGAGTAAACAATGGTGTTTGATGATGAAAGATTTAATAAATTTCTATCTAACATAAAAGTATGATAGAATTCGAAATAATTGATGATGTTAATATATTTGTTATAATAGTTGTCAATAGATTGATTGGTTTGCGAGTTGTAATCAAATGCACTTTGGATAATATAACAGTATTCTATGACAAACTTAGTGGAAATGTATGTCGATTTAACTACTAGACAAAGAAAATATCTAACCAATATGTATAATGGTAAAATCATATTGTGTTAAACAGAAGAAAGTCACTGAATGTGTACCAGGAAGTGAAAGATATCAAAAGACAAAAAATGGTCGAACTGTGATGAAATGTACTTGTGCTGAATGTGGAATCACAAAGACTAAATTTGTCAGAAATCGGGGAAACTGAATAGCCCGTCTGAAGGGGCGGGCATACTAGATTCAGCTGCAGATATGGCGCTAACAGGATTCTTAGAACATGGAGTCCCTTATTTAGCAAAGAAAGGTGTAGAAATGGGAGATATTATGCTTCTGAAGCAATGAGAAATCCAAAGCTGCAAAAGAAATTAATTGACAAAGGACTTTCCCTCGCAAAACCTGCAATCACAAAGGTTGGGTCAGAAGCTTTGAAACAACTCTCAACAAAAGTGAGACCAAATATTCGTTACAAAACAGATATCAAAGGATTAGATTATGGCGGTGCTATTGACATTCATAAGGTAATTGGCAAGCTTCCTAAACCAAAAGCAGGTTGGACACCAAGTAAATATAAATATATGGGACCATACAATCCATTGCATGAGCAGTTGGAATATGATCCAAATACTGGCGAGGTCTTGAAATGGAATGTACAACCTTACAATAAAGTGGATGAAATAGCAGCTTATCATGATATTTGTTATGATATGAAAAAAGACAAAGGTGAATGTGATAGAACAATGGTCGAGTCACTAGATCAAATACCATATGGTGAGATGCCAAAATGGGGTCAAACAGCTAGATTCTTAATCGACAAAAAACAGAAACTTGGTCTTGGTGTTTCAAAAAACGGAAAAAGCCGTCGAGTGAAGAAAACTGGCAAGAAAAACTAGCTGATGAATTACATGCACCCATAAAACGAAATTTCACTCGGCGGCGTGTGATTGTAAATAAAATTGATGAAATATGGGCAAGTGATCTAGTTGAAATGCAACAGTTCAGTAAATGGAATAAAGGTTATCGATATCTTCTTATGGTTATTGATGTCTTCAGCAAATATGGTTGGATTGTCCCATTGAAGGATAAGAAAGGTGAATCTGTCACTGAAGCATTCAAATCAATATTCAAGGAAGGTAGAAAACCACAGTATTTATGGGTCGACAAGGGAAAAGAGTTTTACAACAAACACTTGAAGGACTTGCTAGAGAAACATAGTGTACAGATGTACTCAACTGAGAATGAGGAGAAGTCATCAGTAGTTGAAAGATGGAATAGGACAATTAAATCCAAAATGTGGAAGCAGTTCACTGTTCAAGGTAATACACAGTATTTAGACATGTTACCAAAATTAGTGAAACAGTATAACAACACAAAACATTCAAGCACAAAGATGACGCCTACAGAGGCTAGTAAAAAGAGGAATGAAGGAACTGTTTACTTCAATTTGTATGGTGATATGGAGCCATTAAAACAAAAACTAAAATTTAAAATAGGTGATAAGGTCCGAATATCCAAGTATAAACGGATTGTGTTCGACAAGGGCTATACACCAAATTGGACTGAAGAAGTGTTTACAGTTGATAAAATCCAATACACTAATCCAATCACTTACAAACTAAAAGATCACAACGATGAAGAAATTGAAGGGAGTTTTTATGAACCTGAGTTATTAAAGGCTAAACAGGATGTATTCCGCATTGATAAAGTCATTCGCAGAGATTACAAGAAGAAACAAGCTTTGGTGAAGTGGAAGGGTTACAGTGACGACTTCAACAGCTGGATACCGATCAAGGATTTAAAGAAAATTATCTAACACATATGTAGATGCAAAAATATTCCTACGATAATAAAGAATTGGATGTTTCAATAGATTGTTATCTCGATGATAAAAACGAAATATGGTTCAGAGGAAGAGACATTGCTATTATTCTCAACTATAAAAATCCACAAAAAGCAATCAAGGATCATGTTTTATCTGATGATAGAATCTTAAGAGACCACAAAATAAGCATAAATTCACGATGTAACAAAACGGTCCCTCGTGCTGAGGCCACTGATTCACGATGTAACAAAACGTTACCTCGTGCTGAGACCATTGAAAAAACTTTCAAATGTTTTTTTATAAATGAATCAGGATTTTATTCACTAATACTGTCCTCTAAAAAACAGGAAGCCATTAAATTCAAACATTGGGTTACATCAAAAGTATTACCATCAATCAGAAAACAGGGATATTACAAACAGTTCAATGACAGAAGTAATAACATGCTGATGATTGGAAGTGAAAATGATTTGCATTGCAAGATTGTTTCATTCATCAGAAAGAAATATGAAGACGCATTAATGATAGCCGGTTTAGGTGAAAATCAAATAAGCTCAAATATGAGAATCAGAAGTTATAACAAAGGATATATGTCTGGACAATGTGATTTGATGTTAATGAATCCCACCAGAAAATACAATGCTCTTTGTCTTGAATTCAAAAGTCCCACTGGTGTATACCAAGTGTCGGAAAAACAAACAAATATGAAGCAAATGTATGAGAAAAACAAGTGCAAATACATTATGAGCAATTGTTTTGAAGATTTAATTTTTGAAATAACCAAACACATGGAAGAAAGCAAATTGTATTTATCACGTATAAGAAAAGACTAACTTTTATCTAACCTATATATGTGAGAGAGGTCAGTATTATACTGTATTTGCTATTTTGGTAGCCAAGAATATTTTTATTCCTGGCTATTTATTTTGTGATGGCCATAAGCATAACTGTTGATTCCGTCTTTTGATAAATATCTTTTGTCATCGAAGCAGCTGAGTGATACTTTGTTGATTTTATAGCTTCCTAATTGATGGTTTTCACTTCTGATTGTTTTCATTTTATGATACATTTGTTTGTCATTGAATAGAGTGTCTTTATAATTTTCATGCTTGATTTCATTTTTGATTGTGTTCTTTTTGATTCCTTTTGCTGTTTTTCCTCCTTTCTGATCATCTTTAATATAGCTATACATCTTTGATCTCAACCCTACGAATTCACATATTGGGACTCCAGCAGCCTCATCTTTCATCTTACCAATCACTTTCTTATTGGTCTTATCGGAGAATGGCGAGCTTTCAGGATAGTCACTGTTATCGAATTTATCTTTATCATTCCAGAAATCCCTATAGACATCTTCTGCTTCAATTTCATATGTCAAACTGTCCGTGTCAGTGAAGAGCAGCTTAGCCTTATTACCGTACTTTTGTTTAATGTAGTTGTAATGGAAATCGTACATAAGCGTCTTACTGAGATCAAGAATACACATTCCTACATATGCCGGCCTGTTTAGAGTTAGTGTTTCTTTGATCTTATGCACTGCTACCAGATTTTCATTGAATATCTTACTGCTAACATAAGTTGGTTTACTGGCTAATTTCAATAGCTTCTTCTCATCAGTCACCAATCTGACATCTACTCTCTTTCTGAGATTTTCCATAGTTTTGCCGAATACTGAGTTATTCATCAACTTGAAGAAATCTTTCTCAAAAGCATTCTTGGCATTAGTTCTTTTCTGTGTATTGAAATCAATGTACTGTCTCAGCCAAGGTGATTGTTTGAACTCTAGCACTCTGTGGATTTTTGTTACCTTTAAACCTAAGTCTGTGTATAATTGGAGGTTCCTGTAATGCAGAACATACTTCTCTTTGTTGCTTAATGTTGGCATCAGTTTATGTACTAAACCAGTCGATATATTGTATTTCTCTGCTATGTCTTTACAGTAATCTGAAAGCATGTCTCCAGTTACTTTCACCTTCTCTGGTCCAAGCGGGTAATCATTATGCAGATCATGCAACTCCTGGGGGTATTCCAGATCAACTTCCAGAATCAAACCCTTATTGCTGTCTTCTTTGTATTTAGCCAGGTTGAGATTATTCATTTTATTCTCAGTCATCCATTTGAATCCACCAGTTGGGAGGTATTGGCTCATTGCCCAACCGTATAGATTATTAGCATCAAGATACATAATGTACTTTGAGGGCGCCTTCTCATCATACTTCTTCATGTATTTATTATTTGCTTTACCGTAACGGTTGGCTATATAGCTGATACCACCTCTCATACCCTTTTCAATGAACTGGAACATATCAATGTCAGTCATCAATTCCAGTTTGATATCAGTCATCTTCAGCATAGCATCCCATGACAAACCAGGAGATGTGAAATAGTGACACGGATCCAGTTTGTAGTACTCGAGACATGTTTTTCTGAAGTTCTCAAATACATCAGCCAGTAGGAGTACATCTGTTTTAAGGTACAGGTCATGATAATCACCCATGTTGTTTAAGGAGAATATATTCCAAACAGTCTGAGCATGTGTGTAGTCTTCATCAGATATATGAGTATCATCAGAATGCTATAGAATTCTTCTTTTGAGGGCAGCTTCTGATTGAATTTATCAAAACTGTCCATGTAATCATATGGATAAACACCTTTCTGTGCCATCAGATCAAGATCTTTTCCCTTGAACTCTTGTGAGGTGTATTTCAAGGCTTCTTTTGGTAGATTGCCTACAAGTTTTTCCAAACTAGAGCTCATGAACTGGAAACTATCAAGAAAGGTCAAGTGATTGCCAAGCATGAAAGCCATATACTTCTCCATGTTATTTGGGATAGCATTGATGTTCATTTGGCAGACTTCACCTTTTTTATTTGTGAATGTGTGTTTCTTGACAATAGCTCCAATCTCCTGCATAATAAAATGACTGTCATAACCTCTTAGATTGTGAAATATAACAGGTATCTTCACTTCTTCTGGATTGACTCTAAGTTTCAGGTTACATTCTTGATGAGCTGATCCTCTATACTGGCCAGTAATGTGACAGTGATCTCGTACTCTAATATCCTTTTCAGTGTATTTTTTATCACAAATGTGACATTCTTTGGCTTTTTGGAATTTCTCTTCATCATCCTCAGTCATTTTCAATGGTTTATTGAATTCTTTAACAATCTTCTTACAATATTTAACTTCCTCTAACATAGCTTCCATGAATTTGTATACAGCCTTTTCACCCCTGTATATTTGTATTGGCTTGCTGTATTTATCATCATAACAACAAACAACCTTGTAACCATATCCACAATCAGTATGCTTCTGATAGGCTTCAGTGTATGATTTATCATTGTTGGGTTGGCAACCGTGTATTTTCTCAGTTAAAGCCTCAAAATCAGCATAGATCACAAATGGTACTTGCTGTTGTTTATGGAAGTTGATGAATTTTAGAATATTATTGTCTTTGTTTGGCATCTTTATTGCTTGTGTGCCATTAACTAGTATGCAGTTGTCCACATGATCATTCAAGACTCTTTCTGAGCTGAAACATTGTAGACAGTGCATGCAAAAGTGTTTTCTTTCTTTGTGTTTTGTTTGATTATACATGAACCTTTTGAAATCTTTGATTAAAACGTAGTGTTTGTTTTCATTTTCTGTAATCAATAGAAGATTCAAACAGTCTTCATACTTTTCTTTTGAAACATAAATTGGATATGGTTGTTTGTTTTCATAACCAAATACATTGATGTTGATCTCATTTTGTTTTTCTATCTTGTTGTACTGTTTAGTTGTGACGGGGAATTCAACGCCAGAATAATCTAACGTATTAATATGTTGTCTATCAGATTTTTTTATTCTCTGAGGGTCTTTATCTTGTGGATTCAAATGTCTGATGTGACACCATCTGAAGCATTCATTGTCTTTATTCTTCATGTTAATCAATCCCTTCATTTTATTCATTAATTCTGGGGTAGTTTGATATATGATGAGCCTTTCATTGGCTGATATATTACAACATTTAGAAAATGCATGTCGACTGATTCCACAACCCAGCCAGATCCTTCTGAAATCCAAACTGCAATCTTATTTAATATATTTTGTTTTGACGCTTGAAGTGATTCACTGATCTGGAGATTATTTATAATTGTTTGAGGTGGACTGTTGAAAAAGGCTGTTTTATGTATTATTTCACCATCAGACATTTTTCTGAATGTTACCTTTAGTGCTTCAACGAATTTCAGTCCTTTCATTGATTTTAGTAAACTTACAAGACGGTACGCTACAGCCTTTCTTGTGTTTTGCAGTTGTAATAGCGGGTCTTTGTAATTTTTGATATCTATTTGAAATGATTTGGTGTATCCTTTGAGAGCTTTATCTGTTTGCTCTATCTTAGTCCTTGGTTCTGGTATTGGGGCTAGTTTTTTAGTTCTTGGTGCTGGTACTGGTCTATCTCTAAATTGTGGTGGTGGAAGAATTATGTTGTCTTCATAATCTTTAACCATCTGCTTCACACTCTTGCGAGGTGCTGGAATTGGCTTCTGCTTTTTGATGTTATCAGCGAGACTAACTAATTGCCTCATCTCACCAACATCCATACGGCCTAATCTTTTCAATAATTCTTTGAAAATACTATTTCTATTTTCCATGTCTATACTATTAGGATATATAATTTTTTGACTCGGATCATTTACCATCTGGCTACCTGATCCAATATTTTTCTGACTCAGGCCATTTACCATCTGGCTACCTGACCTGATTTGAGAGGGCTTTTCCAAGGCCCGGAGATTTCTTTCTTTCGTCATTCTCCATTTAACCTATAGCGACATGTCTTTAAGTGTTTTTTATATCATAAAGTACTTAAATAGATTACCTTAATAGAACTCATTCTCCATGAATACTGAGACTATTGAAATCAGTCGTTTCTCCATGAATACTGTTGATTTATACCCATTATTGCTGAGCCTATTGAAATCAGCCGTTTCTCCATGAATACTGTTGATTTATAACTTAAGTACTATTTTTCTGAGAAAGTTGCGCATGGTAATTTTCCGAGAAATTGACCTTGGAAAATGCGCTAGCTCATACATGATGTGTGAACCATGCCTGATTCCACATGATGTATGAATTATGAAAAATTTGACCTTGGAAAATTGGTAGAAAATGCGTTGTTGTGGAAAATGCGCTAGGACCCCCAAGTACTATACTACTCAAATATGCATGATCTTGCTTCTTTCAGGGCCAGTGGAAATTTCTGGCGATGTTTATTACCTCACTTCTAGTTCTATGACAACTCATCGAATCTTGAAAAGAAAAAAAGACTAGTTAAAAATCTCAATTAGTTCACGAAATTTTCAAGCAAAAAAATATTCTTCTTTTTCTGCTTTGAGAGAGGGCATTAGGCAAGATAGAGCTGAATCTGCTCTCTGATTTGTTCCTGAGTGGGCAAGCCGCTTCGGGATTACCCGTTGCCCGTTCGCTTTGCTGTCAAAGTTAGTCTCGTCGCAAACAATTATTTATTATCTGATTTTTATTTTCACATAAAACTTTCCAAAAGAAAAGAAAACGGGCTGAAATCATCGTGACATGCCCAGCAATTTAAAGGTTAGAGTTGTCTTAGTGCTTGTCAATTCTGTAAAGATTTCCAGGCTTGTGACTGACAATTTAACTTGTATAGACGAAAATCTGGAGTTTGGTTATTCATAAATTTCGTCTTCTTTTCAATAGTTTTTGAAAAGCCATTTGAATATTCCATGAGTACAACCAGGTACAACAGATAATCTAATTTCACTGACTGTTAGTCTTACTTAAAGGTTTTCTGTCTTTGCAGAAGTTTTCATGCAGAAACTCGTCGGGCTCCTTTTTGGAGAGTAATCTAAACAGTAAAACCATTTAAATCTTTACCGAACCACGTTTGTTGGTAAAGATGGCTGAATATGGGATCCTTGTTAATTTTTTTTATTCATTTTGTGCGTTTTTACAAACTTCCACTTCATGTCGGTCCAAATAAGTGCAAAAAAAAAAAAAAAAACCATACCCAGCCATCTCAGTGACCTCACTGTTATTGTCACTAACGTCCGCATATCTCCTCAACATTATTTCCGCCATGCAGAAATCATCTCCAGTGAGTGAAATTAGCAACCCAACTGGCATCTTCTTACAGTACCAGTTGTATTTTGTAGAATCAGCTTAGCCTATTATTTTGATCCTACTTCGGAAAAGCTTGCGGAAGGGTTTTGCTTTCTTTTTCACCTTATTGCACAATGAACATGCACGCGTCTTAGCCGGAAGCTGACTACGTGAAGGTATCTCTGGCTTTTGCCATGCAAACTGACCATGAATGTGTAAGAGATATGAAGCACTTTTGCATGTTTGGAATTGAAGAGGAGCGGGGAAAATGAGAGGTCAATTGTTATGTTATTCTTAGCAAAAGCCATGCAGAGGGCAACACGAAATCGTTTGACATTGTGTGATCAAAGTCTTCCTCACTCTGTTTTCATCACACCCAAAAGAAACGAATTGTGGTCGGAAGTGAAAGTGATACATTTTCACTTTGCGTATTCTAGGAAAACCTCGAGTCTGGTTTAAATGTTTAAAATGTTTAAAATAGTGCTTGAGAAATTTTGGGCGGAATAGAAATTAGTTGCGGACTCTGATTAATCATCGAGCGAAGACAGGTTAACTATCGGCGGATCAAGACCTGGCACTGGTCTAGAAGCTGTAAGAAATTCAACGGAAAATGCCTCAAGGTAAACTTAAATTCCCAGTCTTTGAATGACAAAATATACAATTAAGTATTACTTATGTTATTGCATATGTAATTACAGACAAGTTCGTTGGCCGTCCATTCCGGCCCAATAAAAATAGAATGTCCCTTCTCTTAGCATGACATCGCAATCTGCGCAAATTGTTTCAGGAGACCCTTTCACAAGACACTTTAGTTTCATTTTAGGTTCCTCATAGACCTTCTCTGAACGTGTACAATTTTTTGACCATTTCATTGATAGCCAAGCTAAGGTTCACCGACCGTAGTGAAACATTAAATTGTGGGTTTGGATTCATAGCTTGAATGTTTAACATACTGATCACCTGAAACTTGGTGTCCTTGTCTTCAAGATGGATTAGATTGGTTGAAGATGTCGTCCGTGCATACCAAGAGAACCGATACTCGCATGTCACTGATTTAGAAAAGCTTTTGTAGCAATGCCATTTGAACAAGCTAAAGCCACAGGCAGAATAACGAAAACGCTAAATGAAATCTTTGTAGATCGAATCAATGGTTACAGTTAGTTGAAAGTTCACTTCTGGTTGACTAAAAAATGAAAGCCGGGTTGGTCACTTTAAGTACAACTTATTAAGGATATCTTGTTTGGATATCAGGCTATGTACGGTTTTGGTTACCATCCCTGATTCAATTAATGTGTACTTTACAAAACACCGTAGTTATGTTTATCTCTTAGCTTTTGCTGGAAACCGTTTCAAAGTGGCTTTATCACTCGTATCTTTAACTCCACTTCTATAGTAGACGCAATTCATCGTTACTGCATGGGGACAAACTAATTCTGTCACGCTTCGGTGACTGGCGAGTTTTTCAAAAGAGAATTGCCAAACATAAACACAGGATATTAGCATTGAAAAAAGAGTTCACTGAGGCATATGGATCACTAAAATAAGGATAATTATTAAGTGATGCGAGTTTTTACAGGAAATGAAGGAAATACTGTTGTCTGTAAATTGAGATCAGCTACTGCCGAGATCCCTCAGCAATTCTATGTTATGGCAACCCATTTATCACACTATGGTTTTTGAAAGGCTAAATTCCCAAATCTACCTGTGCCAAATTTTTCTCGCAGAAGAAAATATATGTACTTTTTAATTACGACTGAATTCTAAAGTGGACCGACTTGATTCAATCTCATGCAGTTTTAAATAAGGTTGTTGCAATGACTACGCCAAATAAATGTGAACAACTTTCATGTGTCAAGAAACAATAACTCGTCGTACAAACGACAGGGCAGGCCTGATGACCACTATCTGAAAGGGCAAACTGAATTTTCTATGCATATAACTTTCAAACCACATGTAAAGCGGAAAGAAGATGTCCAAAAATCCAACCTGTCCTCATTATAATTTAGAAAGCTTCGTCCAGGCCCAACGTAAAACGCACATTTGAAAACTGCTCTTTGACGAGAACGATTCAAAACCTACTCTCTCCGGATCTCATCAGTACCTTTTACGCCTTTCTTTTTGAATGTGCAAATTGAAAATTTGTAATTTCCTTTCGGGGAGCGAGTCACAAAACTTAATGCATTAACTCGCTTCACTTCTCCACGGTGTAATTTTCATGAGATGCGATTCAGCAAACGTCGTGTAAACTCTGATCTTTTCAATTCAATCTACTTGTTTGTTTTTAACTTATAAGATTAGTGCAAAAACAAATCTTAACAAAAACAAAGTAAAAGAGAAAACTAGAAAAAAATAAAGATTCAAAACCTAGCATGTCTATTTAAAACAGGCATGTCACATCGGCTTTTCCATAGTATCTTTCCGAGCCAAAACAACCATGCCAGCAAGTAGTAAAATGAGCAGCCCAACCCACGTCTCTTTTAACAGTATTGCTCGTTTTACTGGCGCGTTAACTTAAGACACTACTTTGGTCCTACCTGGAGCAAGCTTGAGAAAGAGTTTGCTTCAGTTCTCAATCGTGTGGGTTAACATCCAGAATGCGACCCTTTACCAGTAGTTAGGGACAGATCAAGAGGGCGTGGACATTTCTGGCGTTTGCCGTAAAATTAGGTATAAGAGACATGAAGTGTGTTAGTATTTTTGGAATTGAAGAGGTACGGAAGATCCGACAAAGGTCAGTGGTTTGAGTTATTCAAGGTACAACGCATAGCTCAGTTTGAAGTTGTTTGAACAAAGAAAACATTCCACATCCGTTTGTGTTCCCCGGCGATTCACTCTGCAGCCACTACGAATTGCGGTCCAAAGTACAAATGACACAATTATAAATTAAAGCTCAAACGCCTTCCGGAAACCTCAAGTTTGTTTAACTTTCCAAAATCAGAGTGCTTGACGTTGGCATCGATTGAAGCTCAGTTATACAACAGAACTCGGAGATTTTTCTCCTGCGCTTTCTCGAAGTTGTTAGCTAAGGGCTGATCGACGCGATATGCGAATCAACCCATTGAAAGATACGGAATGCAAAATATTGTAAGCAAATCTCTAGATTAAAATTGACTGCCTAATAAGTTAATGACAGAAAATTCAAATCTTGTTAATGCTCCTGCGCACTGTTGCATTACATAGATTGACTCCAAGAGGTGCAATATAACATAGGTTCTACTACATCCTTTCTACACCACGTTATTTTCAGTCATTTACACATATAAACTCCAACTACAGTATGATGTGAGAGGTACTTTTGAAAGAACTTCTTAAGTTTTTTTCTCCGGATTTCTCACACATTGTCCGTTCATCAGTCAAGTTTCTCACATATTTTCCAATTCCCGTTAAAGGCGGAATTGTTTCTTTGTTCTAAGCTTGTAGGACAAAGAATAAACTTTCTGTTTCGCGGCAAAGACAAGTTTTTGTGTCTCGATTCTGCGTATGGTTGATTTTAAGCACAGTGTATTCTGCAGCACATGACATTAGGACAAAGCCTATACATATTTCGTCTCTTCTTTTTCCTTCATGCCAGATGTCAGGCACCTCTCGCATAATAAATTGAATCTTAACTTAAATTATTCATCAAAAAAAAAAAAGTAAAACAAAAATGACAATTCAGTTTCTCTCACCTTAGTTACTGACTCCTTTCTTCGTTGTTACAAGTAATCTCAAAGGCCGACATGGAGTAAGTTTTTATTTTCCTCACTAGCTGGGTTAGGCACAAGGCTTTCTGAAACTGTAGTCTAGTATGCTGAAGTATATAGGCTTAATGGTTTTGACAAGTAAAAGTTAACTTACATAAACACTTGCCTTATGATGCTGCCACCAGTAGATCTAACCTGACAATGAAAGAGGTCAGCGGGTAGCTTGTACTTTTTAAGCATGCGCAGTTGGTGATCACCAGTATACTGGTGGCAAAGACTGCCACGTCATACGTATTTGTAGTTACAAAATATCCCAGCGGTCTCTCTAGCATCTTGCATCGAATTAAGCAGGAGTCCAGACAATGGTCTGAAAACGTCTATAACCTTGCAATGCCAACGCACCGTTAGTTTTCAGGCCGCAGACATAACGCGACCTGACCTAGGACAGTTCGTAAGTATAATTTTCAGTTTCTTTCGCAGTGCTGTCACGCGGTAATCTTCTGGCAAATTTGGCTTGGAAAGTTTATGATATAGTGATGGACAGATTTTAACAATAATCGGCATTGATATCTTGCCCTTCAGTGCTGCAGTATTTTATAAATAGTACACAGTAGCAATCTTCTTGAGCTGCCAAAGGTTTTGGTTACCAGCTAGGACTGATACATGGTGGTTTAACTTTTATCGCTGAACTCAAGGTTGGTCTACAGGCAGCTTACTTAAAATTCAATTCTGACCAATAACTTTAAGTTCATTCACATTTGCTACCACACAAAGCCACATTTTTTTTAAAGTCCGTACTATAAATATCGTGATACTTGGAAGTGAAGGGGTTTAACTGTCTGGGGCGTTTATTTCGGCTGGGAGGGGCTTGACCTGCTACCCTGTCTCTTAACAACTGAGCCACTAAATCAAATGGGCACTTACGTCCAAAAATAGATTAGAGGTAATGGCGATTTGGGCAAATCTTCGTCAAATACTGAAAAAAACTGTAACAAAGGTTAATGAATTTGGCATTTTTTAAATTCCTTGAGCAAAGTTAGGCAGGTCAAAACTATTTTGATTTATTAAATTTGTACACACTTGCATAAGTGTTGAGCATAGTCTAAGGCCCCGTCCACACTAGTGCGTCTTCAAAAGTATCCGTTTTCGCCAGTGTTATCGAAAACACCGGTATCAATAGATTCCCGTCCCGGCACTAACGTTTTCGCAGCTGTTTCAACTATCCACACTAATGCGTTTTCAAACGTATTCGTTTTGGGTGTCATCGAAAACGCATCAATAGATCGGCGTTCACACTACCGTTTTCGCAGCGTTTTCGGTTGTCCAAATTTAAACTCAAGAAAACTCTTAATTAAATGACATGGTGTGATGTAGGTTAAACAAAGGAAACCAAGATAGAGCGGTTTTGAATGTCGAAAGTAATTCTGGTTTTACTTTGGTTTTGCATTGCTTCGCTCTGTGATTGGCCAAGAAAAATCGCGCCACTTTCTCAACCGATGAGAAGCAAAACCAAAACCAATTGTGATATGCACGCGCGTATTTTCCCGCGCTTTGCGCCGGCTACATGTAATTGCTTCGTATTCTGATTGGCTCACTGCACTGCTTACTCCTCTTGTGATTGGTCAGAGTAATTGCTTTGGTTTTGATTTTACGACACTCAATTGAAAAGCGCTCTAAGAATGAAAAGACCAATTTTAAGCTCCAAACAAGTTATTAAATTGCTAGTAGCATCAAGAAAAGCAAGCTTTCATCCCGCTATGTTTGATTTACAAAGGATGCGAAGCCTGGGTACCACTCACGTGGTGCGGATAAGGTAAGCGTTTTCATTTCGATGCGTTTTCGGCTGTCCACACAAAACGTTTTGCGTCACCGATTTTAAAAGCGTACGTTTTCACCTATCCACACCAGAAACGAGGCGTTTTCAAAACGATACGTTTTCAAAACACTCCACTTTTGAAAACGTTTTCGAAAATCTTCGTTTTCATCAGCGTTTTCGGGCGTTTTATTATGGACGAAAGGCGAAAACGCATCAAAAAGCGCACATTAGTGAGGATAGGGCCCAATTGAAAATGTCAGAAATGATTAAACATAAGCTTCTCTCTGGATATATTTCATTCCCCGTCACATAACTCATCACTTGAAATATTCACGTTCACGAACCATAACCGAAGTTATTGTTTAATCAAAATTTTTGCTGCATTCACAGCAATAATTGTCACAAACCAAAATTAACCACACGGTATTTTGTAGTAAGCCGAGAAAACTGATGAAGAAGGTACCCTTCTAAGAACTGTGCCCAGACGATTACAAAAGTTGTGAATGCACCAGGGCAGATCTAACGATAAGACGAGACAAACAACTCTGACAGGGATCTTTGTTTTTGAAACAGCAATCAGTTGTATTTCTAAACTGCTAGAGACATAAAAAAATGTGCTTTAAGTTGTCAGCTTGGAAACAATAGGTTCATGTAAGATAATGCTTAATGATTGTTTGACGTTTCCGTATATTGTGGCTAAAAGTAATCGAGTTTGTTCAATCGAAAGTTGAGCATTTTTCTACTTCGTATGCTCATCTTGAACACACCTAACAGAAGCTTAACTTGTTAAAATGACCTTGTCACAATAGTATCTTGAAAAAACGAATTGGTGGTTATTGCAACTGTATGTTTTCATAAATGTCTCTACTTTCAGACAAGGTGATCAGTATTGGAGATTTGTGTGTGCAGCATTCTCCTTGGCTTTTTTCTGCCTCCAAACTGTTATTTTCGTGTCTTTGCGATATATGCGCATTGTACTAATGGTAGCTGTGAATCTTTTAATTTGGCTTTTGAATCAGGAAGCCCTGATTGTGTAAATATTACTGAAAGAATCTCGCAAACAGTTCACTTTTTTTCGGCACGGGACACAGACACAAAGCCTCTTGTTCACTCCAAAATATGACTGGCGACAACAAACCAAAACAAACTAATAGACAGCTAGAAGGTTTGTTGAACAATCCTAACTTAACTAACCAAGAAAAGAAAGGTTTGGTGACAGGCAAGCCCTTAGCAATTAGGAACGCAGAATCGATCTACCTCACAACAATTATCCTTCACTGCTCTTCGTTGATTAGGAGTGAAGAACGTAAATTGTAAATTATCTAGATTGTAATAAAAAATGTGTACATTGACAAAACTATAATAAAAATTATTTTTATTATCATTATTAACGTAACAGTTTTGGAAATAGTATAGTGGCTTATATCAGCACAGTGCCTAAAGAAACACGCTTAAAGAAACCGTCGGACGGTGATCGTTGAAAAAGACCACGAAAACCAAGTAACCATGAGCGGAAGCCGCAAAGTTTAAGTGGATTGTTATAACTTGTGTAGGACCGGTGTCTGGAAAACTCAGACCTAGAAAACTCAGACCTCAGACCTCAGACCCCCCCCCCCCCCCAAAAAAAAATCTGGAAATCTCAGACCCCCTTCAAAACTATACAATTTCAAAAGCAAAATAAACGTGGGTAAGATCAATTTTCGTCGTTCAATACGTTGAAATGTTACACCCTACATTTATCGTAGGGTAACAACATTGTATTATAATCGGCTCTTTGATTAGAGCACAAGACCTAGAAAACTCAGACCCCCCAATTCTGGAAAACTCAGACCCCCCTCAAAACATACAATTTGAAAATAAATACATTTTCGTCGTTCAGTATGCTGAAATGTTACACCCTATATTTATCGTAAAACATAAACACTTTAACCTTGTCGTCTTATGGTGTGATAATCGGCTCTTTGAGTAGAGCACAAAACCTAGAAAACTCAGACCCCCTCAAAACTATACAATTTCAGCGTACTGAACGACGAAAATTCATTTTAACCAAGTTTATTATACTTTTGAAGGGGGTTCTGAGTTTTCCAGAATTGGGGGGTCCGAGCTTTCTAACTCTTGTGCTCTAATCAAAGAGCCGATTATAATACAATGTTGTTACCTTGCGATAAATATAGGGTGTAACATTTCAGCGTATTGAACGACGAAACTTCATTTAAACCACGTTTATTTTGCTTTTGAAATTGTATAGTTTTGAGGGGAGTCTGAGTTTTCCAGAATTGGGGGGTCTGAGTTTTCTAGGTCTGAGTTTTCTAGACACCCTGTGTGCGTATTGAACGACGAAAATTCATTTTAACCACGTTTATTATACTTTTGAAGGGGGTTCTGAGTTTTCCAGAATTGGGGGGTCCAAGCTTTCTAACTCTTGTGCTCTAATCAAAGAGCCGATTATAATACAATGTTGTTACCTTGCGATAAATGTAGGGTGTAACATTTCAGCGTATTGAACGACGAAACTTCATTTAAACCACGTTTATTTTGCTTTTGAAATTGTATAGTTTTGAGGGGAGTCTGAGTTTTCCAGAATTGGGGGGTCTGAGTTTTCTAGGTCTGAGTTTTCTAGACACCCTGTGTAGGACCCTTAAAAAAATATTTACAGAACATGGCCAGAGTGGGCATTTCGTATCTCAAACCCTGTCGTTAGAGCCGGTCTTAGTTAAACTAACAGTCTTTAACGGGTAGCTCTCGGGGAAACCGAACATGTTTCTCAAACGAAATTCGCGTGCGTTATTAAAGAATGTCTCTTACTTGATTCAAGACCGAGACGCAAAATATCCTTCTTCGAACACTTGCTTGTTTCCACAGCAGTGCTTTCTGTTTCAACCAGTTCCAGACTTGGTGCGCGTTTTTGAAATGTTACGACCGCCGCACTAGTACGGTAACGTCCACCGCGAATAGTGTCATTGAAACTTGCGATCATTCTGTTTGTAAGCATCATCGGCACATAAGCTAAGACGAGCAACGTTAACTTTACGTTTTACATTGTCCGGAGATAAGAAGATAAGAAAAAGTATTTAAAAAACTAGCTCCTTTGAACTTTCCGAATGTTATTATCTAACGAACCAAACAAAAACTGTAAAAATAAACTTATTAACTAACCTGAGGACCTCACCTGCGCACTCGATAATACTTCAAATATCCCTCTTCACTGAGCGCTGATCTCTTCCGCTAAGATCCGTTGCGTGTGGAACTCCACCAAACAATTCTGAGCCCTTCGACGAGGTTATATATCCAACGGTTGTGAGATGGCATCTGTTTTTCTCGATATTTCACCGAGGTTGTTCTGGTGTCCAGACCATTAACGTGACTATGCGCGTGTTCAAAATTCTTGACTGCATCTGGCCAAGGAAATTAGTTTAACATTCGCCGGGATTTGAATGAAAGCAGCAAAGCTCATTCACGGCGATTCATAAAAGCAGGCGATAAGCCGATATTCAGTTGATACCAAAGGCGATATCTTTATTTTCCAGCCCTTTTATGCAGTCTTTTTCAATCAGATGTAGAAGATGTTAAGTGGTTCAGTTTGCCACCTACCAGGGGTTTCATGATCTCCATGAAATCAGAAGGCGTGTACTCGATCACCGTTTATTTCTTTACTTGGGGTCACTACATGACATTTCTTAGGGTCAGGGAAGAAGTTGATGATTTGGCATGGAAATGCACGAATTGCAACGATTACAAGAATCCTGAATGGTTGAAACAATACAAACTTCTTGATTTGGAGGTCAAGTACCTTCCTTAATCCTGTGCAGTTTAGTGAATTTTTAGTTCTTTTAAGGCAAATATCGAGTGAAATATTTAAAGGTCTGTGTTTTTGCAATCATATGTATGACTGTAATGCTTGCGTAAATTAACCGTTCAAAGGTGATTAAGAATTAAAGCACAATGGCATTATGATGATATTTCCATGCTTCAAAGTGTTGAGTACTGGCCAAACACGTGTGTTAACAGCTCTGTGCAACGGACATAATTTTAAGGCTTTTTTCGGAAGTGCACTCTCACAATGTCGTTGAAATACGGAAGTCTCTGTAGTATATATACAACTGAGCTGCACATAAAACAATTCTAAAGGCTAGTTATTAGCCTCATCCAACTCCATCTGTTGGAAAGCCTCGTGCACAGATTAAAGCGATCATTTCCTTGTTGGAGACTAATGGGGGCTATTAATAATTGTTACAGCGAGCAACGCTGACAAACACGTTTCAGATTGAATGGCGTGTTTGAAATTCCTAAACGTGGCTTTTCTGCTGCCATCTTGAACCGGTCGCGAGATGACTGGCACAACACGCTGGAAAATGTGGGCACGAAATGTAAGCGTGGTCGCGCTTTTGAGATGAAAATTAATTTCTGAAGATTTGAACAAACATTTTACTTAAGATATAATATTGGCCGTATAGTCTTCACATTTTTGACCTGAATAGCTTCGCAGGCCGGGGAATAACACAGTTTGAGGTGTAACTATTTGTACCAAGCATTTGCAAGAAAACTGAGAATACAACATCAGTTATTCAAGTAAAATCCGGTCAGCTTGTAGGCTTAATAGTTTAATTGGGACCGGAAAATTTGGGCTCTTCTCAGAGACAAATTAGGAACAAATTAGGACAGTTCAAAAAGGAACCCCACTAAAACTTCCGGTTTGGGAGTACAATCATTTGCCTTACGATTTTTTTTCTGGGAAGTTATTCAATCAATATATAATATCAAATTAGGGTTTAAATCAATAACAGATTTTGAAAAAGGAGAGAAGTGTCCTTTCCTTGGTGACGAAGCAAGGTTATCATTAGGAAGACAGGGAGGGACAGAGGATGGTTGGGCAATTTTTTTCCCCGGCCTAATTTTTTATCACAAAATAATCGTTGTGTGATTTTCATTTTTACCAGTCAGTTTTAAGATGTCTTTTGCTCTGTTAATCTGTGTGCGTGGTTTTTTCTTTCTTCAGAAGTCATGCAGGTTTTTCCTTATTTGACGACCCTATGTCCTCTCCCCCAAGGTATAGTGCGATCTGTATCCATAAGTGGTTCACAGAAATTTCCATAAGGAATTCTGGGAACAGTTTCAACTCCAAATCACCGAATGCCTTGTGCATTGGAATCTTACTTCATATAGTACTTTTTTCCTCCATTAGCTGCCTTCAAATACTGCCAACTCTTAAGAATTTGCAGTGGAGAAATTCTTTAAACGAGAAAAATAAAACGGTGAAAAAAATATCACCGTAAGTGGAAAAAGGTCGTTATGTCCGGTCATCACGCCTGATGTATCGGTCCAAAAAGATTAGGCACCAAATCATGAGCGTCTCCTGAATGAGATAACAGTTGACCTCTGCAGTATATAGACTGTGCCATTTTTTTTTTAAATGGCGGTGAAGATGAAGGAAAAAGCAAATACCAACTGAGATTTGAGTTCTCCAGACACATAAAGTTAACAATAGACTAACCTTATTCGTTTCCTCATTACTGACCACATTTTTACTGTCATTTCCTTTTAAAGGTGGGTGGGGCACAATGTAAAAGAAAAAACAGTTAAAGACAATGGTTAAATCGCTAAAAGATTTATAATGAGAAATGAGGAATACGGTGTATACACTTTTTAAAAAGAAAATTGAGGCCGAGATTGAACACGTACCCAAGCCGAGACTAAGGGCTAAAACCATGTCAATTTTGTACAATCGTTTTTGCATCGAGCTGCACCAAAAGCGTATGCACGAAGTAACAGCCGCATGCCTAATTTCTATCGAATTACATTGCAGATATGCATGCTTTGCGGAAACATTTGTATATTTGTAAATATTGGGATCTTGTTTTTGCTTCGCTCTTTTTCTAAGAGCTCAGTGTTCGGTTTTTCCAGAAAGTTCCTTTCATTCACAGACTGTTCTTTCAGCGAAGGGAATGATGACTGATTTGGTGATAATCCATGAATTAAGATGGTGATTACCACAATTAGAACCTTAGCGTATCATCAACAATCACCAAAACAATTCTAAAGTGACAAAATTGTTTTGAAAGCTACGCTGGCAAAATGAAACAGCTGTTTAAAGATTGCATTTTCGCGTGATAATGGGTACACCACTGCTCTCGTTGCACTTGTGATTTTTTTAAAGGTGATCAACATACTTTGTTTATCAAGGCAAACCAAATACCAAATCACCTTAACAACTTTCAGTGAGATGGCAAACAGTTGCTCTCCATCCCGGGGGGGATGGGCTATAAAGGTATGTGCGGCCCCAAAGGGTATGGTTTTTTAGCCGTTTTGGTCTGAAATAAGGTATCGATTTTGACCATTTTTATCTGAAATAGGGTATGGTTTGTGCACTCTAGTCTTGAATTGGCTTTTTTTTTTTTTTTTTAGAAGACGCTACTTCTTCATTATTAGGCGATAAGACCGTCAACAAAAGCCCTTCTCATATTATGTTTACGCCAACCGTGTATGTGAAATAGGTCTGTAATAGGGTACGGTTTGTGCACTCTAGTCTTGAATTGGCTACGGTTTTTTGGAAGAAGTTACTTCTTCATTAGGCGACAACACCATCAACAAAAGCCCATCTCAAATTATGTTTACGCCAACTGTGTACGTGAAATAGTTCTGAAATAGGGTACGGTTTGTGCACTAGCTCCAGTCTTGAATTAGGTATGTTTTTACAAGAAGATACTTCTTCATCATTAGGCGATAAGTCCATCAACAAAAGCCTTTCTCAAACTATGTTTATGCCAACCGTGTACGTGAAATAGGTCTGAAATAGGGTATCGAATTTTTGGTCAGGTCTGGAATAGGGTAGGGAAAATCGCAGAGTTTGGTCTTAAATAGGGTAAGGGTTTCAGGAAGAGGGGCCGCACACCCCCACCCAGTGATTTTTTCTGGGAGTACCCCACCGGGCTCTCCATGATAAGCAGAAATGCAATGTAAACACCTTAGCTCCCATTCATGTGTTTATACGCTTTCTCTTCGCCTTTCAAAATTCTCAAAATTTCTTGTAGCATACGATACTGCCATTTATTTGCCATTCGGTAAATACTAACCTACATTCGTGGCCAATTGATTTAGGGATAGTTAGCATTTCTTCTCCGGAGTTTAATAAACGACGACATCAACACCGAGATCGTCATTTTAAAAACTACACGCGTACCTAATGTTCGATGATTTCATCTTGTTCATACGCAGAGTGATTGTTAACGTTTTCAGCTCATTAAACCCATTCCTTTGTGGCAATCTT
>JAEMWC010000082.1:855000-870000 GCA_016490735.1 Pachyseris speciosa | reverse complement strand
TATTCGTGATAAAAGGATTTCTAGCAAGTTTTCTCGTCAATAGTTTTGGTTGTTTACAACGCTGTACGCTATCAGCTGTGTTTAATTTCGCCCCGTACAAATTTATTATTTTTAGGATTCCTCGGAAAGAACAATATTGTTGGATTGTAAAGGGCTAAAAAAGGTGTTCTCCATTAAAAGAGATGACAGAATTACAGTCTCGTTGGCGTTTTTCAAACACATCTACGAACATTGTCCAATCAGCAACTGAAGTTTGATTCGAATATTTAAAAAATGATTGCATTAGAGACCTTAAGATATCCCGATTCCGGTGTACGGGTACAGGTAGGGCGCCATGTTTGACCATATTTGGTAATGGCATCATCTCACTACCCGGTAACCTAGCCGTTTATCCGGGGTAAGTCAGTTGTGCTGTCTAATTTGTGTTTGTACCAAGTAAAGTCTAATTAACAAGAAACATTTGACCGAAAACCAGCTGATTAAGCGTTGGAAGCGACGAATGGCGGAGACACGTTCGTGGTGGAAATCTTTTCGAAGGCAAAATTGTACCAGTCACTTTTTAATTTGTGAACCTTTAAGCTTATCAAGCCAAAGTAAAGGAAAATGTGTTTCGAAAGGACAGTTTCCAGGAATTTTGAGCTGATCGTTATTACCACGGGCATAAAGCAGCAACATTTCGTCTAAGTTCCTTTCTGTAAGCAAGGAAAAGATATTTGGAACCTTGTTAAGCGGGAAAAAAACACTCAGCAAATTCAAGAAAAAACTAACAGATACTGATAAAACATTATGACTACAAACCTAACCTTGGCAGCAGCCATGTTTACTAAACGGGAATAAGTTAAGGTTTAAGTCCTTCTGTGTTTAGTCCGGGTAACTTAAGTTGATTTTCCCGTCACTTTTCACGTGTTCGGCTACCGGTAATTTACCCGTACACCGGAATCGGGGTATCTTAAGGTCTCTAATATTCGAAACGATCAACGGGTTCAATGTTCAAATAATCAACTCATTAATGTACTCTAGGGGGGTACGCTTGACCTGACTTGACTGTAATTTCAAATTGTACTCCATGGCAACCGCACGTGAGCACAGAAACTGTAAAAAAAGGCACGTAACCTGAAGTTGCGATTCTCTGAAGGTAGTTTTTTTGCGTACTTTAGTAGTATACACGATAAACTACCAAGTGCGTGACCTCATACAAGTCGTAGTTTTGTTCAGAGAGCAATATCACACAAAATCGTGGAGGTTTACGGCGCCAAAACTATGGAACTTAATGCCTGACTCATAGAACTATTCGATCTTTTAAGGTTTTTAAAAATACTATTAGAAAATTAGACTTGTCAGGTTTGATATGACCGTTATATTTTACACCTTGTATTATTGATTAGTTTTAGCTTGACCTTATTTTATGAAAAGTTATATCTAGTCTTATGTAAATAGACTTTAAAACTTAATTTTTAATCTTATATTATTCTTAGTTATTTGTTGTAAGCATTATTTCAATCTAGTTCTTTTCACTTTTACTTTCTGTGTTATACCTGCAAACTAGCTGGTGAGATTGTCCTCACAAAAGCTAAGTGTATATACACAATAAACTTGACTTGATAATCACACGGCCTTATCGTACAATTCGTAATAAATAGGAACTCTTGATTTTAAAAATTCTTAAATTCCACTCACCTAAAGGCTGGTGCAGGAGAACTTTCAAACTCACTCGTATCTATCATCTTATTATAGGAAATTAACCATGCACCATGCAATTTTCAAAAATTAAAATTTCGTTAATTTACGTCGATGTTAATTGAAATCACCCTATTTGACATCATTGTTGTTTTACGGCACCTTTATTTTAATAACAAAACTTCGTCCGCTCACATCTGACAGTTGTTCTTTAATCTAGGCACTAGAAAATGCCAGGATCCAAGGGAGTGTTCCCTCTCTAGATCCATGTACGGAGAAACAAGTAGCTAGCAATGACTGGAAATGCTGCTGTTTATTTTTTTCCTTTAGGTATCTACGTTGAGACGTCTGTGTTGCAGCAAATTTGCGAAAAATAAAGTTAGGCGCACATTGTTTTCGAAAATTTCGCATTAATTTGATGCATGTAAACCTAACTTTTGGAAAACTCGCATAATTAATTTGTATGCATTTTCTTCACGTTGTCAACGTGCATCGTTAATTTCCTATAATAAGCAGTGGTAGATTTAGGGGTGGGGTTGAGGGGGCCACTGCCCCCATTTTTTCCAGTACTTTTTCAAAATAAAGCTTCTGCAACCAGCCAACTTTTAAGTGGTATTGTGCATCAGGCAGTTTTATTTATTTCTTCGGATTTTCTGGATCTGCCCCTGATAAAGTAATCATGAATTGTACTCAAGGTCATGCAATTTCCAATTCTATTTCCATTTCCATTTTTTTAATTGGCCATTGACCACATAAAAAATACAAAGCACTAGAAATTTAAAAATACGAAACACTAGAAATTTATAATAACTTAAACTTAAGATGACAGACTACAAAGGTTTAAGGTGGTAATGACACGAAAGCCTATATAGAAGCCGGGGGCTTATGAACTATAGGCTTCCTGACAATTACGCGGACAGCATGAAATATGAAATGTATTGTCTAATAGCCCATTGGTGGTGGTAGTTTATAGGGTAAAAAAGTAGACGTAGTTTCTTATTCCTTTAGCTCCTTAGGCAGCCTCTTATTTCTCCTTACAGTATCACTGCTTTAACAACATCCGGGTCATGAGAATTATGAGAAGCCATCACCAAAGGTGAAACAAATGCCTTGATTTCAAAAATCATTTCCCCCAACAAGTACCATAAGGAATAAGTGAACAACACTAATCTCTTGTCAAGTGAGGTGAACGGATCACATACATGTAGCAAACAAGCTGTGTGATTCGTATCACTAGCTGAAGATTAGCTTAATCAGACAGAAACAAAAGTTAATCACTATTTTCTCCAAATAGGTCCCAGAGAGCAAATATGGACAAACAGATCATCAGATCCATTCCCTCTCATATTACCTTATCGTATATATTACATGTATGTGTACTGAAATACAATGCAGAATGTAAGTCTACAATAGCTGTGCACTTGAAATTCAGTTGTCAGGATAAGGTACCAGACTAATTTGGGCATCAAGAAATTGTTGACCTCAAATAAACCTGTTGAAGAAATCCTTGCATTAAAAACAACAACAACCAAACAAGAAAGAAAGCAGCAAGGGCTGTTTTCATACCACAGCTACAAGAGATGAGCAACTCACTTTTTCAAAAGATTCCTTGGCATGAGAAAAATATTTCCTTATTCTAGACTTAGCAGCACTTCTCATCGCTTCCTCTTTGGTATTCAATGAAGGGCTCAGACCATCAAACCAGGTTTCATCGTCACTCCTCAACTCAGCATCAATGTTAGAATCCAGATGACTTATCAGCTCCACCAACACACAGTACGTCTCATGAGATTCAGAACGGTGGATGAAATCATAAACATGCTCAATGATCTCATCGCGTTGTGACATTGCTCTGAAGATCCTATCTGTGGCCTGTTTTAGAACTGTTACGTCTGTCAATGGGAAAGGAAAAGCAGAGCATTTCTAATGGAGTAATGTGGGGTGGTAAATTAATAAAAAATGCAATTATTAGTCTTGGATGCCACATGCTTACTCGTAAAAATTCTCAAGTTCTTCAAACAGGAATCAAACCTACAACCATAAAGCACTACAAATAGGTGGGAGCCACTATCAAAAATAATTATATATATTGTTTGCTTCTTCCAGATAATACTTAGGAATCTGCTGAGCCATGCAGCTGCCAATAAAATATTAGTATACATGTACATGTTTGAGAATAAGATTTTCTCTTCAAGTACTGACTTATACAAAAACACTTTTTCCTTTCACAGAGAAGCAGATGGAATTTAATTGAGTGACCAGAGCTACAAGAGGCTATGGTAAATAAAACAACAGAAAATGAACTTAGCATTAATATACACTGCAATACACCTGTACCTCAATAGACTCCTTTGTGCAAAGGAATTTGGTCACTTAACATATAACCTCTGTGCAACCACTGTCAGATTAAAAATACAGTCCCCTCGTATGGATCAATCAAACAGCTGTCACCTTGGTTTTTTACCAATTAGCATACATGTAACCTGAAAAGAGTACTGGTATCTAACCTACCATGGCAGCTGCTAGTCAGAATATATATATAGTGTGGGAAAGGAGTGAGGGAAAAAAAAATAGGGGGACTGTGATAACCTCATTGTAGCTCTTTTCCAAGGTGACCATTGCATCAGTAGTGGCAGTACAGTCATTTGGACAATACTTTTTCGTCAGAGGCAGAGACTGTTAAGTGTTTCAATTCAAGGTCTGGGGGCATAACTGACCCAAATGACTGTTAAATAGGGCTTTTTTTTTTGTTTTGGTCCAAAATTAGCTGAATTTTTGCATGTGGCCTTTGATTCAATAGAACAAAATTGCCCCATAACTTTTTTGGCCGGTTTCCATTTCTTTTTCTAATCAATAGAACAAAATTGCCCCATAATTTTTTGGGTCAGTTTCCGTCTCTCTTTTTCAAGAAAAAGCGTATGCAAGAAAGGCCCTAATAGTCATTTGGGTCGGTTATGCCCCCAGCCCTTCAATTGAAGGCCTTGGTACATAACCATCCTATGTTGAATTTTGGGTTGTTTTTCGATTTTGCTTGGATTTGTCTGAATTTCTGCATGTCAACTGCAATTCGATTGAAAAACATTGTCTGGTTTTTTTTTCACCGATTTTTTTTCTATTTTGTCATTTTGGAGAATTAAGAAGAGATATAATGTGTGCAAAAAGTGTGTTTTTTCTTGCGCACACAAACAAACCAACCTTCCATGAGAGTGGTTCGCAAATTGCATTGTATCTTCTTTCAATCTAATTGTAGTTGGACAATTTGGACAAATCCAGGCAAAATCAATAAATGACCCAAACTTCGACACAGGTTGGTTATGCACCGAGGCCTTCAATTGGGTGGGTGTCAGAATAATTTGGAATCACCCACTTGAACACAGGCCATGGTATTATATCACAGTCTCCCCTCTTTTTCCCTGCTTTTCTCCCCCACTCCCACCCTCCCTTGGTAGCTGAGCAGGCACTCTTCGCAGGTTACGCTCACCATTGCAAACCAAGATGGTGGCACCTTTCCCTTACGAAATAACTTTGAGAAATCCTAGGAATTCCTAGGAATGAGAGGTGTGAATTTTCACGGTAAATTCGGACTTGGAATTCCTAGGAATTCCCAGTTAAAATAGTGCTTGTTCTCAATTCCCAGAAATTCTAAGGCCATATGGAACAGGACTTGGAATTCCCAGCTTTGCTGTTATAAGTGCTTAGGTTCCAAGTTCCTAGAAATTCCCAGAAATTCCAAGTCAGACATTGTATCCCAAATATATCCCAGAATTAAATCGTGAATTTTAAGCAGTTTTCCTAAGCATCTAAGACCTTTATTCCCATTAAGTTAATAAATACATGTTAAGATAAGTCCTTTAGTGATGAAAGCAAAGGATGAGACTGATTTGAAGTTGTCCAACAAATTTTTATTTACAATGAGCAGACAAATCACTTCGAATCATTAAGGTCGGCGAACACGGAGGGACAAGTCCCTGCGACTAGTCCCCGCGACTAGTCCTGGGGACCAAGTCCCTTCGTGTGAACTACCCATTCAATTAGAAAATCTAGTCGCAGGGACCAAAATTTGGTCCCTGCGACTTGTCCCACGAATTCAAACCATGTTTGAATTCGTGGGACAAGTCGCAGGGACTTGTCCCCTCAAATTATGCTGGTCCCTGCGTGTGAACTGTTCGTGGGACTAGTCCCTGCGACCAGTCCCTTCGTGTAAACTCTTCAGGGGACTGGTTGCAGGGACTAGTCGCAGGGACTAGTCCCCTCGTGTGTGCCGACCTTTAAACTACATAGGCCAACGGGATTTGTTTTTTTCCAAAGTTTTACGTACGCAGTATCGGGTAAAGTTAAGCATAGTTGTCTGAAACATACATTTGTAATAATATTATTGTCAAACATTAAAAAATGTAAAAAATTATGTTACAAACTTGTGCATTCAAGGGAAAGCCGATCTTGAGATTATCTATGCATTTGAATTCTGAAATTTACATGAACTGGAACGAGATGAAAGGAAAAACGGCAAACGGTGGACTTAGCTTATTGACTTAATTTTTTGGTGCTGTTCAGGGAGCTTCCTTTGCTGTCCGCGGATGAGGTTGTCAACAATTTCCTGCTCCAGCAGTCATTTGATTCTGTCTGAAACAAAAATAAGATTTCGTCAGTGATCATTAGCAAATTGCATGTAGCGTCATTCATTCACTAGAGTACTCAAGATAATTTATTAGACCTAGCGAATAACTGGCCTAAAGTTAACTCGATCTGTAGTTTTACAACTGTTAACTACTGACGATTCAAAGATCTCAAGATACGAACGTCCGCGGCTGCGATGGTTTACACTTTGCCGCCGACGGCAGCTCAAGGAGCACTCTGTTATGCGATGATTTTGTTCTTTCAAGTTTTACTGTGCTGTTGACAAGTTACAGGCTTTTATAGTTTAAGAACTGTTCCTATTTGTAATAAAAGTGAGAGAGTATTTACTTACCAAACACTTTCAGAATTCCTGCTTTTAACATAAATGGCTTGCCTGCCGCTATTAAATCGCGTGCCGGCTGATACATCCACGATGATGCCTTCATTTCGTTCAGCATCGGCGCCACAAACTTCAGTCTTTCATTTACTACAATAACGCTGTTGTTATTCTCCTTCTAAACCACTCAAAAATCCATCTTCACGAACAATTATTCGCACTCTAGACCAAACGAAAAGAGAATTCAAACATGGGCGCCAAGAGAGAATGAATAGCGGTTCTTTGTTCAGTAAAGCCCCGGCTACACGTTCAAACATTGTTAGAAGAACACGTCCCAACATTGTTGTAAGAACGCTTCTAACAATGTTGGATACTCATATAACATTGTTGGAAACACGTCGCTTCGGGGTTCTGGTTTCAACAATTTCCACCTCTACCATTAGGCTTCGGATTGGAGACAGGGCCCTTAACTCTGATTGGTCTTTGCAATACAACATTGTTGAAAGGGCGGCTACACGCTTCAACATTTGTTGTATGTTGGAGAAAATGTTTGATCGAAATCAAAACATTCTTCCAACAAAAAATGTTGAACAAACGTCATCAAACATGCATGCTACACGTTCTAACATTGTTCGTCCAACAAATGTTTTATAACAATGTTTGAACGTGTAGCTGGGGCTTAAAAGCACGAGGATAGTCACGTGAAGATTCGAACACTGTCATTGGCTGTTGCCGTGTAACATCCGTTGGACTGCTTGACTGGGGGCTTCAGGGAAACACGCTCTGTTCGCTTTCCAAAGCGAATTATTCAGATCTTGAATTCAGATCTTGGGGATGTGAGTTTCTGGCGAAGATTTTGACGAAAATACACTTTATGAAGAGATGCATCTTCTGTTCAGTGTAAAACATCCTTTAGATGTTTGTTGTCGATCGTTATCGAGGAAGCAAAGAGTTGAATGAGGTGTGGAAGGTGAGAAAAATCCATTGTTAACTCTCGAGCTCGTTTTTACGTCCATTTCATTTCAAAGAACGCGCAAGTTTCCTGAGCTTTAATTAATTCGGAAAAGTCACTGAGTAAATGCGTGACTTAAGGATTGTATTATATTTTATGTAATTGTCTGTTTGTCTTTATTAGGGCTATGTTGTGTTTAGTAGCACTTTGTTTAGGCTTAGTCATCAATGTGTCTCCTTGAAAGAATTAAAGTCTTGATCTTAAAGAATCACAAAACTTTGCAATCTTTTTTAACTAAAGTGGCGGAACTTTAAATTGATGTTGATTGACCTCCTAATTCTCAAATTTGCATTTTGATGTCTCGGTTTACCATTGATTCCCAGACATTCCCAGTAATTCCAAATGCGATTTCTGTTTAGTCTTAGAATTTCTGGGAATTCCAAGTTATTCCCAACTGGATAAGTAAACATTCCCAGATATTCTAAGAAATTCCAAGCCGTTGGCTTTATCCTAATTTGCATGACTTGGAATTGTTTGGAATTCCTAGGAATTCCAAGTTTTCTGGGAATCCATTTCGCAAGGGTGATTGAAGGATGTGAGTCTGGACAATCACAAGGAAAAATAGGGGACAGTGAACAGTCTAAACCACTAGATTTGTCATGCGTGTACATATACTGTGAGTGATTTTGTTACAAACCACTGTGGTGAGTCCTGGGACTCATCTCATGAAAAATTATGAGTCCTAGTCTACAACCAATGAATCTTACATTAAAGATGCTTGAGCCTTCATGTAGCCAGACATTAAATCTGAAGTAATTTTTGTGTCTAGTACGTAGCAACAAGACACCTTGCAAGAGCGGTAAAAGATTGTGAAAGTGCTTCATATAGGATAACAAACGACGTAATCCTATTATGATTTTACTGAAGGTTCCCTTACATGACTAAGTACATGAAGCGAGCGATCAATGCGTAACACAAATATGACAAGAATGCGTAACCAGTGACGTAGCGTAACTATGTCGATAATTTGTCGTGAGATCGGTCATGTTAGTCAGAAATCCGTATTTGCTGAGCGAAACTCCTGGAGCAAACAGAGAGATATTCGGGACCAATTGAATTCGAAGAAGCAAACGTTACGAGGAAGGTTATCATCGTAGAAAACACATACTTTGTTGACTGTTGTGTCTTCCAAGGGACAGAGGCTATTTCGGTGCATAAACCAGTGTTTTACAAGTTTTATTATGAATTTCTTGAAAAGTTCTTTCTCCATATGCCACAGCTTTTGAAGAATATGTCAGTCTGGTAGAATGACAGGCTTGCAAAGGTGCTTTCAAGCTACAGATCGTCTTACTTGCTGCGGGCAGAATGACCACGCTGCGCTGTTGAAATTGACCGCTCCATTGCTTTGAAAGAGAGAAATTAACATTCATCAGCCCCATTTGGGGAAGATAAAGCCCTTTAAGGGAATGACTGAGCCCCATGTGGGAACAAATTGCTCAGAGAAAGTAGCATTAGATGATTCCAAGTCCACTGTTAAATGCCAAAATTGCACGGTGCCACCATAAGCACAAGGAAATGTGGTAATCACTTTTATGCACGTGTCATTCTTAAAAAGAATGAAACTAAAACTACTTTAACCTTTTTCCACAGTTCATTAATATCTCTCATAAAATTATTTAATGAACAAAACCACAAGTCATTGAGTGAATCTAATATTACTGAGGAGCTGCAGTTGCAAGAGGTCATATTATCATTTGACTGCCTAAAAATCACTTATGACTTTTCCACATTCAAGGTTCAGTGGAAATAAGGACTAACTGCTATGAATCCAATGTTGACAATGCAAATTCAGTTGTTGCATTATAACTCTGAGTTAATAAGGGCAAAGGACACACAGTATAGTGAAAAACTGTTGCGTTATTATTCATTAAAGCCTGGTTCACACTTGTGAAATAAGCACAAGCATAAGCACAAGAAAACACTAGTGTGCATTGAGGTGAAATAAGCACAAGCATAAGCACAAGAAAAAGAAACATTAATTTTCCTTTTTCTAGTGCTTATGCTATGCTTATTTCACAAGTGGGAACTGGTGTGCCGGAAATAAGCATAGGCATAAGTGCCATTTTGTTTCTTGCACCATCTTGTTCATCCACCGATGTGATTCGCACTGCACATGCGTAAGTCGCTAGTGTGAATGTCATTGTGCTTATGCTTGTGCTTACGCTTGTTCTTATCTCACAAGTGTGAACCAGGCTTAAGTGTTGTAGGCTGCATTGTGGAATCCACTGTATTATGGAAAAACTGTTACCTTATTGTTCGTAAAGCATTGTTGGTTGAATAGCCCATTTTCACAGTTGTGTGCTCAGTGACCTGGTCTTTGAGTGGAAGCGAGGCTGGAGGTGACCTTGTTTTGATACAGACCTCACTGCTTTTCTCATGTTAATCATGTTGTTCTTATGCTAACTAGTCCACATTTGCATGAGAAAGACAGAGATGTTTGTATCAAAACAAGGTCACAAACAGCCTCACTTCCATTCAAAGGCCAGGTCACTGAGCGGACAACTGTAAAAATAAAAAATAATGGGCTATTGTGGAATCCACTGTATAATGAAAAAACTGTTGCGTTATTATTCGTAAAGCATTGTTGGTTGCATTGTGGAATCCACTGTATAATGTAAAAATCTCTTGCGTTATTGTTCATTAAACATTCTAGGTTGTGCTGTGGATTAATAAAATTGGTTTTCTTTGAGGAGTTACTGTTCTCCCTTTTTTATTTACTTCAAATACACAACACGGTAATGATACTACAACTGTAATCTCTTAGAATCCTTTATGGGGATATATGCACAACAAAGACTTGTTTGCTGTGATAACACAGTTGGGACCAGCCTCTATAACTTTGTAGTTTCTCTTCAGCAGAAACACAGTGGATCAATTTGCTTATAAAACTTGCAACTCATAGTCTAATTGTTAGAGAGACTACCGAACAACTTCCCTAACAACTACTGTGCTTCAGTACACCTGTGCACCAATTGACATCCATTCACCATACCTAAAGTGCAGTAAGCATTCAATCATCTAATGATATATTCATTTCATTTTGCACTAGACACACGTATGCACGTCCTAAAAGTTTTCCACAAATCTTTTCCCACCGAAAGGAAGCCCAGAAAATGCCCAGCGACAGAAAAAAAAAGCAAAAGAAAAGGGGAGGAGAGAAAGCAAAATTTTGTTTTTGGTGCATGCCTGATCTTGGAAAGCTTGTATCAAAGGGGCACTGTCATGCTATTGTAGCATCACTTTAAAAAGCTTGAAACTGCCAATGCATCAGTGGAAACCTTAAAAAGAGTCTAGTTTTGCTGCCAAAGACTGTAAAGTACTGCATTGACACTATAAACTGACCTGTATTCCAACAAAGATGACAAGGATGGACATGGATTGAAATTTGAAAAAACTAATTTCAAGCTATCCATTGAAAAATCACACAGTCACACAAAAAATTATCATGGTTTGCTTTCCCTGCTAAAAATTTCATTGGAATTCATCTTGCTGATTGTGTAGGAGCATTTGTTTTTTTTTTTTTTGCACCATTACATGTAAAAGGCAGTAATTTTGGCAGAAATTGAAACAAAAACAGCAAAACTCCCGGTGACAGTGATCCTTTAAGCATCAGGAACAGCAAACAGAGTTTTGGGCAGTTTTGGTTCTTTTTGGCTAGAATCTGTCCAGAAAACAGCTTGACGAGCTTCAAAAGGTGTTTTTAGACAAAATGCTCAGTAGTCAATGGGTTAATTACTAAAATCTAAAAGGTCGAGATAACAGCAAAAGTGTTGAAATCCTTAGGAACAAAACGACTTTCTTTAATCTTTGAGACATGTTTCGACGGTACATCCGTCATCGTCAGTGTGTCAGTAAAGATAACAATAGTTCGTTACATAGTGTTACGATAACAAGTGTTTGTTGTAACATTACTTTTGATAGAATTTAAAGGTAAACAGTTAAACAGTGTGCATGCGCACCTGACCATAAACAGCTAGTCGAGGTGCCTATTAGGAAAGTAACAAATTGATGTGTTTGACCTGCTGATTCAGGTTAGGCTTCTCCCATTTTATGTACTTAGATTCCTTAAGCTTAATTTGAAATCTAGTAGCTGCAGAGTCTAAAACTTTGAAACAAGCTGGTGAGCAAGAGAAATGAGAGGATCTGTCCAATGATTTAAGTGCTCGTGGACGCGCGTTGAGAAATGTCAGCTAGTTTCACCGATGTAGCAAGCATTACAACTTGCACAGGAAGTTTACACACAACACGAGTCTAGCAGGGAGTGGATCTTTCACATTAAACAGGTTCTTAATTTTAAAGGTAGAGAAAACAAGTTTGATGTCAATAGGTTTGCAAAATCAATTAACAAGTTTATGCACCCTATGCTGTGCTATTATACCTGAGAAGCGGCCAATGTAAGGTATCTTAAAATAAAACTTTGGTAATTCTTGTGTCTCGACACCTGTTGCAAGTCGTGAGACGTCACCTTCTACTGCCTTGGAAATATAGCGGTGTATTAAGCTATTTAAGATAAATTATACTCAGGATAGAGATTCTTGCGTAGAATTACAATCAATAAGAATAATATGTGATTAAAAATTAAGATTTAAAATCTATTGACGTAAGACTACACTGTAGATATAACTTTAATAAAAATAAGGTTAAGCTAAAAAACGAATTGATAATACAAGGTGTAAAATATAACGATTATATTAGACCTGACAAGTCGAATTTTCTAATAGTTTGAACATTGAAAGATGGAATAGTTCTATATGAGTCAGGCATTAAGTTCCATAGTTTTGGCACCGTAAACCGACATGATTTTAAACCATAAGTTGTAGTACAGGCCTTTGGCAGCTTTAAAATGTCATTTCCTCTTAGGTCGTAATTTCTGTTTCTAATTGTCCAATCAGACCTTTGATACTCTTTGGTGCATGATCACTGTTTATAGCTTTGAAAACCGTACAGACTATTTTAGTGAGGGGTTGATTCACAAGTGATGGTAAGCCTATTTTGCAAGTAGTTCATAGTAGGGCGTTCGTTTTTTATTAAAGACAAAATGAAGGGCATGTTCATTAACTTTTTCTAGCTTTACAGTGGTGTTTTTATTGCAGAAATGCCATGTCTCTGAACAGTAGTTGAAGTGCGGAATGATGAAAGCGAGGTACAGATACTTTCTTGTTTCAAATGGTAGGATCTCTTTCATTTGCTTGAGTACAGCGATCTGCTGGGAGACTTTCCTACATACATTTGCTATGTACCTCTCAAATTTCATTTTGTCGTCAATGGTAACACCAATAAACTACATGTTCTTCCGATACTTTTCGCTCCATCTGATGCAAGGATTTTACAAAATATAAACTTATTTATTTTCATTGAAAGTCAAATACAATTCTTGTCGAGTTCTTCAACAGACGCCTTGATTTATGGAATGGAAGGCTCACAGAAAGCAATGGAAAATATTATTTTATCGGAAGCTTATGTCACGTGCTATGCAACGAGAGTGATCATTTTTCATATGGCAGACATGATGATTCGGTGGATATTTCAGAGCAAAGTTTCGAGATTTCTTTGCCAGTTTGGAAGAAAACTTTGTTTTACCTTTTTGCTACAATGTTAACATTAACTAACAGTGCTTACTCCTGAGGCAAACAGAGAGCACAAAAACAAAACATCGAGCTATCTTTAGCATCTTTCGAGTTTCGTTAATCAGAAATGTGGAGCGTTGAAAATAAAAGGTTTGGACTTTCTTTTTTTTTTTTTTTTTATTATTATTTTTTTAGAACTTTTAATGTAACAGCCATGTGACAGAAACAAATTACATGTACAAACCAATTACAAGAGCACGTTACACACACACAAAAAAATTAAGAGTGGAGCAATTTGGTAATACACTCATAGAATTTTTAGATAATTACAAAATTGACGCATATTTTCCAATAGATTGTCCATCAGGGGAATAGGAAAAAAGACAAATTAAAGGCAGTCAACCAATTAAGGAGTCCATTTTGAGGTGTCTCCCACTTTTGTCTCTATTGTTTGTCTAGATTTGACAAGACGTAAGAAGGAGGCAAAATTTGGTGACGTTTCGTCCAATTTGGCTTGCCATATAATTATGATAACGCGCTAACAGGAAACAATAGTTTAATTGAAGCGCATATTTTGCATGAGATTCCGGCCTCAGGCCCAGCGCTATAATATTCAATAGAATGTATTCGTCAATTAACAGGAGGTTGTCGTGAAGCCAGTCGGTCACTCTTTTCCAAAAGGTGGAAGTAACATGACATGACCAAAATAGGTGAATTAATGTCTCCGCGGAATCATGGCAAAACGTGCATTGTTCGTTTTCTTTTCTTCCTATTTTAAATAAAAAGTCATTGGTTGGTATACGCCTATGCAAGAGTTTAAACTGGAACTCGATCAGTTTAGTGCTTTTGGTGCATCTTGGTGTCATGAGGTAAGCAAGTTCCCAGTTAAAATTGTTACCTTCATCGATATAGTTACAGTCCTGAAGCCATTTATTTTGGCTATTGCTTGGGATTATACCTTTGGCATTGACTAGCTGTTTGTAAATTAATGGACCTGGCTTTTTGCTTTTCATAATCTTATCACAAAAAGTTTCCGAGTTGTGTTCCCTAAGCTCGGCAGTTCTGGAGACCGTTTTACGAAGGGATTTTATAGCTGACAAGAGACCGTAAAAACCAAGAGGGCATACTTTTAGGCCATGTTTTGCGAAAAAAAACATTCAGAGTCAAAAATCTATTGTTTCCTGTTGTTTGAAGGTGTTTTACTTTAGTTATCCCATTTTCAAACCAATCCTTAAAGAAAATTGGCTTATTTTCTATTCTCAGTAGTGAATTGAACCATAATGCCTGTTCTCCAAAACTGATTTCAGAAGATATTTGGCGTTCAAAGTTTATTTCGGCCCAATATTCTTGACTAATATTTCCTTAAGGAAAGGGTTGGTGACCCTGATCATTTCCTTTGTATCCCTAACATTTAGGTTACAGTGGAAAAACTTTCGCCTCCATAGTTCTTAAGTTCCATATCAAACAGGAGTTTCCATTTCCCGTTGTTAGTTGTGTCCAAGTACTTTTTTACCCACGTTGTTTTGAGAGATTTGTTGAAAGAAAAGAGATCAATCATTTTTAGACCGCCATTTCGGGGTTCGTTAATCATGACTTTCCTCTTTATTTTGTCGCCTTTTCTATTCCATAAGAACTGATAAAACATGTCGTTTATTTCTTTTAGAGCACAATGGTTTGAGCGCAACGAGGCAAGTAGGTAAACGATCAGTGATGCGGCTAGCGATTTTAGCACGGTAATTTTCCCTAGCAGTGTGAGCCTCCGGTATTTCCAGCAGCTTAATAATTTCCTA
>JAEMWC010000082.1:840000-845000 GCA_016490735.1 Pachyseris speciosa | reverse complement strand
TTGACGTCTGTTTGGCTTTGATTTCAATTTTCTTCAATTTCCTTCGGTAAAATTTTCTGATACGCTCAAACCGGTTAGAGTCTGGCAAGAAGAAACTTTTAAAATCGAAAAAAGTAGGGGTTGTCAAGGTAGTTTTTTCGTTTTTAGCATTTTTGTGTTGTTTGGCTGAGCGAAAACCTTGTCTTACAAATTTTTCTGATAAATTGAAAGCAAGGAAAGCTAATAAGGAATAACTTCTCTGCCAAATCTTAAGGAATTTCACCGAAGGAAATTCGAGAAATATGATAAGGATTTTTCTATTTTTTCACCTCAAAGGCAATTACGTCATCAGAATAGGAACTCGCCAAGATCGCTATGTGGGCATGCGCGAATTTTCGAACCACGCGGTTTTGTCGATGAGCGACTCGACAATGGCGATCTCATCAAAATACACACAAGACCTTTCCGTCCAAATCGTTTTCTTTACGTTTTCTTTTAAATGGTTTCTCTGTTTCTACTTCTGGGCTGTAATTTGAGCTATATTGTTGACTTGTTCACTGCTTTGCATGAGCTTGCGTCAGCTAGCGCGCGCACATTACTAAAGCTCGCATCATCGGTGCGCGCGCTCTTAAAACCCTATGGAGACACCTTAATCAGATTTCATTTCTGTCGGGTATATGATCAACGCTTCGGTGCACGTGCCCGATTTGAGTGAAAATCGAGCATGTATAAATTAGCCTGGAAACAGGCTCCGCCGAGGGATTTTAAAGGAGCGAAAAGAAGGATCGTGGCGAAAAAGCGAGCCGCCAGTCCCCCGCTCGGCTCGCTTCGCTCGCCAATTTTTTTTGCCACATTCCTTCTTTTCGCTCCTTAACCCCACTGCGAAGCCTGGTCCCAGGCTAGTATAAAGCAATTGTATAATCACAAATACAACGGAGAATTAAAATACACACATACCCGTAAAGAAATAGCTGAAAAATTCCGCAGTTGATTTCGTTATCTTTTGAAATAAAAGTCTTTTGTTCACTGAGCACTCTCATTTTAAATTGTACCCAGAATACTAGAAGTGTTTCTTTCTCACATTCATGGGATCAGCCGACTGGCCTGTGGCAGGCGAGAAACGCAGTGATGTGGTTGAAATCGGAGCAGAGGTCAAAGATAATCCGAAACTTGTCACCGTCGTGTGAGCTGTGACTCCCACGCGTTCGGAAAATATGGCTAAACTGTCTTGTTCTTATTTCATTGGTATCATTTGTGAACGTTCTTGGAGTTACTAAAGATAAGAACAAACACGAGATCTCTAAAGACGGAAGGAAAAACGAGATAGGTTTGGATCCTGGTGTGATAACACTGATTGACCGCTTCACATCGGTTGCACAAATTGTGTGACCACGTTTACCTTTTTAAAATTAATCAGATGATGATAGTTGTGAGCCATGATTTAAGGCTTTGATAAAAATAATCGCAATTCATGCCAATTCCCTATCCATACCATTTCACCATCCATGCCATTCCCTATTTTTTGTTCGGGATCATTTGCGGTCCAACATGGCGCAATTTGACGGGGATCATTTGCGGTTCAATTTGGGGATCATTTGCGGTCCGGGATCATTTGCGGATACCACTCAATTATTAGTGAACAAGCTATGACAATTTTCTTGTCATACATTACCATAGCAACAGAACATTGCATTTAGAAACACCCTTAATTTAGCTTTAAGTGACCATAACCTAAACACGAGCTCAGTGACACCTACCTTTTAATGCTGATGCCTAATTACATGTAACATGTCAAGATCCAAATTTTTGCAAAGTTAAAAAAGATTTTGCAAAGTTTAAAAAATAAATTATTTACAGTACACTGTGATTACCACCATACATGTTTTGCTCTGGATCCACTCCATGAATTTTTTTTTTTTACTTTACAGATAGCTCCATTTTACCATGGTAACTGTTTTCCGATAACAAACAAAATGGGGGTCACTGAACTCCTGCTAAAAAATCATTCAAGTCAAAGCTGATATTAGGGGTGTTTCGAACACTGTTGTACTGTTGCTATGGTAAATTATTCTGTCAATTTTTTTTAAAAGCTTGTTAATGATGGGGCATTTATTTGATACCACAGTGACTATAAAAGTATCAAAGCAAAGTGTGGTAGTAGTAACCCATCAGAGCAAAAGTGCTGGAAACCATTTGCCACATTAATTTTTTTGCAAAGGGGCAAGGTGTGAGAGTTTGTGAATACTGTTGATGACAAATTCCCTTACTTTTAGTGGCCCCTGTGTTTAAAGTGTCTATATCATCTTCTATTTTTTTTTTTGTGGTTCTGGTATATACATAAGGAGTAAATTGCTGTTCAAAAAAGTTTTTTCAAATTCTGCCATGGTTTTAACCCTGAAATCAGGGCTAGTAAGGGGCGTGGGTCTATTCCTGATTTGATGTCACAAACTGATTTGCACCTCATTAAGTCTTTGTAAACATGCATGCAAAGCAGTTTGTGACATCAAATCAGGAATATACCCATGCCCCTTACTAGCTCGGTCAGGTTTGATGGGCGTGGCTCAAGTGGGAAATTTGAACAACAATATTTCAGGGCAAAAACACGGCGGAATTCAAAAAAACCTTTTTGAACAGCTATCTACTCCTTATGTACATATCAGAACCATCAAAAACCAGAAGACGATATAGACACTTCAATCATGTTCACTCCTATGGACTAAACAAAGCAACAATTACTACCACACATAATACATACACCCATTCCAAAACGTTTTCTTCAATCTGATCTGAATGAAGCAGACATCAATCCAATTCCTGCTTTCCACTGGAAATTGTCGTAACAAAACAATTACCGGTAAGCAAAAAACAACAACAAAGAAAGAGTTTTTATTTATGAATAAAGTTTAGCATGTTTTCTACATGTATCTCAAAGAGGATTTTTTAAACCAAGACTGTGCTCTGAGAAAAAAAAATGGGAGGCACAAAAATAAAGCTGTGAACCTTTGAAATTCAGGGTGCCCAGCAAAGTAATTTTTACCAGGTATCACTGGGTGCTACTAGAGCACAGCCTTGATTTAAACAGTCCTCTGACTAGCAAACAAAGATCTGCAGTTTGTGCATTAATAATAATAATAATAATAATAATAATAATAATAATAATAATAACAATAAAACATTAGCATAACTTCTATTGGTCATCAACAGGCTTTATAATAAAGTTTCGATATAAAACGCGCTCCGATTGGTTAAAACTGTGTGCCTTATGAGAGTACAGATGCATGGGCAGCTACGGTGTCGTGCCATGGACCCAAATGAAAATCTGAATTTCTCCCTCGGTTTTTATTTTGATTCAGACGTCTTGTACGACCGAGAAAATGTGTTTGAAAACGAGCGGTTAGCCTCAATGGATTTGGAAGATGTTTCTGCGAGTAACACCACAAATAACAGCATTAAAAGTTAAGGATTAATGTCAAGCGTGTTTTCAGAAGTTGCTGAAATTGTCTTAGTCATGCAGCGACGAGGGTAATTTCAGAAACTTCTGAAAACACAAGTGGTTTACGAGGACTCATTCCAATTACGTGTTAATAAAATAAGGGCAAAATTTTCTTAACATTGCTAAGGCACGTCAAAAAACAGTCAGCCAAGTGGAGAAAAATCACTCGTTCGCTCGCAAAGCAAACGAAAAAAAAGAACAGTTCAACTAAGCTTAAGCTAATTTCTTAATTTGCGTCCAAAACGAGTGTAGATGATTACTATTTACATCCAGTTGAGAGATAAATACCAGTTTCAGTCCTGAACAAAAGTAGCAACAATTAAACCAAATGTTCAAAGCTGAAATTTATTTAATTCACCTGTCGTTGTAGAGGTTTCCATCACTTGAAAAAACACATCCACTTAAAAACATGCATCAGTAAATTGTCCAAAGAAAGAACTTCATCCTCCACGTTTGAGCTACTTGTTCCTCCAGTTAATGGTAAACTGTTCTGTGACCCTTTTTGGTGAGCTGCATGACGCCGTGGAATCATCATTTTGTTTTTCAACCACACAATCCCACTATGCCGGGCGCCATGCAAGCCGATCCAAGTTTTAAGCTTTTCACGAGTAAAATCTTTTACACTTTCATTTAAAACTCAAAAATTCACCTTCCTGAGTATCTTTTAAAACTAGCTCTTCATCATTACACCTTTTTCAGCGAATGCATGAGCCAAAATTCAGCCAAATTTCACTGAACAATTTGCTTTTTGATCGCGATTTTAGACTAAAAAACAACTTGCACTTTGATGGTTTCTGAACTTTGATGGTTTGAGATTTTGACAGCTTTGGTTGTGTTTAACCAATGAAATGTATTGAGCCATTCTAACAAGGATTGTGATTGGTCTGTTCTAGCGTGCCTTATGAGAGTACAAATGCACGGCTGACGCCACTCGTAGGATTTGGAAAATAAAGTTTTCTGAAAATTGTAGCTGAATGGGTGAGGAAATTAAGAAATTCTTTATTATAAAACAAATAAAAAAGCCTTAACCGTGCTTTGTTCTGTTATAAGGCACGCAAGGAAGTGACGAGAGCACTCAAGAAGACAGTAGTTAAAAGCACTCGCCTACAGCTTGTGCTTCTTTCTACTTCTTTCGTGCTCTCGTCACTTCCTTGCATGCCTTATAACAGAACAAAGCACGGTTAAGGCTTTTTTATTTGTTAAGTTAAAGATGGGCTACTGTATAACACAACATTCACTAAAGGTTTTCAAGTTTACAATAATTATTATTTTGGATGATGGTTTTCATTGACACTGGCAATTTCAGGTTGTACTTACAGTAGACTACCAAAAATGGCTGCTAAATAAATGAATACATGAATGATCATCGCAATAATGAACACTAATTAAGCTGTTGTAGTGAAAATAAAGCCTGAGAAAAATTCATGTTGTGTACGCAGTGACAACCCATCTTGTTTAAGGGTGTACCACCTATCTGAGAAACCCTGTTTAGCCCAATTTCAATATATAATTAATTTTAAAGTGGTTT
>JAEMWC010000082.1:800000-832500 GCA_016490735.1 Pachyseris speciosa | reverse complement strand
CTACCCCGTTCTTAAAGCATTAGCGATTTAATTAATGTTAGAAAGCACGCACGCTATTCACTGCACTCTAATTCAGGCACTATTTTATTATATCCAGCAGGGAAAATGAAAAAATCTTTTGGTGACAGATCTTTTAGTGTAGCTGCACGATATTGACTCTATTTTAACTTTTAAATCTTGTCTTAAAACAAATCTTTTCAAGTTAGCTTTTATCCTTTAGCGCTTAAATTATTTTATTATTGTTAAATTAGTTTATGTACATACTTAGTATATTTTAATATTGTAATGTGCTTTTGATCATTGAATGTTAGAGTGCTCTTCAACTGAGTGTTGTAAAACCAAAACCGAAGCAATTACTCCAGCCAATCACAACAGAAGTAAGCAGTGCAATGAGCCAATCACAATACGAAACAATTACATGTACTGGGCTGGCAAAAAGTGCGGGAAAATACGCGCGTGCAAATCATAATTGGTTTTGGTTTTGCTTCTCATTGGTTGAGAAAGTGGCGCGAGTTTTCTTGTCCAATCACAGAGCGAAGCAATGCAAAACCAAAGCAAAACCAGAATTACTTTCGACACTCAATTGAAAACGGCTCTAAAAAGCGCCATATAAATTAATAAATTATTATTATTCCATTCCTGTTTGTTTTCTTTGCGACAGCGACATTTGTCCCTAACAAAACAAGAGACAAACAGAGTCGTAAACAAGCGACAAAGCGACACAAGGCCGCCCCTTGGAAGGCCTCATATCTACCTCGTTCTTGAAGCACTAAAGCCACTGCCGAGCCGACGAGCCACCGGCGAGCGCTAACCCTCAAATATGACTCTGTATTCTGTACAGTACGTAGCTGCTACTCGAAAACATAGAGATCATCCTGTTTGGGTGTTTGAGAAGCCAGATTACATTGATGGACCACCCCCATTGGAGCTGAAACTCATCACGTAGTCAGGCCAAATTATGATGAAACTGAGTTGTATATCGGCTTAATTTATAGTTTTGGCGCCATTTCTTTGAAAACCTCGCACCGACTTTCAGGGCAGCGTTTGTTAATCGATCATTGTTTCCCAAATTGCAGTTGTAGTGTAGACAGTTTTCTTACCTCAAAAAGTTCCACTAACTATGAATTATTTCACTTCCAATGACCGCACGCAACACTCTCGCCCTTCATTTGCACTTGCCTCAACAGACTCCTATCTTGAGCCGTCATTCCCATTTGTCAGTAACCATCATTAGGGCCGCTTTACACGAGCCCGGGGAGGGCCCGGGGAGGGGTGAGCCCGGGGAGGAGCCCGGGGACAGTTAACCCTAAAAGACCTAGTAATTTTGCGGCATGCCAGACAACACTCGTGCAAAAAAAGCTCGTTTTTCAACCCATATTATTAATATGGCTCTCCAGTTTTACTCCATGAAGGTGTGTTAAAACCATCTGTTGGAATGTTAGTAAGAATATTAAGCACTATTTCATGTGAGCGCCATATTTGGGATTTGGGTGAATGACGTTGTCATTTTCGTACAAGGACAACGAGGGCTCAAGCAGAAGGCGGAAGAACTTGTTGGTTGCAGTGGGGTCTTTGGAGTTATTTGGACATTTTGCTTCAATCAAGAAAAGGTTAGCAGAACATGATAACATAAGAATGGATTGACACTCGCTAGAAGGGTGCTGGCTCAGGACACAATGTGCTTTTACTACTAGCTCAGATACTATACACTTAGAATAGATGGTTCCACGGTTAATGGCGCCATATTAGGGACTTTAAGCATCGACAACGGGAACGGCAACGGGGACGTGAGACTGTGAGGGAAAACCCAAATATCGCATTACGCATGTCTGGCGCGAAATATTTTGACGTTTTGCTAACAGGGCTAGCACAGGGGCATTTTGTCTGCGCATGCTCCAATGGAATGCTAAACGATCGTTCATGGAAGCCATGTTGCTTGTAGAACGCTCAATTAATAGTTTTCCGAAAGCGATCTTTTACAGTTGGACGGATGTTATGATAAGACATGAACGAAAGTACGAAGTATTTATGCATTGCTAGTGCTCGGCGTACTCAAAGTGCTTGAAGTGACTTATTTTGAGAAGATCTTAACAGCCAAAAAGTGATCTGGGCGGCCAAACAACCGCGGTTCGTGGTTTTGAAAATTAATTTCACCGACTATCCAGATGTTGACATGAGAAGCCAAACAATCAAGGTTAGTCTATTGGTGATGAGGTTTAATGTGAACTGAATTACTACCTTGTAGGTCAAGGCGATTATAAGCTACATCGTTTAATTTATGGTGGACATTTTGATTTGGAGGTTAATTTTGATGAACTCTGAGGCGAAATTACCCAAAATTTTCACGATCCCCCAAGTTTTAAAACGTACCAGGTAACAGTGTCTTCCCCTTCTCTTCACAGCCGTTAAGGTATAAAGACTTTAAAAAATGTTCTGTCGCCGTGATTGAAAGCGGTCCACCGGCATTACTTTCGCAGTTTCATCCGTCTAGTTTTCGAAGATTTTCGAAGACTTGGATCACAGAGGTCTTTTGTCGAGGTTCCTTTCAAGTCTATTTAACAAGGTAATTCTTAATAGACGTTTGCCATTATTGTAGTTTCTTAAGATTACATTTGCATTCTGACAAAGTTTTTTCTGCTTTTGTTTTGATATGTGGTTATTTTGTTTTTTTTGCCGTCGTAGTATACCTCAAGTAAAGACTTGAACGTAACTTTTTATTCTTACGGACCCCCAAGTTTCTTAATACCGTCAGTGTATCGTTTATTCATTTCAATTTCGTTTTGTGCAGTTTGTTTATCGGGAAAAATTGCGCGCTTTTCATTTTTTCGGTGTAAAGTGCTGACATTCTCCGTCGAAGACGTGCGTTTTGTGCCCTTGTAGATTTCAACTTCGTTTTGTACACTTCACCTCAGTGCCGGCTACCTTAGAACAAGTGGAACTTTTGAAGGTTTTATTTTTCTCTACGAGTGTTACATTTGTAACCAAAGAAATTCAAAAGTACGTAGTCGAGGGACATTCTAAGTTCTTAACTTTCTCCACAAATAATTTATTTTTCAAAGATACATGTAATGTTTTGAGAACAGCGGGAAAAATGGAATGAGCTTTCAAAGCAAGGACTTTATTTGTTTCGTTGGCATACAACCTTCTCTTATTTTATGAGTTGAATTTTTACAATTTTAAAAATGTAAAACACCATTTTCCCCAGAGTAAAGGCTGTCAGCCCTTAATGTTTTTAAAGAATGATTATTATAATCTGTTTACAGTGAGTAACTAAAAGTTGGACGTTGTTGTCACATTTCAAATTCGAACTACCAAGATACCGGGTGATAGTTAAAAAAATTGATGCTCTTCTCTAATGTAAGAAGGCATCTTTCCCATGGATATTGGTATTAAAATGTAACAAACTTTATATTTTTATCAATGGGCATGTTTGCCTTTGTTTCAGTTTAAGAATAGGGTCTTGAAATATTTAATTAAGACACTTGCAATATTTATCTGAAGGTTAATTAATTTTGTCCTAATCTTGTGCCTTGTATATAAAGGTGTAATGGTAACAGTCCATGGCAATCCGCTAAAATACTGGCAATTCCACTTTCTTGTGAAGGGAAGTGTTATGGAGTTGCACAAGTTTTCTTGGAATATTATCGTTAAACTCTGGGACTGCAAAACTAAATGAGAGGTCTGTACACTAGCTGATTTTCAACAGAGCTTTGAAAATTTAGGAAATGTTATATTTTGGATTAGCGAATGGCGAAAAGTGGCCTTTTCAGATGGCTGATGTATACTTGATATGAGCTTGTGTTAATTATTATTTATTTATTTATTTATGGTAAAGTAATACTCTTTATGGTGTACAGACCTGTGAACTGATATACTAGCCCTATATATATCACAACTGTTGTACCTAAACATTTAAATTAAGTTTATTGGTGCCTGCATATCTAAGCCCCTTGTAAATTATCTGTTACTGATTAGGTGAGTTTATGCTGGTACAATGCAAAACTGTAAAATCAAACCTAACTGTTCTCTTGAAATAATACTACAATATAACAAGCTTGAAGATTTGTTTTAGCCTCATCATTTGATATGTAGTATAATCATTTTCAAAACTTGACCAAGCTAAAGAGTATGACATGAGCATACACAGGAGGAAAAGATGTTAATGCTTAATTTAGATATAAGCAAGACCATAAAAGATTGATAGTTTTGCTTTTCTATTTCAACATTAAGGGTTCTAAAATAAAATACACCATAATTTCTCTGGAAGGTCATGAATAAATTCAAAACACTTGGTACTCTTATATTAAGTCCATTTTTATGCACATATCATCAGTGTTCACTGATGATCATGACATGGAATGCAACTATGTATTGACTTTTGACCATCAAAATCTGTGTTAATAAAAATACAATTTCATATAACTGATACTCCACTAGACTGGTTATGGAGACTGTTTTGTAAACAATTTGCTTAAAAGGAAGGAACTAACACTTATGTTCTCCTAACATTTTTAAGGATATACAGAGAAGACCAATTGCTGTGATAACACGTAAAAAGGATGACAAGGCAGACAAGTTAAAGAGCAAGCTTTGTTGATCAATTCTGCGGTCTTGGAAACTGTAATATTGAGTGTGAATATGTACATATCACCTGCAGTTTGAGAACTGTCCCCTAGAGTAATGTTGACACTGAGATTGCAGCTGAAGAATTCCATTTGGGCACTACCAGATTCTTTTCCTGCAGCAGCAAAATTAACAGGCCTGAAAACCATTAACTTTCTCATACAAATACCCAGACCTGCTCCAAGCACTGTGCCATATGCTACCGTAAGGTCATGTTTCGCATTATAGAGTCTGTGGCATTGTAATTCACTTACCAAACAACAACAACAAAATTTCCTGTAAAGCAGTCAAGCACAATAAAGTTCAAAAAACTTCATGTACTCTTTGCAATCTGTCTGGATTTATTTTTATTTTTTTGCTTCTTTCTTTATTTTTGTACACAAGGGAGGAACTGCTACAGGTAGTGAGTTACTTTACATCCATGATTGCTGGTTATTGTCAAGCCAATACAAAAGGTTTGGAAAGGGGGAACTGGATAGGAGAGTGTGTATCACATTTTAACTTAATCTTTATCTCCCGTCAAACAATTCCAATCCACTCAAGGCAGTGCAATTAATTTGAAAAGTCTCTGCAACTAGTTGAAGCAGAAGACAGCTACATTCCGTGGTTTGTACTGTACTTCTAAATGACAAATGTGTTGAGAACATGACTTTATTAGGAACTCATTTGTAGTCTTCTGAGACAACAACAACTTTATTACCCTTCTCCTAACAGAACAAGTTACAATAAAGGAAATGAAATTATAGCTGACCATCCATCCCCCCAATTTCCGTATCCTTTTTGTCCATGCCCAAGAAACTCGTGTCCTAGGCGGTGTACGTAGATTTGTGCCAACAGAAGGTAAACGCGCTGCAAGTTTTTGCCGTAACACAACTCAAGCATCTACATCTACATATGATAACTTGCGAAATCTCAAGGACGTGAAGCAAGTATTGAAACAAAGATAAAAATAATTGATATTTTCTCTAAAACTCAAGCTTCTTGTTTACCTTGTTTTTGTTTTTTTGTTTTGTTTTCTCGACAAAAAAGGCGAATTTCTCAGATCAACGCAATCTCACATGTTCAAATACGCTTACGACTTAAGTTTTACAATCTGATAATCTTCATTTCTCAACCCTAGTAGTTTGGCATTCAAAGAACGTACAATTAACTAAATTGTTTATACTTCTTCGAGACGATCCGGACGATAGGTCATTCAGTGTCTCCGTACTCACGCTGTACTCTTAAAGAGCTCTTACGAGACCCTTTCAGATGTTCCAAAATTTTACTTCTCAAACAAGCGTCGTATCCAATCTGAATTTGACTGGTGACAAACTTACCAAACTCATCTTTTTTGTCATCATCAAAATTCAATGTCGCATCAAAAATTCATATTGTATTCGTCGATGTAGGTTTCGGTTGACACGGATTTGGCTGGAGCTTTCTTCCCGAAAACGTCTTAACGTCTTTTACAATTTTTCACATAAAAATACAGCTTAAAGAAGGGAAACTTTGAGAGCCGCAAGCTACAAGACGGCTTTTTGTCAGCCGCCATTTTATTTTTCAATGCCTTCATTTGACAGATTCATTCCAGCGGTTATCCTCATGAGAACGGGATTACGGAACATGCGCAGACAAAATGCCCCTCTGCTAACAGGGCTGAAAAACGACTGCGCAGGCTCTAGGTCAGATCGATTCGAGCGATAATTTTTTAATTCGTTCATTTGATCGTGGCGACATGTGAATGTGAATTTGTTTCTCATCTGTGTCCTTCGCTTGTTTCGTGAAAGACGGATTCTGAAAGCAATTGAAATCAAAGGAATATCTTTCCCGAACATCTGGGATGTTTTTATGAGGTGGTTACTCAAAGTAAACCCAGGGAAATCCAAGTATTTGGCTGAGGTGTGGGGCGCTTCAACAGCTATCTAGGAAAACATTTCCATGGTAAGTACAGCATCAAAGCTTGTTTTATTTAAAATGCGGTCTTTATATTGAATGGTAACTTCAATGGACAAACCTTTCTTTAGATATTAGTTCTTAACATGCCCGCTCAACAAAATTTTTGACCCCCAAATTACAAAAACGCGTACGCTCTGAAAACTTAACTTGAAATCATTCCATTTGGCCGATTGTAAATCATACGAATGTGTTCGTTGCGGTCATGAAAGGTTCCCAAGATTGCTGGTCATTGCTAAAATATTAACTTTAATGCCTTATGTTAATACTCTTAACTAGGAAATGCCCTGCTAGTTTCCCCTGTAATGAAATTTTACATTTAATTAATTGTAACTGTTCTAAGAACGTACTGAAAATTTTCACACTCATGAACCAAGGAGAGGAGTTTAAATGAGTGCTGGCATTCAGCAAACGCAACAGAAGCACCAGAATTCCCATGTAAATGACTGCCCAAAAGGGAAATACCACTTGAAGTAGAAATGAACACAACAGTGTTGCTGCCTAAAATAAATAATGTGTTGTTTGTATGTTTGTTGCCATTGGAATCTTTGTTGGCTTGTACATTAAAGGTGTACACAAACATTCATAACCCAAATAGAGCCCTAGTCTTTTATATATGTTAAAAACGCCTTTTTGCTGCTTATTTTATGGGGAACTTAATTTTGTAGGGGCTTATTGTTGGACGTACCATAATATTTGCATTTCAAAATGGGTTGTGCTTGGTAGTATTAAAAGAGCTTCAACAATTTACAGTTAACAGCAATGTATCTGAAAATGGGATTAAGGTCATAGAATTCTAATATGTCCTGAACTGGATGCGTGCATGAATTGGTTATGTTTTTAAATGCAGAATATTGACAGTTAAAAATTTAAAACATGTTTTTCTTTTTAGGGTTGTTACCTGGTATGATTTGCCACAGTTCTGTGAAATGCTGTGGAACAGATCAAGTAAAACCTCTCCTCTTTGTCCAGCAATCAGCCACAAGTTTGGCTTACTTTGGCCATGGCAGTAGAGTGGGACAAACAACTCAATAAAGTTGCTGTGAAATCCTGATGATGCAATTGATTTGGCTGTCTCTTCAACCTCCTGGGCCATTTCAAACTTTCTGGTGTTCTATTGTAACACAGAATGCCACACTTCCACTTTTTTCTCAGTAATCACCTTCAGGAGACTGGCCTTTTTGGACCAATATTGTGGAAGGTGATTACTCTGGTACACACAGTCGCTTAGGAAGAACAATGTTGATTTATCATAATGGCATCTTCCCCAGCATAGTTATAAAAATAATCACCACTTCAGCCATTACTTTCTCGTAGAGTTGCATGTCCCCAGTTCTAAAAATGTTGTACTGGTAAAACACCGGCAGGGAAAAAGAACAACGAAAAAGAAAAACACCAGGTGGATAACATGTACAAGAAGGTGCACAGTATAGTAACAAATTCATGTTCTTTATACATAGCAAACTTTTCTAGTTCTTTAGATCGTATTAGCTGCGAAACAAGTAATGCGGCAGTGATACATAGAGATGATCTGAGAGGTTTGGGCTTTGTTGCTAAAATTCCACATAAGACATTTGAATATAGTTTCTCAAAAAAAAAAAACTTTAAGTGGTAAACAACATCTTCATTTGCATTTGGGCACACATGAAATGGCCCTTGTTCTGGTTTAATACTGATACTTGAATTCCAGCCATTTGCTATTAACTTTTGAGGATAGTACCATCCAGGCCAGTATACAGGTAGTGACAGAATGAAGTTCTTGGTGTATTCTTGTAGTTGTGGATATTTGTTGAGTATGGTACATGTTCTAAGACTGTTTTATAGTTGTCCATGCTTTTCAAATCTTGTTCAAATTCATCAATCAACAGACATGTCTCTAATGTCATAACATGTTCTGATGATTGATCTGAATAGCAAATAAAATAGGTATGTGTAAATCTACAGCTGTAAGAAAGAGATACAGAATAGCACCAAGGCTATGCTCTAAGAAATCTTACAGGGATCCCTCAAAAGGCTCCCACTCCTGAACTCTGAGTTTTTCTTGTTGCCTGAAGACCAAAGCTAGTAACCTGTGGCACCCAAGAGCTGTGAGAGCACAGCTCTGCACACTACAAAAACACCGGGAGAAAAACACAGTCAACTGCCTCTTTAAATATGTCATTAGTAAAACAGGAGTCTGCCTAAATCTCATTCCACTCTGTGATTTTGTTGTTTTCTGGCTGACTGGTTTGTAATGTTTTATTTTGATGTAAGCTGTGAGTTTTAATCTTTTCATAATTTTTGACAATTGCCACCATCTGAACAGAGATGTGCACTGAAAATGTATTAAATTTATTCTGATAATGGGTTACTGTTAAAAAGTATGACACATTTAGATTAACCTTTGTTCCTGTAGTGCTGCCTGTAGTCTTCTTGGGTCAATATTTTTCATGTATGGTGGTGATTGGTCCAGAAACTGGTTTTGCATGTGTACTAAGAAGGTGGTCATTACATCTTTAATTGAGGTGATATTGATGCCACCAAGGCAGATTTGTTCATGGCCATCTTTATTCAGAGATACTCATCTGTAAAGTGACTATGAGAATAAGAGTGCAGAAGGTACTTCCCTGATTGTGTGGTGTATGTCTGCTAAGCAAGTGCACATGTGGACAACAATAATTTTGTTTTATTCAGGTTTGTGGGTATGTGGAGTTTATGTATGTTGTTGAAGTCATCCAACATGAGAAAAATAAAACATGTCGACTGCAGAGAGAGAAAAACAGTAAAACAATAAGTCAGAACACTTAAGTTGGTACTTGTATTTTTATTAGTGTGGGGAGAAACAAGTATGTTTTTGCTCCTGTTTAGGTTACAAAATAATTTTTAACAGTCTTTTTGTACCACTTCTGTGACAGTAATGCCTTATTAAGTTGTTCTTTTCGGAATTACCATGTTACTTTCTTCATGCATGTGTTGTAGGTTAAAATAATTATTATTTACAGATCAAAATTATCTCAAACTAGTTGGATTTGTGTTTTATACTCATAAAACTGAAACAGGAAACTACAAATCAAAATAATTTTAAATCAATTTGACCTGAAATTCATTTTAAATTTCAACACACGTCATTTAGACATATGCAACAGAAGTCAGTAGTGTTTAACTTGCATTCATCTCTGGGCAAAATTTTGTATGTCCTTAGGGTGTATGAGGTGGTTAATCACTCCTGTGGTGATATATACACCAGTAAAGTGTCAGTGAAATGTGGTATATGTTTATACCCGGTATAGTGAATCATTGTGAAATGTCAGCAGACTGACTTCATTTGCTCTCTGCAGATGTTGAGATATATGTTCTTTATGTCCTTTACTTAAGTTTCCTTTTAACTGCTGTACTGTCCAGGATGTTGTGCTGAAAACTAGAACCTGGCCAGTGGATACACCCTGCAGGGATATGCCACAGTTGGCTGCAAACAAGCCCCTTTCCTTTTGTAGTAAAGATGTCTTTTGAGACCTGCTATGGAAATCACAAGTTTGTTTGCAGTGTTACTGTAATTACCAACAGTGTCTAAATTCTGAAAAAAAAGTCTTAATAATTTCCAAATTTTTAAATTAAATATGTCTGCAATGATGTGAAGTAGAGAAACCACTTTCTGATCTTGAAGCTCCTTTCTTTTCTTTGGTAAGTTATTCCAGCAATACAGTTGAGCAATTTCTGGAAAAGCCCGGGACTATATTTTTTGGTGGACATTTTCATCTGGGATGTATAATGTCTGCTTATGGAGTTGTTTGTTGAAGTTTATACAGGGCAATTTGAAAAGATTTCACTTTTTTGTTGACTGTTGATTCTAGAAAAAAAAACCGGTATTTATTAAATATGAGAGAAGAAAAGGAAAAGTAGATGAGATGCAATAACCTTGCATGTCTGTTAACTGTTCTTTCATCTCGGTCAGGCTAGATTAAAGGTGATTGCTTTTTTTCTGCCTCTTGTCTGTAGAGCTCATTCACATCGACCTCCATTTCGTTCTGGTGGGTCTTCCTTTCATCTTTTTTTGTATACAAAATAACAAAAGAATGCTATTACAACGTACGGTCACTGAAAGAATAACAACATGATAGGATTAACGCTTACCTTCTTGCATTTTCTTCTGTGCATGGTAGAATTGTTTACAACTTCATTCAAATAATAGATTCGTTTACACGCGTGACACAACTTGCTGCCTGGTCGATAGTTCTGCTTTCTCTCCCCATAATTATCCAATACAGCATAAAGTCGAACTGGAATGACTGGAAGTTTTTTTGTGTGCGTGTCAAGTAGAGGCGACGAACAGTGATTGTACTGTCCCTCGATCGATCGCCGATGCCTCACGCACGTTTGAGTTCCTGCTGGCATGTTTCCTGCTCTAGCCAACCTGTTGGTAAGGGGCTTATTTCGCCTAAGCAGACTTTTTGAGCGTTTCTTGTTTTCCCAGAAAACCAACAATTTCTATAAACCGACGAGAAATGTGCGAGAAAAAGCCAATACTAAGACAACCCCGTAAGCATTTTGTCGCAAGTTTCGAAACAAGTCCGTGCGGGGACCCTTTTCCACGAGAAAACAATTTTTACATAATTCCTGCACCCTCTAAATTTTTGAGAAAATTTCTTTCTTCTAGGAAAATTCAAATTAAATTCTTATCTTTTAAAGGACATCCTTATTTTTACCCGGGCTGCGCGCGTCTCGCGCGGCGCCCGGGTCTTAAACTACCGACGATTATTCTTTTTCGTCGTCGAGTATCATCCACAAATGGCACTTCCGGCGTTTCTGCGCAAGCGCTAACTATTTTTAACAACAGTGATGCGTGTTGTCACGTACGGGAAAATGTCGATTCATCTTGTGGCTTTTGAAGTCTGAACAAACAATATGTTAAGAGAAGTGTCTATGCGAATGTTTGCAAGTTCAACGGCGAGAAGAAAGCTTTTAACATGAGTAAACTTAATGGCAGATGGACTGCTTCAGGAGATTGCGAGTAGTCTCTAATTTTGGCGACGGATTTTGGGGCCACGTGCGCGCGCGAAGTTGCGAGGAGACGCGACGCGAGGGGAGCGCCAAAAATTAGAGACTACAGACAAAGGGAGTTTGACCTTTCCCGGCCGAGTGATTCGGAAGTGTAAATCTCATATCAACAGCAAGAATGATGCCTGTTGTCACGTATTGGAAAACGTCGATTCACCTTGTGTCTTTGAAGTCTGAACAACTAATATGTTAAGAGAAGTGTCTATACGAATGTTTGCAAGTTCAACAGCGAGAAGAAAGCTTTTAACATGACCAAAATTTAACTCCAGATGGATTGCCGCCGTGTTCCCCGTATCGGGTGTCTGGAGAACTCAGACCTAGAAAACTCAGACCTCAGACCTAGAAAACTCAGCCCCCCCCCCCCACCACCCCCCCTCCCCCCCAAGTCTGGAAAACTCAGACCCCCTCAAAACTATACAAATTTTCAAAGTCAAATAAACGTGGACAAAATAAATTATCGCCGTTCAGTGCGCTGAAATGTTACACCGTCTATTTATCGCAGATAACAAACACTTCACGTTATTATAATCGGCTCCGGAGCACGAGACTTAGAATACTCAGACCCCCCCCCCCCCACCCCCAAACTGGAAAACTCAGACCCCCTCACAACTATACAAATTTTCAAAGTGAAATAAACGTGGGCAAAATGAATTATCGCCGTTTATGAGGGGTTTGAGTTTTTACAGTTTGGGGGGTGGGTCTGAGTTTTCTAGGTCTTGTGCTTGGGAGCCGATTATAATAACATGAGACGACAAAGGAGAAGTGTTTGTAAACAGTTTCACTCTGCTAATTAATTTTCTACTCACATTTCACCGAGACGTACTCCATTAACGTTTATGCGAAAAAAATCCTACATCGTTCGATAAGCGTTTCCTTTCTCAAACAATTATCCATCGAAGCGAAAACAAGTGTGCTTAGTTTTTTTTTTGGAATCAATACACTATTTTTATCACCTTGCAAAAGGATAAACCTCTGTGGCCTAAAGGTCACTGTTCTTGCCTGTGACACAGCTAACCCGGGTTTGATGTCTTTTAGCTTTTTTAGTGGTATATATCACGGGCTTTATTTTTCTGTTTCTCTTTTTCTTGTTCTTTTAGAAATATTTTTTACAAGTGTTATAATTACTGTTCTCAATGGTTGAGCTGTATTTTAGAGGAATAAATGTTGATAGGGGTCCAAAGAAATAGACTCCAACACAAGCTAAACACAATGCGTCCGATGTAAGAAAGACAGACTTCCCTCTATTCTTTTGTTTAGCACTAAGTTAGGGATACAATACTGTTTTTTACAAGCCCGGGTTTAGGCTAATTGTAGCCTCTTGTTTCACTTTAAAGCCAGGGTGTTTTCCTCCCACGAAAAGCTGGCCATTTTGAATAAGCGCGCGCCCGAGCCTGCGTTTTTCGCCGCAGGTCAATGCACATGCGCTGTCGTCCCTGTCAGCTGTCAACCCTGTTCGTTTTGCTTCGGGGCCCGACGTGAGAAAGCTTAGTTTGGCGTTGCGTGAAAACGTGAGTAGCATTTCACATATTTTAGCTCTATTTTTGCCCCCACATTGATATTTTTAATATTGATTGATACCTTAAGATACCAAGGAATAGAATCATCGAGTTGTTGCCTGATTTTGTTCCCCCAAACTATAAGCTTAAACAATTTCATCAATCGGCTGTTTCAAAACAAAAAGCTGGCGCCGATGCCTCCGAAATTAGAAATGTTTATCGATAGTTCTCACTAACATTACTTTTTCGCATTCAAAATAAGTCATACTAAAGCTTTTAATTTACACTAAACTTGGCCGAGAAAAATAACTTGATGGACCACCCCCACTGGAGCTGAAACTCATCACGTAGTCAGGCCAAATTATGATGAAACTGAGTTGTATGTCGGCTTAATTTATAGTTTTGGCGCCATTTCTTTGAAAACCTCGCACCGACTTTCAGGGGCAGCGTTTGTTAATCGATCATTGTTTCCCAAATTGCAGTTGTAGTGTAGACAGTTTTCTTACCTCAAAAAGTTCCACTAACTATGAATTATTTCACATCCAATGACCGCACGCAACACTCTCGCCCTTCATTTGCACTTGCCTCAACAGACTCCTATCTTGAGCCGTCATTCCCATTTGTCAGTAACCATCATTAGGGCCGCTTTACATGAGCCCGGGGAGGGCCCGGGGAGGGGTGAGCCCGGGGAGGAGCCCGGGGACAGTTAACCCTAAAAGACCTAGTAATTTTGCGGCATGCCAGACAACACTCGTGCAAAAAAAGCTCGTTTTTCAACCCATATTATTAATATGGCTCTCCAGTTTTACTCCATGAAGGTGTGTTAAAACCATCTGTTGGAATGTTAGTAAGAATATTAAGCACTATTTCATGTGAGCGCCATATTTGGGATTTGGGTGAATGACGTTGTCATTTTCGTACAAGGACAACGAGGGCTCAAGCAGAAGGCGGAAGAACTTGTTGGTTGCAGTGGGGTCTTTGGAGTTATTTGGACGTTTTGCTTCAATCAAGAAAAGGTTAGCAGAACATGATAACATAAGAATGGATTGACACTCGCTAGAAGGGTGCTGGCTCAGGACACAATGTGCTTTTACTACTAGCTCAGATACTATACACTTAGAATAGATGGTTCCACGGTTAATGGCGCCATATTAGGGACTTTAAGCATCGACAACGGGAACGGCAACGGGGACGTGAGACTGTGAGGGAAAACCCAAATATCGCATTACGCATGTCTGGCGCGAAATATTTTGACATTTTGCTTCGGGGCCCGATGTGAGAAAGCTTAGTTTGGCGTTGCGTGAAAACGTGAGTAGCATTTCACATATTTTAGCTCTATTTTTGGGGTCGGTACATTTCACTGACCCCCAGTCCATGGACTACCATGATGGACTACCGAATTGGACTACCGATATGGACTGCTAAATAGACTACCAAAAATGGACTACCCTTAATTACCTACCTTGAAAAAAAAAATTAGTAAAGTTTGGTTGTTTTCATCGATTGATCGTGATCTCCACCATCTTGTTATTTTTTAAATGCTGCTGGTCAGCTTTTCTGCAGGCGCATTCACTTGTCGTGCATGATGGCTGACAGGCTGCAGCTGGAGTAAAAATTTGATTTATAATCTTCCAGGTGATTCCTTACCTGGCTGTCATGATGCTCAAAATGGTAAGTTACAGAAGAAGATACAACTCAAAAATAGATCACATGACTGGGCCCAGGGGGGTACTCCCAGAAAAATTGGGTGGGGGTGCAGCCTGCTTCCCAAAAGCCTTACCTTATTTAAAGTGCACCTAGCCCCAAGAATAGTTATTTTTTTCCCGCTATTATAATACTTTGTACATATTCCAAAAACATGTAGCATTTATTTTCAGCCTTGAGAGTTTTTTTATGGGGCTTACGATAAACTATGCATCATTTGGTACACGACCAAGTCAGCTGGGGCTTGGGTCTATTCCCCAGTTGACTATTATGTATGCATGTTTACAAAGACGTAGCGCGATGATCAGTTTGTGACTTTAACTGGGGAAAAGACTCACGCTCCTTTCTAGCTTGATCGTGTGACAGATGACGGCTAGATATCGTAACTTTTACAGCCTGTAAAAAGTCGAGATTTGGTTAAAAAAATTAAAGGCGCAATGTGTTTTGAATAGGTGCAAAGATTAATTTTAGCGAAAAAAAATATTTCGGTGTTAGGGGCACTTAAAAACCAAAATATCTGTGATTTTCCCAACCCTGTTTATAACAAACGATTATAAATTCAAATTTTTACTGACCATCCAGTGTGTCAACCATCACACGAGACGAATGAATACGCCTGCAGAACAGCTGACCAGCGGCATTTAAAAAATAACAAGATGGTGGAGATCACGATCAATCGATGAAAACAACCAAACTTTGCTAATTTTTTTTTTCAAGGTAGGTAATTAAGGGTAGTCCATTTTTGGTAGTCCATTTAGCAGTCAATATAGGTAGTCCATTTCGGTAGTCCATCATGGTAGTCCATGGACTGGGGGTCAGTGAAATGTACCGACCCCTATTTTTGCCCCCACATTGATACTTTTAATATTGATTGATACCTTAAGATACCAAGGAATAGAATCATCGAGTTGTTGCCTGATTTTGATCCCCCTAACTATAAGCTTAAACAATTTCATCAATCGGCTGTTTCAAAACAAAAAGCTGGCGCCGATGCCTCCGAAATTAGAAATTATTTGCGAGTCTCGCACTGTTTATTGATAGTTCTCACTAACATTACTTTTTCGCATTCAAAATAAGTCATACTAAAGCTTTTAATTTACACTAAACTTGGCCGAGAAAAATAACTTGATGGACCACCCCCACTGGAGCTGAAACACATCACGTAGTCAGGCCAAATTATGATGAAACTGAGTTGTATGTCGGCTTAATTTATAGTTTTGGCGCCATTTCTTTGAAAACCCCGCACCGACTTTCAGGGGCAGCGTTTGTTAATCGATCATTGTTTCCCAAATTGCAGTTGTAGTGTAGACAGTTTTCTTACCTCAAAAAGTTCCACTAACTATGAATTATTTCACATCCAATGACCGCACGCAACACTCTCGCCCTTCATTTGCACTTGCCTCAACAGACTCCTATCTTGAGCCGTCATTCCCATTTGTCAGTAACCATCATTAGGGCCGCTTTACATGAGCCCGGGGAGGGCCCGGGGAGGGGTGAGCCCGGGGAGGAGCCCGGGGACAGTTAACCCTAAAAGACCTAGTAATTTTGCGGCATGCCAGACAACACTCGTGCAAAAAAAGCTCGTTTTTCAACCCATATTATTAATATGGCTCTCCAGTTTTACTCCATGAAGGTGTGTTAAAACCATCTGTTGGAATGTTAGTAAGAATATTAAGCACTATTTCATGTGAGCGCCATATTTGGGATTTGGGTGAATGACATTGTCATTTTCGTACAAGGACAACGAGGGCTCAAGCAGAAGGCGGAAGAACTTGTTGGTTGCAGTGGGGTCTTTGGAGTTATTTGGACATTTTGCTTCAATCAAGAAAAGGTTAGCAGAACATGATAACATAAGAATGGATTGACACTCGCTAGAAGGGTGCTGGCTCAGGACACAATGTGCTTTTACTACTAGCTCAGATACTATACACTTAGAATAGATGGTTCCACGGTTAATGGCGCCATATTAGGGACTTTAAGCATCAACAACGGGAACGGCAACGGGGACGTGAGACTGTGAGGGAAAACCCAAATATCGCATTACGCATGTCTGGCGCGAAATATTTTGACGTTTTGCTTCGGGGCCCGACGTGAGAAAGCTTAGTTTGGCGTTGCGTGAAAACGTGAGTAGCATTTCACATATTTTAGCTCTAATTTTGCCCCCACATTGATATTTTTAATATTGATTGATACCTTAAGATACCAAGGAATAGAATCATCAAGTTGTTGCCTGATTTTGTTCCCCCAAACTATAAGCTTAAACAATTTCATCAATCGGCTGTTTCAAAACAAAAAGCTGGCGCCGATGCCTCCGAAATTAGAAATGATTTGCGAGTCTCGCACTGTTTATCGATAGTTCTCACTAACATTACTTTTTCGCATTCGAAATAAGTCATACTAAAGCCTTTAATTTACACTAAACTTGGCCAAGAAAAATAACTAGTCTATTTTGCGCAAAACTCTCTATCATATCGTAGTTTTCAGTTCAAATTCCGAGATGTAAAGGTATGGAAACTGACATGCATGCCGGCATGACTAATGCACAGAACCAGTGGAACTTACAGAACCGCCTCTAATGTGCGTAAAACAGAATATACATACCTAGTAAATATGATTTTAAATCCCCCCATTAGGGTATACATTTCTTCGGAATAATACAGTGGAACCCTGCTCTACGAACACCTGCTTATAACGGACAGTATGATCTTTTCTGAATAACGGAGAGTAAACAAGAGGCTACAATTAGCCTGAACTTGGGCTTGCAAATAACAGTATTGTATCCCTAACTTAGCGCTAAACTAAAGAATAGAGGGAAGTCTGTCTTTCTTACATCGGACGCATTGTGTTTAGCTTGTGTTGGAGTCTATTTCTTTAGACCCCTATCAACATATATTCCTCTAAAATACAGTTCAGCCATTGAGAACAATAATTATAACACTTGTAAAAAATATTTCTAAAAGAACAAGAAAAAGAGAAACAGAAAAATAAAGCCCGTGATATATACCACTAAAAGACATCGAACCGGGTTAGCTGCGTCACAGGCAAGAACAGTGACCTTTAGGCCACAGAGGTTTATAGTTTTTCAAGGTGATAAAAATAGTGTATTGATTCCAAAAAAAACTAAGCACACTTGTTTTTGCTTCGATGGATAATTGTTTGAGAAAGGAAACATTTATCGAACGATGTGGGGTTTTTTCGCATAAACAATAATGGAGTACGTCTCGGTGAAATGTGAGTAGAAAATTAATTAGCAGAGTGAAACTGTTTACAAACACTTCTCCTTTGTCGTCTCATGTTATTATAATCGGCTCCGAAGCACAAGACCTAGAAAACTCAGACCCCCCCAATCTGGAAAACTCAGACCCCTCATGAACGGCGATAATTCATTTTGCCCACGTTTATTTCACTTTGAAAATTTGTATAGTTATGAGGGGGTCTGACACCCGATACGGGGAACACAGCGGCAATCCATCTGGAGTTAAATTTTGGTCATGTTAAAAGCTTTCTTCTCGCTGTTGAACTTGCAAACATTCGTATAGACACTTCTCTTAACATATTAGTTGTTCAGACTTCAAAGACACAAGGTGAATCAACGTTTTCCGATACGTGACAACAGGCATCATTCTTGCTGTTGATATGAGATTCACACTTCCGAATCACTCGGCCGTGAAAGGTCAAACTCCCTTTGTCTGTAGTCTCTAATTTTTGGCGCTCCCCTTGCGTTGCGTCTCCTCGCAACTTCGCGCGCGCACGTGCCCCCACAATCCGTCGCCAAAATTAGAGACTACTCGCAGTCTACTGAAGCAGACACGAGGAAACATGGCAGTCCATCTGCCGTTAAGTTTACTCATGTTAAAAACTTTCTTCTCGCCGTTGAACTTGCAAACATTCGCATGGACACTTCTCTTAACATATTGTTTCTTCAGACTTCAAAAGACACAAGATTAATAGACATTTCCCCATACGTGACAACACGCATCACTGTTGTTAAAAATAGTTAGCGCTTGCGCAGAAACACCGGAAGTGCACTTTGTGGATGATACTCGACGAAAAAGAAGAACCGTCGGTAATCTTAGACCGGGGCGACGCGCGAGACGCGCGCAGCCCGAGTAATAATTGGTTTTGATTTGTTATCAGACTTTTGAAGCGAATACAAAGAATGAAATCAACACTAATCCCGGCCTCCGATGCAGAACATTTCAATTGAGTTCATGTCAATCTAGTCGCTACTTCTAGGTAATATATTGGTGATTTTTTTTATTTCATTATGCACATGTCATCGGCTTCCCCGTGGGGTCGACCCCCGGGCTAACCAGGGGGATTGTAAAATCAGTCAAGCAAACTTGAGGAATTTCCCTGGGAGGTCGGGGAATCTCTACAGGCAAAGTCCCCTGGGTTAGGTGTCTCTCAGCTGAACATTCCCGTGACATCCTTTTCAAACTCGGAATTCCCCCACCCCCTAATCTTTGATTGTAGAACAATGTCAAGATTTTCCCCTACCCTCGGGCAAAGAGTCCCGTCCATCTCTTTGTATTCCCCCACATATCTCCCTGGTAGGCCCAGGGGTCGACCCCACGGGGAAGCCGATGACATGTGCATTACATTACCTCGGCTAAAAATGTGATATCTTGTTTCCGAAATCTAATCTCCGATAAACACTTGTCGTTCTCCAGCACTGATTTGTTGACACAACAGCAAAAAATCTACATCGGTCATATCATCATTAAAATGGCTGCTTAACTGCTTTCAATTTCACTCCATAACCACGTCCCATCCCCAGTATTTTCTCGGTTTTTCCGTCGCCGTTGCCGTTCCCGTTGTCGATGCGTAAAGTCCCTATTAACTGGGGGGCGAACGCGGCTTAAATTACAGTAAATGTAAGGGATTTTGACCGACTTTGAACCGCTGTAACGCCCACTAAAAAGAGGCAGATTTCCAACATTTGCCACCACTTTTAACGGTTTTATTGATATCGTTCATTCAACAGAAAATAAGGCCATTAACGACTGTACAACGTCCGTAAATTAGAATTATGCACATGTCATTGGCTTCCCCGTGGGGTCGACCCCCAGGCCAACCAGGGAGATATGTGGGGGAATATGAGGAGATGGATGGGATTCTCTGCCCTAGGGTAGGGGAAAATCTTGACATTGTTTTACAATCAAAGATTAGGGGGTGGGGAATTCACAAGTTTGAAAAGGATGTCAGAGATTTTCAGCTGAGAGACACCTCACCCAGGCGACTTTGTCTTGAGAGATTCCCCGACCCCCCGGGAAATTCCTCAAGTTTGCTTGACTGATTTTACAATCAATGAATAAAGGGGATTAGTCTCTAAAGAAACTGTGGTACTGCATCGGTGGGGCTGACGTTTCGAGCGTTAGCCCTTCGCTCCGACAAAGGGCTAACGCTCGAAATGTCAGCTAATCAAATCCCTGTACGGTGGTCATTTTACATTATCAACTCCGTTGATAAACCAAATTTTCGTGATTTTACAATCCCCTGGTTAGCCCAGGGGTCAACCCCACGGGGAAGTCGATGACATGTGCATTATAAATCTTCTCAAGACATGTGTCTTCTAAATTCGCAGTAATTTGCATAATTTTGATTACAGAGTTTTGTATGAAATCTTGAAAATTCATTTACAGTCCTTGTGGCCTGAATCTGTTCTTTATACTTCATGAAAATAATGGCTGAAGTCACAATAGACAGTTAAATCTCAATTTAACTTTGTTAAAATCACGATTTAGCCAAATCTGTGTGTGACCTCTAACTGAGCTACTCTGGGAGGGCCAACTTTTCATACATTTCTTTAGAAAATGCATTGAAGTGGTTACATGCTTGACAGGGTAGCCCGCCTTCACGGGGCACCCTTCTAGGCGGGCTACCTTTTTGCCATGTAAATGGTTCATGCTGGATTATCCCGGCTAGCCGAGGTGAGAAGACCGTGAAAGCAGCGATACATTCCAGGTCAGTTTTTAAAGTTAACTGCCCCTGGTGACAACGATCAATTACCAGAGTGCGAAATAATGACCCTACACACTGAAAAGCGGCCCCTAACGGAACGAGCGATCAACAAATTGAACTTACCGTTAAAAAAGTTTCCTTTGTCCACCATCTTGTTTGCTGTTCTCACAGCCACTCTAAAAATAGCCCACTGACTATCCTCCTTAGGTGAGTTGCATGTTTCAACCCTCCTAGTCGGGTAACTTGGTTAGCTGGGGCACCCTCCCTCCATGTAAACAGGCCCTAAAAAAGCTGTTTGCAGACCCCGATGAAAATTGATGCTTTCGTGGCAGAGTTCAAAGACGCTAAATCTTGTTCTAAATCATCTTTGAAAGTACAATGTACGCTTTATCATTTGATTGATCTAACTCTCCATGGCTAGCCAATGAGATGATGAATCAAGAGAATCTTGTTCAAATTCACCAGTTTAGGGAGTGTTCTCTCCAATATTTGCCCTGTATCACAACTCTTGAAATTGTTCTACACAAATCTGCTACCATTTATTGATTTCTTAAAATGTGCGATCGTCGGCACGTATTTTAGTATCAATTTTCCCAATCTGGGGCCCAATTCTCAAGCGTATGCTCTGCATGAGTGCAAAGATTCTACGAGTCACTCTAAAATGAGTTTTCCAACCAGTGCTGCGGCGGTGGAATGATCCATAAGCGCCTCTGCCGTCTGCTGTTCCCCCAACTAATGCCGGCTGCTTCCTCGTGCACCACATCGCGATTATTTTGTAGATTACGCATATGACAAGAAAAAAGCTAAAACAATGGTGAGCTGTTTCCGAAATCATCATCAAAACCCTACCGATATTTCTGGATTATGTATGCCAACAGTACACTACAAGAATTACACGTGGGGGTCAAGTTTGATAGTCAAATGTGATAAGGGCGCTTATGGATTGTAAATCATGATTTAGGTTAAGTAGTGATTTACAGTTTAAGCCATGATTAAACTTTCTAACTTGTGACCTCAGCCAATGTCAGTTCAATGTTTTCATTGTGGAAATCTGCCTCTTGGTAGCAGTATTACAGCAGTTCAAAGTTGGTCAAAATCCCATACATTTACTGTAATTTTAGCTGTATTTGCCCTCCAGTTAATATGGTGCCAATAACCGTGGAACCATCTATTGCTTGCACTTCACTTCATACCATAAAATCAGATCTTGAGCGCAGTATGTACAGTGTACATGTACTTCTTCAGGCTCAATACTATCACAGCATTCTAGCTTGAATAGTTGTTCTCCATTCTTCCATTTTATCAGTCCTAAATACAGGCTGGGAGGACTCAAAAACCTTGCAGGACATCTCTCGCACTGTTAAGTAAAAACTGTGTGGGAAGATTTCCTCCAAGTTCAAGCCCCAAGCACTGGTTATACCCTTTATTTTAAGAGTTAATGGCAGTGATCACATGAATGAGTATACTATAAATTTAAATGAAAGACAAATTTAAGGCACTTGTTTGCTGGCTTGTTCCATCAGTCAATAGCCTGTAAACAAATAACGTTTGCATAGCCCGTTTCATGGATATTGGACGCCATATTGAATAAATTGATTTCGCAAAGGATTATGGTAAAAAAGGGGCATAATTTCCAAGATTGCATCACTCAAGCATGCAGATGCAGAAAATGATGTACATGTAGATTATTTTTAAGGCTGGGGGGTAGAAAAGTTGAAATCCTATTTGTCAGAAAGAGAAGTCCCTGTAGGAAACACAAACAAACAAGGATTATGAAACCTTGCCATTTTGCACGTAAATTGGGGCTTAAAGTAGTCAAAAGTGTTCGAGAAAGTCAGAGAGAAGAAGAGAGGGAACATGTAATAAAATTAAGTCTAGAAGAGGGGAGAATCAATCTTCCTGACCTGGAAACGTTACTTGAAGGATGGGATCATCGCTTTGCCGCTGGCTCGTTGTTGACGCTGTGAACTTGTGGATTGTGGAAATTTTACTATTGTCAAGTTACAAATTATGGGTGGAGGTGACCACTGTGCCATGAGAAATCCAGAAAGGTGGTATTTTTTGCATGTGATTTTAAAGAACTGATTTTGCATTTCTGGAAGTTAGTAAGCATGTGATAACACTGATGAAGCTACGACTTAGTTTAAATAGCCAATTCCTTGGTCATTTGTTTGTTGTATTTTCAAGTCTTGTGGCAGTTATTCTGTCCACATGACTTAATCGTTCTTGCATTAGAGCTTAAACCTCTCATCTTCTGGCCAACATGAGAACAAGCACAGAATTACTACCCTGACTGTTTTAGGAAAGATAAGAATGTCATTGCCATCATTGACTGTACTGAAGTGCTTCTTCAGAGGCCCTTATTAGTCCTGGCTAATGGACAGATATATTCATTTTATAAAGGAAGAACTACTGATTAGCTTTCGGTTGCCTGCACACCTGTGGGAACAGTTTCCTTTGTGTCATGTGTGGCAGGAGGAGGAATGAGTGATAAAAGACTTGTCAAGGAAAGTGGGATTCTATCCAAATTTGCACTGTCCTTGCAGATCAAGGCTTTAACATACAAGAGCTTCTGCTTCCCTAAAGTAAATCTTGCTATCCCCCCTTTTTTGAAGAAGAAGCGGCAGTTTTCCTTGGAAGATGATGCTCGCACTAAGCAGGTGGCAAATGTGTAAAATAATTCATGTCTAGCTAGTGATTGGCAGAGTGAAGGACTTTGACATCTTAACATCTGAGCTACCCTTGGACATATTTGACCTACTTGACCACATGGCAGTGGTTATTTGTGGAATTGTTAACCTTCAAGAACCAATCATACCTATGCACTGTCAATAATATTGTAGTTATCTGACACAGTTAATTCATTTTTTTTAATGATACAGTTTTTTTTAAAGATATTTAACCCAGTCAAAAAGTGAAAAGAGGTTAGAATCCCACCACTTATTTTTTTTTTTTCCTCAACATACATGTATGGACCCTGAAATGGACATCAAGCACAATAATTGTGCTTATCCTCTGAATAGCAATTTATCTGGTGCACAGTTTTATCTATTCTTTCACAATTATTGTGAAAGAATGGATAAAACTGTGCACCAGATAAATTGCTATTCAGAGGATAAGTCTTCGCAAAACCAAATATGCTAACCACTGGATAGTGGTTCATTGCAAAGATGATAGCATTGCCCATGCTTTGAACAACATAGTCTTAGTAGAGCACATTCTGATCTTTGAGGAAAGTTTTTTTCCCTGTTAAGTTGACACATTGCCAGTGAAACCAGTGGTTGCAACTGTCACAGCTGAGACGTTTCATTAAACTCTTCAGGCTCTTCAGGCCACTCCACTTCTTACAAATCGCCTCCTCAGCCATGGGCTCCCATCAAGCGACCAAAGTCTTGTCCATTATGTAAACAGGCAGGGCGCAATGACCAGCACTTCCTAAGCGCTTGCTTGTATTTACCTCCGGAGGACCGTACATATCTTTCTCGTTCTCGTCTCACTTCTGCCCTTGACGATGAGGACCCTGACTACGCCGAGTATATACCCTCACCTTTTCTCGATGAAGACGACCACACTCTGTGCGCCTCTGCACGTACAGTTTCACGTCGCATCAGCACTAAACAGTCGCCCCACTTCAAGGCTTTCTATAAGCATCATCCACTACGACTCACCCTTGACACAGGCGCAGAGACTAGTATGATTAAATCTTCCGTGGCCCGTTCTATCGGTGCTCCCATTAAACAGTCTTCCCAGCAGGCCTTGCAGGCCGACGGCCTAACTCCGTTAGCCGTACCCGGCGAAACTCACCTCATCTTATCGCGAGCAGATAAACATCTCGCTCTTGACACCCTCGTTGTTGATGACCTAGACGTAGACATTCTAGCAGGCACACCCTTCCTGATTACCAATGACATTACCGTCCGCCCCGCTAAGTGCCAAGTACGTATTCAGGACTCTGAAATCATACATTACGATCCTACAGATGATACAACCACTGGTTCCCCTGCTGTGCGGCGTGCACACATTTTCACCCTACGCGCTCTCTCTTCTGCGACTGTTGTGTGGCCTGGAGAGTACTTAGAGTTGGACATCCCCCTGACCTGGGAGATGATCCTATATTGGCACTTCAACCACGTTCAGACACCTCCATCTCAAAGCATGCGAAACCTGCCCACATCTGGCCTGAGCCCCAAATCTTGGAAGCTGTCGGATCCAAAATCCATTTAGTCAACACTTCCGACGAGCCTAAAGCCATCAGTCGCTACGAGCACCTCAGCCAGATCCTACCCACTGTAGGTGCCCCATCACCTACCCCCATCCAGATACCCACAGACCACCCTTTTTGTCTGCTGTGTCCGTTGATCCTGACAACTTACTACCAGATGAGTCCCGCCTCAAATTTCGGCAGCTGCTGCAAGAGTACGACCGCGTCTTTGATCCCCAGATAACCGGTTACAATGGTGCAGCTGGTCCCATTCAAGCCACTGTAAACATTGGTCCAGTACAGCCCCCTCAGCGCAAAGGGCGCATCCCGCAGTACTCGCGCAACCAACTTGTAGAGCTGCAAGCAATGTTCAATGAACTTGAACAGGCCAAGGTCTTCCGTCGTCCCGAAGATCTTGGCATAACCGTTGAGTACCTTAACCCGTCATTCCTAGTTAAAAAGCCTTCAGGCGGATACCGTCTGCCTTCGCCGATGTCGCACGATAAGTAAACCTCAGCCTTCCCTTATGCCAGATGTCAACTCAACCCCACGCACCATCGCACCCTGGCGCTATCTGATCAAAACCGATCTCACACAGGCCTTCTATCAAATCCCACTCTCTCAGTCTTCTCTAAAGTACTGTGGCATAGCAACACCCTTTCGAGGAATTCGTGTTTACACCAGATCAGCAATGGGTATGCCTGGCTCTGAAACTGCTCTAGAAGAAATGATGTGCCGCGTTCTTGGTGACCTTATCCAAGAAGGCTGCGTGACTAAACTTGCAGATGACCTCTACTGTGGTGGCGATTCACCTGAAACCCTTCTATCCAACTGGAGACGTGTACTTGAGTCCCTCGACCGTTGCAACCTTCGTTTGTCTCCTACCAAAACCATCATTTGCCCGAAATCCACCACCATCCTCGGCTGGATCTGGTCCCAGGGCACTCTGTCAGCTAGCCCCCACCGTATCGCCGTCTTGTCTTCATGCCCTCCTCCCCAAAGTGTGAAAGGCCTCCGTTCCTTTATTGGCGCCTATAAGGTTCTCGGCCGCGTGCTCCCCAACTGCTCAGACATAGTGGATCCCCTCGAGCACGCTCTCACCGGCCTCCAGTCTGATGACAAGTTACTGTGGGACGAGAATCTTACCCTCAAGTTCAAGACTGCACAGGAACACCTATCTAGGCACAAATCCATAGTTCTTCCATGCCCCTCAGATACCCTTTGGATAGTCACCGATGGATCCGTTACCAAGAGAGGCCTCGGTGCTACATTGTATGTCTCGCGTGCCGGTCGTCTTCACTTAGCTGGCTTCTACAGTGGCAAGTTGCGCAAACACCAAGTCACCTGGCTTCCCTGTGAGGTTGAGGCACTATCAATTGCTGCTGCTGTCAAATACCTCTCTCCATTCATCATCCAGTCGTATCATCCCACGACTGTATTAACCGATAGTAAACCATGTGTTCAGGCGATTGATAAACTTTGCCGTGGAGAGTTTTCGGCGAGTCCCCAAATTAGTTCCTTCCTAACAACCGTCAGCCGTTACCAAGTCAGCCTACAACACCTGGCTGGGAAAGTGAACCTACCGTCTGACTTTACTAGTCGCAACGCCCCCGACTGCAACGAGTCCAACTGCCAGATTTGCACGTTTGTCCATGACTTGGAAGACTCCGTTGTGCGGGGCGTCTCAATCCAGGACATCCTCGACAATAAGTCCAGTCTCCCATTCTCCACAAGGTCAGCCTGGCTACAGATCCAAAGCGATTGTCCCGACCTCTGGAGAGTTCACGCCCATCTCAAACAAGGCACTCGTCCTTCAAAGAAACTTACCAATGTTCGTGATGTCAAGCGTTATCTTAACTGTACTTCCATTGCTAAAGACGGGGTTCTCGTGGTTAAACGCAGTCAACCTTTTGTTCCAGTTATTGAGGCCATCGTTGTACCCCGGTTTGTTGGACGGTTTGTTAACTGCCCTTCACATCAAGCTTAACCATCCTTCCCGCCATCAGTTTCAAATGGTGCTTCAACGTCAGTTCTTTGCTTTGGACATGAACGATGCCATTTCCCGCGTGACATCCGCCTGCCACACCTGTGCCTCCCTTCTGTCGTTTCCCCCCTCTTTGGTCTCCCAGTCTTCTGATGACCCCCCTGAAGTCGTAGGAGTCTCCTTTGCCGCTGATGTCATCAAGCGTCTTCGTCAATCGATCCTAGTTCTCCGAGAATACTCAACATCCTTCACTGCTTCTTGTTTGATATCAGACGAGAGACACGACACTCTCCGAGATGCCCTCACACGGCTAATCATTGGTCTACACCCTCTTGATGGTCCTAGAGCGATTGTACGCGCAGACCCTGCTCCTGGCTTTGTGTCCATGAGTAACAATGACTCACTCAAACATTTAAACGTCACAATTGAGGTTGGTCACGTTAAGAACAAGAACAAGAATCCCGTCACCGAGAAGGCTGTTCGTGAACTTGAAGAAGAGCTCATTCGTCAAGAACCAGGAGGACGTCCTCTTAGTGAAGTTGGCCTCGCTATCGCCACTGCACGTCTTAACTCCCGTCTCCGGTTTTCCGGCTTATCGTCTCGCGAATTGTGGACTCAGCGGAACCAGTTCACCCGCAGTTGCCATTCTCCGATTCCCAATTTATACTCGCTAAACATGACCTGCGTTCTTCTAACCATTCCTTCAGCGAGAAGTCCAAGAACCCCCGTGGACTTGTTCCAGATTCACCACAACTCCAAGTTGGAGATCTTGTCTACCTTGTCTCAGACAAGGACAAGTCATGTGCTCGTGACCGCTACATCGTCGTCTCCACAGACCCCCCCTGGTGTTTCGTGAAGAAATTTAGTGGTTCCCAACTTAGAGCCTCTTCCTACAAAGTCAAATTATCTGAGTGCTTCCCTGTGCCTCCCTCCGTTGTAGTGTCCAACCACCCAGGGCTACCAGTTTACCAAGACACGGTCGAGGAGCCTTTACCTTTAGCTCCTGCGGCTCCTGCCGCCCCAGTACAGCCAACGTTATTGCCACCTGCACCTCCAGAGCTTACCACCGTGCCCTCTGACAATGAACAATCCTCTTCCTTGGCCAGTGCTGACACAACGCTTGATGTTCCGTTCCATATCCCGCCTCCCGCCGTCGCCCCTGAAGAGCCGTGCACCAGTGTTGCTACTGACCAAACATCAAGTTCCTCCCCATGTTCATCACCAGAACCTCCTGGTCCAAGACCTCAAAGACAGCGCAGACCTCCTTCATACTTAACTGACTATATAAGATTTTAGCCTGCCCGTTGCTCCTTCAGCTCTGCGGTTCAGTACTAGGTTTCCCTCCTTCATGTCATACATGTATTTCCAGAGACAGTGACATTCAGTTAGTCCGTTTTCATCTAAAGTATGTTCATTTTATTTCATGATTCATATTTCCTTAACTCCTGTAATCCCTGCCCGTTGATTCATAACCGTCAACTAGTTCGTGTTTCCTTTTAGAGGGAAGAAGAGGTTGCGCCAGCAGGCTGTGCCTGCGGCAATGTTTGTTGTATATGCGTGCGCATGTTGGCCTCGTGTTGTGTTACGGACGGCCATTTTAGTTAGGGCTGTATTAAAGCTGCTACTGTTTACTTCGTTGTGGCGTTCTCGTCTCCTTAACACTGGCGCTGTCTTGATGCCTATGGCCTTGTTTTCTGAATTTAAATGCAGGTATCAATATTATAAATTGAGGGAGACTGTTAATTAGTAGGAGTTTATGTATATATGTGCATGGTCTGTTCTGCAGTAGCTGTATAAAATGAGCTGGTGAATGCAATAAACTTGTCTGACTACATCATTTTGTTCAAACAAAAAGTTTGGGACCAGGGAATTATTGGTTATTAGTTACTGGAGATCACTGTGACAATTAGACTGGCTTTGAATTCAGTCAAACACTATAACTTACTCACTTTCATCCCAATATTTTTCTACATTGATCTGTGATAGCTCAGGGTAGCTGAATGCACTACATACATACATACTCCTGAAGCCTGAACTCCTGTGAAGTTATAGTGAATGCTCCTCAATCAAATGAGTTGAATGCTCTACGAATACATTCTACTCAGGAAACAAGTATTTACATACATACATACATACATGCATGCATGCGTGCATGCATGCATACATTACTTTATTTACCCTCGGATTTTAGAGTAGCTTGTGCAGCTAATACACTCCGAGCATTTAACCATCAGATGATAGATAGACCACCACACTGGGAACTATGTCCCCTACTCTTTTCAAACAGTTTGTGGGTTCTTTTACATCCCACAGAATCACTACTTTCCCATCCTTCAAGTAATGTTTCCAGGTCAGGAAGATTGATTCTCCCCTTTTGTAGACTTAATTTTATTACACGTTCTCTCTCTCTACTTCTCTCTGACTTTCTCAAACACTTTTCACTACTTTAAGCCCCAGTTTATGTGCAAAAACAGCAAGGTTTCACAACTCTTCTACTCCCCAGCCTTTAAAATAATCTACATCATTTTCCGCATCTTTACGCTCGAGCGACGCCATTTTGGAAATTATATCCCCCTTTTGACCCATAGTCCTTTGCAAATTCAATTTATTCAATATCACGCCCATTATCCATGAAACAGTTTGTTCTATCATTCTTAATTTTAAGGGCGGTATTTCTTCTATGCTGTCAATATTCATACACCTCTTAATTTAGAGGTTTGAAATAGAAAGCCCTGAGGATACTAAACTGAAAAAGAGGAAATTGAGAACATTGAAACAATAAAATGACCAGTTTTTATCATGATCTTCCAGTCTGCATTCAAGAATTGCTAATTCCACCCCCCTCCAGCCCCCTTTTTTGCTACCCAGTGAGGTTCTGAAGAGACTTCAAAGTTTATTTCTGATGTTCTGAGTGTTCTTGTATTGGGATCATGAATCGAATTTATTGTTTCATCAATTGGATACTATTCCTGAGGGAGTAAAGTAATGAGAGTTATTTCTGGGAGTACAAGACTATAGTCCCTTATTTTTCTTAGAGACAGTAAAGCAAATGAAACACTCGAGCATACATGAAAATTGCTCGCATGTTTTGCTTGCTCTACTATCCCTAAGAAAACTGAACTATAAGGGACTACTCAGAGTCTAACAATAGTGAGACTCACTGGAGAAAAATGGAACCTTATGGCAGTAGAGAGTTGTTTGGATCATATGGCAAAATTGACAGGTTTCTTTTTATTTATCTGTTGTGTTTAGGCTTCCAGAAAATATGTATTCTGTCTGTTTTGCTTCGCTTTTATTATTACCCTTTTAATCCTTTCGTGCACCAAACAAGTGATGTTCTTCCCTAATGGGGGAAGTTGATTATCTTTTTTAGCATGTGTATGGTATATTTCGTATTTTTGTTCAGTGTATACAGGTCTCAGATATTATACCTTTTCTCAACTCCCTGTGGAGCATTACTAAAATTTATTTGGGTTAAAGCACCATTTTCTTACAGTATGTTATATTAGGTGATCTATAAATTGAACTTGACATTTGAAAGTGTTAAAAAAGACTTAGTTTGATTGCTCAATGCTGTCTTTGCACACCTTCATGGCCAATTTGTAAACCTGAGTCTAAATCATGACTTTTATTGTCAAATCTGTTTGAAACTAATGTTTTCATTGTGTTAAAATGGAGATCACAATCATATGCGGAAGTGCAGTGTTAAGAGCAACCCTGAATTTTACTTTATGATTTAGTTATAGAATAATTTCAGCAAATGCTTGCCCTTCCCTGTGTGGGCAAATCGTTCAAAGACCTATTTGGAGTAGGGGGAGTGTTACAGCTAGAAAAAAAAAATGAAAGATTTCCCCTCTTTGTACTGTACAATGTTACATCTATTCCTTAATTATTTTCTTCTTTACACATTAATGAATAATTTGGTAAGCGTGATTATTACCCTCTTCAACCCCCTACACCCCCAGCGTGCATTTGACTTTGATCTCCGCACCACAGACTCAGTAACTGATACATGCTAACAATATCGCTCCTGTATAAGTTGTATCGTTGAACTTTTTAGGGAATGGCCTCTGAGGCACTGGAATGCTCAATCCCATACCAACCGCATACCTGGTAGCGCTTTATAGATGACATTTTCATGATATGGACACACTCAGTAGACGATCTCAATACCTTCACCACGTATCTCAAAAACATTCACCCTACAATTAAATTTACTTCCAATTATTCTTTCAGGGGCACCCAAGGACAAGTTTCGGTAGATATCTGTTCGGTGGAGCGTAATTCGCTTTGGGTTTTCGGCGTCGATTAAAGGGTGCACTCGGATTTTCGGAACGAAACCGTGGCCTAAAAGATTCGAAATTAGGAATCATAGCCCCTGAGGTTTTCAGAAAGGTCGTAATTGCTGTTTTTGACGGTCAAAAACGTCAGCTAGCAGTTTCGGAAAGAAAATATTTCCCTAGAAAGTTCGTGGAAAGTTGATTTCAGCTTGCATTTTCTCAAAGGAAGATTTTGTTCCCTAGCTTTTTCGGACAAATAAAACTTCGTCTCATTATCAAGGCAAAGTGACTGTTTATAAAACAATACACAGCTGTCCGACGTTTCATGTCCGAAGTTTCATGTTTCATGTACTGATCGCAGAACTTAAAATTACTGCTATCCGACGTTTCGATGATGCTATCATTCACTCTTTCTTTATAATTTCATGTAAATGGCACAGTACAATAAACGTTTCTCTTCTTTTGTGATTATAATAACTTAGCGTGCATGGAGTCAGATTGCACGTTCAACGTTGGTTTAAGATCTTCGCCGGATGATTTATATCATCTCGTGAGTTAAAGCAGGACAAACGTCTATTCCGTGTATTGTTTTATAAACAGTCACTTTGCCTTGATAATGAGACGTCGGAGAGCTTCAATTTTAATATTTTTACTGCTGTTTATCAGTAAACCTTTAACCAGTCGGAGACTAAATGGAAAACTAAAACATTCCACCGTCTATCAATCAAAAAAGATGTATTTATTACCCACTCCTTCTCACGTTGAAACGTCTGCAAAACATTCTTTTTTACTCCGATACTATTGAGAAACGCTGCAACCTTTTCCACCTAAAGATATCGGCCATGAGGTGATTAAAGAGTATATTGCAATACTTTACAATGTATTTCAACGTAAGATTACGTCTTGAGGAGTAAAGGGCTCTTAAAAATTACCTCTTCTCTACCGTTGTTGATCTCCGTTTCCGCCATTTTGGAGACAGATTTTGCTCCCGCGATACTTTCGCTTTGATACCGCTGATCCAACTCGAACTCGAACTCAGCAACTCGAACTCGTACTCAACAACTCGAACTCGTACTTAGCAACTCGAACTCGTACTTAGCATCTCGAACTCGTACTTAACAACTCGAACTCGTACTTAGCAACTCGAACTCGTACTCAACAACTCGAACTCGTACTTAACAACTCGAACTCGTACTTAACAACTCGAACTCGTACTTAGCAACTCGAACTCGTACTTAGCAACTCGAACTCGTACTCAACAACTCGAACTCGTACTTAA
>JAEMWC010000082.1:737500-790000 GCA_016490735.1 Pachyseris speciosa | reverse complement strand
GAAAATAATTATAATCTAGCCTACGTGTAGCCGTACCCACCCCCGAGGAAAAACGGGAGGAGGGAACGTCTACGAAAACCTGACACGAATCGTGTTATGTGACGTCACTCTTTTGCATGAAAATATATAATGGTTTCTCATAGGTTAATCGCATTGATCAATACTTTCGAGAACACTGATTGGCCGAAACGGAGCTCGCTCGTTGGTGAAGAAACTTGAAATATGGCGGTCGGAGTGTCGGAAGCCACACAAACTAAAGTGGAGTTTAACGCAGCTAGATATGAGGTTTGCGAGACTTTTGGATTACAGAAATTCCACGAAGAGCAACAAAAGGCCATAGCTTTGTTTTTTGATGGAAAGACTGTCCGTGTTTCATTGCCAACTGGCTATGGAAAAGCTATTAAATTTCAGGCGATGCCAGCTAGTGATCGCATCGCTTCTTTGGAAGAAACCGTGTACTATTTTCATCGTGTCACCTCTGACAGCGCTCATGGAAGATCAGGTCCAACATTTGAATGATCTGGGATTGAAAACGATCGCGCTAGCCAAAGATTCGGAAGATCATATCATCGAACGAGTCATGACTGGTGAATATTAGCACGTGTATGAGTAACGAAACGGTAATGAAGGGACGTGCAGATTGTTCAACTTTACGCTTTCTGATAGCGGTTCCTTCGGCTGGAAAACAAGGCTAACTTTCTCCAAACTTGCTACGTAATTATTTCTAATAAATTTGTCCGCCAACAAATTTAAGCTGATAGTACGCTTATGTAAACGAAGAATTTGCGAGAGCGATGTTTACATCAAAGATTGTTTTCTTGCTTTTGACCAAAAATCGCTCGTAATCCTTTTCATTACGCGGCCTTTGACTTTTGTCTAAGCGTGTAAACATACGCATTTCCGCAGAAAATATAATTTATTTACATAACTTGCATGAATTACTGTGACGTCACATAACACGATTGGTTTCACGTTTTCGTAAACGTTCCCTCCTCCCGTTTTTCCTCGAGGGGTGGGTACGGCTACACGTAGGCTAATTATAATCACGCAAAATAAAACCTGACACCTTTCTTACCTTCATTCCATACCCAATCATCGTTGTTCTGAAATACTGCTCAAAACAAACGCTCTCAAATAAATATCTTTCGTTATGGGATGTACATTGGAGTAATTCAATTCTGAGAAAACATTTCTTTTCTCTGTAACCCTTGGGCATTGAAACGGATTTTAAAGAGACGATTCGTGACCAACCTAATGACTTTATTTACTACAAAATTCCCTAGTCACCGCATTAGCGCAGTCGGATAAGGGGCCGAGTTAGGAATTGAAGGTCGCGAGTTCAAACTCGGAACCGGTATTATTAAATTATTTCTTTACTTATATCATTGTTTCTTCCTCTGGCCGAGAGGGGCACGGGCCTCTCGACGGACACCACGACAAAAAAAAAATTGGGTCTTACTAGAAGCGGCTCGTCGCTAAGCGACGGCCGCTTAAAAAAAGGGTAATGCAAGAAGCGGCTCGTCGCCATAGCGACGGCCGCTTAAAAATGGTGAACCGATTCTCTGGATATTCACTACTCGAAATACCAACGCCAATTTCCGATTAAGCTTGACAAAACACTGGCACTTCGAGTTAAAAATTTGAAAGAAAGCGAAGAATTTGGTATAAACCGGCGTCTAGATCCGTTGACCAGTTTCTCGAAGATAACCGAAAAAGAAAAGCTACACGCGTTGTTGGTTTGACTTCCGGTATTGCACCATCACTAGTACTTAGTCCACCACTCGGTCAATACTTGTTTAGCATCAAAACCCGGGTCAGGAAACGCTCTAATAAATTCGGTTCCTATAAGAGGTACGTTGGAGGAATTCAATTCTGACTAAACATTTCTTTTAGAAAGGCTTTCGCGATTTCTTACTCTGACCCCTAAATAAATATTTTTGTTCAAGAGCCTTTCAATTTGCGTGAATTAGTCGACCGTGAACTAACACAAAACATCGCTTCGTATTTTATGGCCCCTTCTTTTTCTTAACAATAGCGAACAGTTCAATCTTGAAATTCACAATAGTTTGCTCTCTCTTGTGGTGTAAATGTTAATCCCTAACAAGAAAATACAACGTGAGTACGATACTTTACTTCAAGTTCGGGTAAAGTTGTATACCAACCTGTATACCGGAAACGCATGTAAAGCCGTGGTCGTATGCTAAAATTGCTACTCACTCGTAGAGAAATGGCAGTTTTATTTTACGGTCAACGCAAAAATGGTTTCGGAATTCGAATAGCACAAAGATATAAAAATTATTGTAAAGCGATAAGTATAAAGCGAGATACAAATTTTTATGCACCCAACAAATTTCACTGAAAAATTTAATGAGATGTTGGAGATTACGCTAATTTTAACACGTCCAAAAATAACTCGTTTTGAATATTTAATAAGCTGTTTGCGGTTTAGCTACGCATGAAAGTATAAAAGTTAGCTAATTCGTAACGAATTGTTACACCTGAAGAATATAACAGGTAAAAAAATGTTATGTATCTGTCTAACGTGTATTCGGCGTTAAACAAAATTATCTTTGAAGATCTTTAATATTCTTTGCGTGTTTTGTGCGGTTTGGTTTATCAAGCTATAACTTAACTTTTCTTGCGATTCAGTTAAACCTTTTCAATATGTTGCTGAAAACCGATCAAAAGAAACGCTTTCAATTAAATTCCTTTGCTATGAAATGTAAATTGAAGTAATTCAATTCCGGCTAAACATTTCTTTTGCAAAGGCTGTAACGATTCGTAACTTTGGTGACCACTAACGTTAATTATTACAAAATTCTCTAGTGAAGGTAACTGATGAGCAAGTGGCGCAATCGGATAAGGTGCAGACTATGGGCGATGAGATCTGAGGGTCGCGCGTTCCAAGTACTGTCACCGGAGAATAAACAGTTTATTTATTTACTTGTCATTGTTTCTTCCTCTGGCCGAGAGGGGTACTGCAAGAAGCGGCTCGTCGCTAAGCGACGGCCGCTTAATTAGCAATTTAGGGGCACCAAACAAAGTAAGAGCTGATCTCATTTGGGAAAAGTTCCGGTAAGCCGAGAAGCTAGAGTCATGCCATTTCCTCGTAGTTTCCGCATCAAATGTCGAGCAATGCTAAGCCATATTCAGGGGCACCCAACGAGCCAAATCAACCAAAAGCTGTAGAAAGACATTTTTAAGTACCTTATGGTGTTTGAAGTCTGTTTAAAGTGATGTTTTCATAAGCTAGAAAAAGTTCATCAGTTCGGATTCCCTAGCTGAAATTTAATGGCCCGAAAAAGATAGGGGACAAAATCTTCCTTTGAGAAAATGCAAGTTGAAATGAACTTTCCACGAACTTTCAAGGGAACTATTCTTTCTGAAAATGCTAGCTGACGTTTTTAAGTACCAAAAACAGCAATTTCGACCTTTCCGAAAACTTCAGGAATTTTGTTTTTCTAAATTGCGAATCTTTTAGGTTTTGGTTACGAAAATCCGAGTGCACACTCTTTAATCGACGCCGAAAGCCAAAGGCGAATTACCCTCCACCGAACAGATATCTACCGAAACTTGTCGTTGGGTGCCCCTGCATATTGGGCAATTGTATCGGAAATTTCACGAATCCCTTCAAATGGAAATGACTGACCAGACTTTTTAACTATATGGAGGAGCCTCTCTATCTCATAATCGTTCGACGGTATGGCACAACAAGGACTTTAAACAATGTGATCAAACTTTCCATAAAACACAAGCGTATTTCAGTAATTCTCGTTAATTAGTTTTCGCGACTTAAGTGAAACGTAAATCTTTTATAATTTCTTTTACAACATAACTTACCAATTCATTCTGGCTTTTAGAAGTGACCGTAGTTCTCAAATGATCATACTGATTTTGTACAAATTGAAATAGTTTGAAAACCAAATGATTACATAACCAGAACAATAACCAATGACCAGTCTCTTCAATAAAAACATTCAATAAAATTGGTTTATTTCTAGCTTCTTGCTTTGTAGGTTTCATAGTTTTACTTAGAAGTGCAGCCAGGCTGTTTTATCAAGAATAGAATAGACTAACCTTGCAAATGAAATGAAAGTTGCCCAATAACCTGTCATTTGATTGTACTGAGTAATAACATATATAATCATAAAAATTACAATTTCCTCGATTGTGATTGGTTTAAAAAAACTCCTATTTTCCACTAATTCACGTGCCAAGTTGTTATCGGACAGTTTGTTATTGGACACTTTGTTATTGGACACTTTGTTATCGGACAGTTCAATAAGCCAATCACATTCAAAGTAGTATTTTAAATCAACCAATCACATTCAAAGTTGTAGTTTAAATCAACCAATCACAACCTTGCTTACAATCACCATACATTTTGATCGTTGTCAATTTCAGAGCGACATTAAACAATTTACATTTCCTTTGTCAGTCTTTTATTGCAAAATTTCCTTCCCTTTTATAACTTGGCTCTTCTTCTTTTCTCGGAAATTGTAATTTTTATGATTAATTGGTAATAAGACTTCGTGTCGTCCAATTCGGTCTGTAATCATACTCGTGATAAACAAATCGGACTCCCGCTGCGCGGTCGTCCGATTTTGTTATCACTCGTATGATTACAGACCGAATTGGACTCCACTCAGTCCTATTACCATTACTTATGAGGTAGTCTTGCGAAAAGCAAATAGCAATTATTTAAGGATAGAGCGCAGTGCCCAATGCCTGCAGCGTATACGTATTCTGACAAACGATCTGACCAGATATTACAGCTGGCGACGTGACAGAAACTCCAAACCGTAGGTATCTATTGTTTATCTGCTTTCCTGGGCAAGGTAGTTTAGTCAGGTTTTAGGTTGACTAATGCTTTACAAAAAAATTAATATAGTACACAGGAATTCAAGTGTCGAATATCCGTTCGCCTGCTACATAACGCGATTCTTCACTGATTTTAAAAATTGAAACCTCACCATACCATTATCTTATAAGTTGACTACTATTCAGCCACGAAAATACGGATTGGGCATCGCTTCGAGTTAAAATCTACTATCCGTTCGCCGGCTATGATTAGTTTAAGTAATATCCCTGGACGGACAAACATCGCTAACGAGAGGATGGTCTGATTGCTACACGCGCGAAAGATTTCTGTGGCCCTAAAAGCTTGCAGTGCACTTAAGTATTGGCCGTTTGTCGGTTTTGGGGGCGAAAACGTCCCCGCGGCGGTGCTTTTGACCAACCAATGTGCGTCAATCGTCGTGACTGGAGCGGTACTGAACAGAAAGAAAAGGACTTTTGGGGCAAAACAATGAAACAACCACATTTAACATGTAACTCAAAAGTACTTCCTTCCAAGTCAAAAAGACTATTGCACAAAATTTTATTGTTTTAACCAATTTGATAAGGTGGGCGTTTTGTGTTAAGTCGGTTAGAAAAGGGGGCCGAAATAATCAGTTTGGAAACAGAGGTGACAATAACAGTTTTGAAGCATTTGTCAGTCTTTATCTCCAAACAATTACGGTAACCTTTCTACATATGCTAACCTTCCGGATTCTCTTTCACTGAGTCACTCTAAACTAGCCTGCTCGTTTTTCATAAGTTCACAAGATTACATTTGATCAATTCATCCCGATCTGCTTATGTTATTAGTAAAGTATTCTCTTTGCAAGAGGTTTTAATGAGGAGATGAGCTGCTGTAAATCATATTACAATTTGAATCAGAACAGACAAGACTAGTTTTCTTGAACATGCAGCTAGTTTGCGGTCGCCATTATCTCCTCTGTGAGCCACTTCAATACCAAAAATATCCTACTGCTACTTTTTATACCGAATAATTACGCTCAGGAATTAACAAAAGTCTCGTCTCCTGAGTTGTAGAGTCTTTTATCTGTCGGTTCCCTTTATGGGTGTTGATTTCTCTGGAAAAATAACAGGAAATCACAATCACTTAATCCTTCATGCTATGTAATCTTAAGATTGCTCTTATGTCCTAGTATCTTAAAATGATCTGGAGTCTCCAATGATGCGACACTTGCATATGAAGAGCTTCAGAACGCTCCTGAGCTAAAACGTACTTAGTGCATCATTTACACTGGTACCTGGATTGAAAATCCGCACAGGTCCTAGTTAAGGTGGGATTATTTCTTCCTTTACGTTTAGAATTAACAACTCTGTTTCCACCTTTCAAGCTACTACAAACTGATTATCAGTTATGACAAATTCAGGAACTTCTATAAAAGCACAACTATTATCAAGACTTTGTGAGAAAGTATTTATACGTTTAGATAACAAACGGAAACAATTAAATATGTGAATGATCATCGCAGTTATGAACACTACTTAAGCAGTAGTGAGCTTTTACAAGCTTATACAAACGTAAAGAACAGGCACTCTTTTTTGCGCTAATGAAACTAACAAACAAGGCAAAAACTTTCGTATCTGCCGTGCAAGTACAGTCAAACCTCTATTAAGCGGCCTTCTATTAAGCAGCCACCCTCTTTTAAACGGACACTTATCAAATTCCCAAAAAACGGTCCCTTCACATACTGTAAATTTAACCTCTATTAAGCGGACGCGGTCACCATTCAGAATTCCCAATTGGCTAATTTTATTGTATTTCACCTGTATTAAGCGGTCACGTTGGTAATTATCATGCGATATTTTGACACCACGATACGCAAACCATGTCCAGTTTCTCAGTTTAACAGCTCATCAAACAACAATATAGCGGTACACTGATACATACATAATCAGCGTAAGAGTGGTTCATGTCGAATGGTAAAACTGAACGTTATTAATGTGGTTTACAACAAAGACAATTGCCTTACAAACAACATTAGAATCGTAGAGCTATAGGCGTGAACCTCCTTGAACGTGCAGTTACTTCATATTTTTCACATATTTTGTGTTACCGTTGTTGTTAACTGATACAATATACTGTATGCATAACAAAGTTCCATTTTACCTTATGATATGCTACATTTTGGAAAACCTCTTTTAAGTGGTCAACCTCTATTAAGCGGTCACTTGGCTCTTTCCCGAGGGTGACCGCTCAATAGAGGTTTGACTGTATTCACTTTTTCACTCGTGGATACGCGAAGCGTAGGAACAAATAATTGTGGGCACCGCGTGTCACTCCCGCTCAGGGTACATCGTGCCCGGAGCTTTCACAGGTCGATTAGGTGTCTTCAGGTGGACTTTAAATGTTTCAAATTAATACTATTGCCAACTTGGAGAATGAATTTCATGAGCCTATGTTGACTCGTCCAGGCGCTAACATGACGAGGAGATGAGCATTTCCTTGTCGGCCAGCTTTCTGGAAAGCTAATGCTAAGCTTTGATGAAAATGAGTCTTATTTGTCGAACTTGCATGAACAAAGCGAGGACTTATTGAAAGAAACAACTATTGAAAACATGACAAATCTTGGAACAATTGACGCCTTCATGATGCGAAACCAAATATTTATTTTGGTCAACGAGGACAACAAACATTGCTTGGAAGACTAGCCGTTCCACTTTGGAAGTGAAGTGCTGCCCCATACAGGCACCTTTACTTGTATCCAGTCAAGGCTGTGTTCTACGGCGGCGCCCGCTCGCCTGAGGCGACTAACGTTTGGGTTCGGGCGACTACGAAAAATTATTTGTCGCCGGCCGGGCACTCTTGCTTGAAGTTCAGTGTGCATTAAAACAGGCCAAAAAATTCTTCTTTAGATGACGTGTTGTTACTTTTAGCACGCGCCTATGAAGGTGAATTTGCGGCGTCACGGAATGAGAATCATTAAAGTGCCGTAATGATGCTATTCGGGACACGTGTCGCGAAAAGGATTGATGATGCGTGATGATGATGATGATGATGATGATGATGATGATGATGATGATGATGATTTTTATGGTGCCTGTTTGATGTTTTTGTTTTTTATTTAGAGATAGAATGGCTACCAAGGCACCAGAGTGTTCATTATGCATTGAACATTTCGATGACCAAGCGCACTGTCCACGTCAGCTGAGTTGCGGTCACAGCTTCTGCTCAAGCTGCCTAAGAAGGTTACTCTATGGCAACAGTTTTAGTTGTCCAACGTGTAGACGTTTAGTCGTCGTGCCGGCCGGAGTCGATGGTCTGCCGAAGAATTTTGCACTGTTAGACGTCCTACCAACCGTACAACGATCACACTCGTGCGAAACTTGCCCCAATAAGCAACATCCTGCAACGTTCCGGTGCTTGGACTGCAGAGAGGACATGTGTGAGGATGCAGCTTACTTTCACAATCATCAAAAGGTAACACGCGGCCACTGTATTGTCTCTTTGCAGGAGCTTAAGGCAAACCCAAGCCTTGCAGCCATGGTCGTGTTCTGTTCGGAACACAACGAGGAATTCCGCTTTTTCGATGAGGATTGTGGCCAGGTCGTCTGTAGAGACTGTGTCGCTCTCAAGCACAGTGGTCACAAATGTTCAACCCTTGACGAAGCTGCTCCAAAGTACCGACAAGAGATAAAGGGTCTCGCTGCCGAAGCAAGCATTCATGCAGAGGCGATAAGAAGAGCAGACGCCAGGGTGGGGGATGTGAGGCTTCAGCTTCAACAAGGGTATGAAGAGCAGGCTGCCTTAATTCGCAACACGTTCAACCAAGTAAGCCTCTTTTTTCTGTAACTGTTTTTATTTTTTGTTTTGTTTTGTTTTGTTTTTTTGTTTGTTTGCTTGCTTTTGTTTTTTGGATAAAGAATCTATTTAGAAAGGCAAGTTCAGAGAAAACAAGAATACATTACATCGCACGATGCCTTACTGTACTAGTATTCATGTTTGGCTGACAAAAGCAGACTGAATAACAACCACTACTTCGGCAAAGTTTACTGACAGCAGCATTCACTTTTGAAAATCTATCCGATGATTCACATTTTTTTAAAACTAAAAATTAACACAAGTTGAAAATCTTCTTTTACCTGCACTCCATGTAACGAATCCGATCACCAGCTTCAAACTCTCCATCCTTACAAATACGCGTGCGATGCTTTGTGAAAAGAACAAAAATCGCTCTTGTTAATTGTTGTTGTTGTTGTTTTTTTTTGCCACGCATCAGACAAATTTCAAGAAGTCATTTCTTGAAGCATAACCTGGATATTTGTCTTGCTTATCCCTCACATATCTTGTTTACGACCAGGTTTTGTGAGGCAATGTTCCAGTCCATCAAAATAAAGTTAAATTGTGTCTGATGTATGGTGTCCTATAGCTATCACTCGAAATTTGCCAAAGATTTTACAAAAAAAGACTGCTACAATGAACAGATATTTTAATGAAAACTTGAAACAAAACATAAGTAACACTTAAAGCAAACGTTTAATTTATTCATTGACAATCAAAAATAAAATGAAATAAAAACAAACTTAAATAAAAGTGAAATAAAAACAGCACCCAAAGCAAAGAAAAATGCAACGAAAAGAAAAACAAAAGCCTAGCCTAGGGCTATCAGACCAAAAAAACAAAAGTAACATAAACTTTGCACGAGCCTAGGGCTATCATAGTATACCAGGATGCTTTGCACGATGAGAACTCTACGTGCAGTGCAACTAGCAAAATGGCGTTCGTGGGGAGAAATGTCAAGGCGAAAATGTTAGCGAAAAGAATACACTTGTCGATTCCTTTCGCTTTCATTTTCGCACTGCACGTAGAGTTCTCATCGTGCAAGGCTCGTGCAAAATTATTTTATCTTTAATTTTACTTTTGTTTTTTGGTCTGATAGCCCTAGGCTCATGCAAAATTTATTTCACGTTTGTTTTTCTTTTCATTGCATTTTTCTTTGCTTTGGGTGCTGTTTTTATTTCACTTTCATTAAAGTTTGTTTTTATTTCATTTATTTTTGATTGTCAATAAATTAACGTTTGATTTAAGTATTACTTATCTTTTGTTTTACGTTTTCATTAAAATATCTGAAGAAGTCTTTTTTGGTAAAATCTTTGGCAAATTTCGAGTGATGGCTATAGGCCACCATACTGATGGTGATTTTGATGAAATTCACACGTGGAAATCCAGTACCTAGAGGTAGCGGTCAATTTAAAAAAAATCACTTACCTCGATGAACTTGAGCTCGTGATATCGTCTCGTGATACTGGTCAGCGGATACCTTGCTTTGACAGGGGTCAGTTGACCATAACATGGATGTCCAATATCAAAGATGTATGCTGTAAACTAACTAAATGGCTACATGTCTCGGTCAACCTATTAGCTGGAGTATAGCCGCCACGTCGGACAACTTCGTCGTCGTGCGTACGCGCCCACGAGCAATACCGCTAGCCATGATGACGAAGAGAAAAGCAATTCATGGGTTCCTATGACTATGGTACTCCCCTATAACTGCTGCGACCAATATGGTCAATGAACGTGTCAGCAAATAAAGAAAGTTGAATGAAATTTAACCATTGTAAATTAACGGGTACAAATTCTGAAGCTGAAACCGAAATACAAATGACAAATGGAATTCAACTTTTCAGTTTAGAATGAAAAAGAAAAGTGTTGACATCAAAGGTAGAGCTAAAGAAACTTTTCTTACACACGGTTTTTGAGGGAAGGGGGAAACCGGAGCACCCGGAGAAACACCTCTCGGAGCAGAGTAGAGAACCAACAAACTCAGCCCAGGCATCGTGTTTAAAAACTTTGCTTGTAGCGCAGCTAGTGAGAAAATTTTCCAAGCAGTCGATGTTCAGCTAATATATCAGTCAATTCCAAAAGTGCCCATCTCCCCTTCCCGGGCATACCCCGGGTATTTGATCCGAAATTTGTCCCGTACGGTGGGGCATTTGACTTTCGGCTAAACATTGGTCGGCGGTCGCCAGCTAAAGGGTTTCGCGCGCAAATATTCATTCATTCACTACGGGAGCCGCTTCGCTCCCTTCACTTCAAGATTCCGCGTAGGTTTTGCGTTGTTTACTAAATGTGCAGTTGATATGCCTTTATTCAAAGTTTGGAGTGCTGACAAAAGAGATCGGAAAAGAGTTTTGGCGCACAATTTTTCGGATTTCGTTTGAAAAAGGTAAGCGATTTTAGAATAAAACATTCATTATGAGTGGAGACCTTGCCAAAATGCTTCATACAACGAGTGATTTGCTATAGATTTACTCTTGATTTGCCCTGTTTGAGGCCCTGACAGTGGGGCATTTGACCGTTAAAACTGGAAACACAGCAGGGCATTTGATAAAAATTTTTCAAAAACGTCAATTGCCCGGGTGTTCGCCCGGGAGGAGGGGGGGGGGGGGGGGCACTTGGAATTGACTGATACATTATCTAGCAAAACGTACTTTCATTCCTGCATTGAAGTCACGCCATAAGAGCTTATAAACTTAACTAAACGAAATGGAAAACATGCATGTATTGACAATACAAGAGTCGCAAGACTTAATATGTGAATGATCATCGCAGTTATGAACACTACTTAGACATTAGTGAAAATAAAGCCTGAAAAAAATTCAGGCTTGTACGGGATTCGAACCCACGACCTCTGCGATACCGGTGCAGCGCTCTACCGACTGAGCTAACAAGCCATCTGGGAGCTGGTCGTTTTGTTGGTTCGTAATAAACCCGTGAGTGGTGAATATGTGAGAATGAATATATGAAAATCATTAATCCGCAGTTCAAATATATGATTTTCATATATTCATTCTCACATATTCACCATTCACGGGTATATTACGAACCAACAAAACGACCAGCTCCCAGATGGCCTGTTAGTTCAGTCGGTAGAGCGCTGCACTGGTATCGCAGAGGTCGTGGGTTCGAATCCCGTACAAGCCTGAATTTTTTTCAGGCTTTATTTTCACTACTGTCTAAGTAGTGTTCATGACTGCGATGATCATTCACAAATTAAGTCTTGCGACTCTTGTATTGTCAATACATGCATGTTTTTCATTTCGTTTAGTTCAGATATATGATTTTCATATATTCATTCTCACAGTCGCAAGACTGTAAATATGCTGATAGGCCAATCCCTTCAAAGCAAACTGAACAACCACTACTTCAGCCTAAGTTTACAGCAGCATTCACTAATGAAAATCATTCGAGGGATCGGCAGTTTAAAAACTAAAAATTGACACACATTGAAAGTGTTCTTTTACCTGCACTCGATGCAACGAATCAATCAATTACTTCACACTTTCAATCTTACAAATAAGATGCATCGTAAAACTGAGAAGAGTCGCCATTCTCGTTGTTTTCGTTGCTCTCTTTGGCTGCCAGGTACACGCATCAGGCAAATTTCAAGAAACCATTTCTTGAAGTATAACCTGGATCAGAATCACTTGCTTATCCCTCAGTTATCCTGTTTCTGACTTGTGTTTGTGACACAATGTTCCAGTTCATCACAAGAAACTAAAACAGTGACTTCATTTTCAATAGATCAAATTCGCACATGGCGGCGTTTTTAGAATGGACAACAAACTCGCTTCCTTCGGTTTGTACATCTATGTGAAAACTGTTCCATCCTCTTTAAACAATGACTGAAATGTTTACGAAACCACTGACCATTTACAACAGTTCAGAGCCGATAAATAGAGCACTTTCTCCAAACTAAGTTAAGCTAAATTTCATCTTCAAACGTTTTGGCTTCCATCAATCAAACTTTCCGAACACACTCCGGGACGAAAAATCCATTTGCATTGAAAAGTATTGAAATTTCACGTGTGCTAAATACGAGGTTTAGACTCATAATTCCTGTATTCTTTATCTCTACTAATAGTGCAAAGGAACAGTGAGATGAAAGACGACGGCCCAGTTCGACAAGCGTTAATTGTGATTAATTGATGAACAATCTTCAACGTAGTCCTTCAGTGTTTTGTATATCCATCGCTTAGGAAGAACGCGAAGGGTGTTTCAGGGCCACAAACTTCCCCTGCTTTTATTTCCAAGTACCGTGTTACTTCTCACTAAAACAAATGAAAATATAAAATCGATCAAACACACCAAACTCCAGAAAATCACGTGAGACAAGATTCGGTGAATTGCCTAACCTGATCATCTTCATTGTCGACTTTCTGCTTTTCTTCTGAGTCGGGAAGGGTCGATGGATAGGTCCGCAAATAGCTGAAAGTATCCGATTGATTACCCTGAGAAACTTAAAGGAAATCAACGTACTTAGCCGCCATGCTTCTGATGCTTGAAACTGCTTTGGGCCATAAATCATCGATCATGGCCTCTCGGTAGCTGTCGGAAGTCACTGGAAATTTGATTCACGGCAGCGAAAACCGCAGTTGTCGGTTGAGATTTGAACTGCAGAATTCGCGATTTTATTTATTTATTATTATTATTTTTTTTTTTTGCGTGTTATGTCTACCACCTTTTGCTAAGGCATAATGACTATTTTAAACAGCGACACCATCTTGGATTTGGTTAGTCGAGCATGCGCTTTGAAGTCTCTATAGCCAGATTTTTGGCTACGATCGATATGGAGTTTCCCAGAGCCCTCGCGGCGCAAAGCCCGAGAAGACGTCTGGGATCGAGAATAAAGGCGGAGGGAGACTCTGTAGAAGTCTCATTTGAGCATGCTCAACGGTTGCTAAGAAACTGCCTCGTTCCCAACCTAAAAAAAATGCTTCCAGTTTCATTTACGCTTTCCGGTTCCGGTTCTCATGCGATCGTCGAGGAAAATTTTGCAACACAAAACGGATCTTTCGAGGCATGACCTCAGTGGAAACTCCTACATATACTCCAAATACTCCAGTTAAGAACACGAGGAGAAATTTAGCAAGCAAAACGATTCTTTCCGTTTGTGTTGTACAACTTCTCTTTATGGCGTAAAAGCGACGTTCTGGATCTAAATACATGCAATCGTCTTCTTGAACAGCTTCATGAACTGATTGAATGCCCGATAACTCTTCATCTACAGTCTTGTAGAGTATGAAGACCTTGCAGTGGAAAAGAGAAGCTCTTTCTAGGAAAACTTTATTAATCGAAAATATAAGCTGGGCCACCTACTAGATTAGCAATTGCTGTTTTGCGGGCCAGTCTTATTGTGAGACAATTTTTTTACTGAAATAAAGTTGAAGTTGATAAATTCAACTGTATATCGAAAGTGAACCGAAAAGTAGTCGCTAAAGCAGTAAATAAACTTACAATTAACAAAACAGTGAGATTAATCGACAACAACTACAACGATGCGCTTCTCGAGATTTTTTATAGTGTTGAAATGACCAGCAAGCCTCTCAGGATTGGTAAAGATGATTTCGTTTTCTTCCGTGACCGTTTCCAGTTCATCTAGCTTAGCAGCTTGACTTTTCACCCATCCTGACCCAATCTGATCACCCATGAGTGCCTGATGAAGTGGAGCATGCAACCACAATCAAAAGAGGGTTCTTTGGGTACCAAGTAGAGATGGAAATCGTGACATAATTGGAAAAAGAGGTCATATTAACCCTTTGGATACCAAATGGGTGCTATTTATTTTACCAGATTTTGGGCAATAAATGGTCTGGTACTCTTAACGTCTTCATATATGAAGTTGTTATGAAAATATCTGCTGTTTCTGGGGACTCAGGCTTTAGTGTCACGTGATGCACTTGGATTGCTGTTGTTTGTCGAGTGAGCGGAGTCGCTTGAATGTAGTGCGAATGTCAGTTTTAGAGTGGTTTTCTGAGCCATTTTCCACTGCAGAAGCCCCCATGCTGGCATCATTAAGCTAGAATGAGGGTAGAGGAAAGCCTTTGAAAGAAACCAGAGGTGAGAGGCGGTTTCATGTTGACGGAGATGCCAAAGTTGTTTTGATTTAAACATGGCCACTCAAATAATGAAGCTGACTCTCTAGCCTTTCTCCAGTGGATTCCAGGATCTACCAAGGCAAATTGGTCTAAAACAAACTCATCGGTGCAATGTTTTGCTGGTAGACTGGGTGGCTCCACACTTATGAGAAAACTATGAAATAAACCGAGGAAGAGTTCTATAGTCGTGGCGTGGTTGAATCTTCCCAGAATTCTTTTCGGTCGTGAACGAGGAGAGTTAAGACACACGAGATTGGCTCTCAGAAACGGGCTAAAGCGTGGCTGGCAGAAAATGTGAGAGACAATTTTCATGGCAGATACCAAGGGGAGAACTTACGGTTTGTTGTAAATGTAGAATTGTGGTTTTTGAACAAAGTTTTGGATTAAAAACTGCACGCCCAAAAAAGTGCAATTTTGGTGTCATTTTTCGGCCGAAAAGTTAGTATTCTGGACTTTCTTGCCAAACGAACAGTGTCATACAGCAAATGTCAGGCGTTTTAGGCAATCTCTTAGCTGTGGTAATGAGAAGACACACCTGTTGGTGCAATCCACTTGTTATCATGACTTTGTGATTAAAGCTAAACAAGAAGGAAATCAAAGCAAGAGTGATGTATTTATCTGGACATATATGTCCAGCTGGTACGTTAAGGGGTAAATACTTAGGTGTCTTTCTTGATGAAAAGCTTTGATGGAAGCACCACAAAGCATACGTCTACTCTAGAATTGCCCGGAATACTGGAATTTTTAGCAAACTTAAGCATTACATGTCTCTAGCCCAATTTAAACACCTTATTATAGTCTTGTCCATCCCTACATATCTTATGCTATTCTTGCATGGGGAAGTGGGGTTTAAAACTCAAATTAAAAATGTACAAACAAAACAAAACACAGTAATAAGAACAATATTTTTTGCCACTGCTCGTGGAAAGAACACCGAAAGTGCTTTTCCCCTTATGAACCTATTAGATATCCTATCAGTTACTTCTATTCTTAGGTTGCAAAGCACTGAAAATTGCATATCATTGGCAAAGCAAAGCACCACCAAACATCTTTAAGAGCTATTTTCAGTATGGTACTCATATTCATAGTTACAATACGAGATATGCCACTAACAAAAATTTTTATAAGCTGTGCACAAGAACCAACATTGGAAAACAATCTGTATCTTCAATTGTAGTTGACCTTTGGCAAGATCTTCCAACTAGCAAATTAAAAGAATATCCTCCTAAAACTCAATCCAGTAAGTAAAATTTAGCCAACGTGGTTTCTTTCAGGTCTCCTAGCCATTACTTTTTTTCTTTAATCCCATATTATTTCCATCTTGTGTTGTAAATGTTGTATCTATGGCCAATAAAGAATCAGAATGAATGAATGAATGAATGTTGTAGCCGCTACAATTTGTTTCATGACCTTTCCTTAGCTAGGGGCTAACTAGAAAACTTTTATTTATCCCCTAGACACCTTTAAATTGTAGTTTAGCTTTTCTTTTCCCCTTTTATAGCTCTAAAATTCCTTTAAAAATGTAACGCTAATAGTAGAAAAAGGTGTAAATAATAAAGATTGCTGTTGTTGTTCCTGACAAAGGTACTGTCAATTTCCTGAAGTCGTTTAATCATGGGAATCATTAGTTGGAAAATAAGCGACTTTCCACGTCACGGGGAACCACCCACCAATTAGAATTTCTCGGTTCTTGAATAAAACTATTTCTAGCTGCGTGGCAGGCTTAGAAAATGGAGGGGAGGAAGGGAAACAGGGAGAGAGATCCCTTCTCTCTTTTTCTAAACAATTTCCAGCTCCTCTGCGCGTTTTTTTTTAGAGACTTAATGTCGCTAGCAAAAAGACAATACCTGTATAAATATAAAATGTGTGATTTAGGATATTTATTCTACTGGCTGAGAAATTTTTGCAATTTGATTGGTTGAGAGCAGAAGCATTTCAGCTTAATTCGAGATACCTACATGTGAAAATTACAGTTTCTATGGTAGCCAAAATAACGAAATAACGTCTCGGCGCGAGATAAAAAAAAAATAGCTGAAAGTTTCCAGATTTTAAAATTCGAGATGCTCAAGAACTCAAAGAAAATTCAGAAAAACTAAAACACGAACAAAAATCCGTTGATTTCGCTAAATGTTCGGACCAACTGTGCCAAAAGTAAGAATTTAAAAACCAATTTGCTCGCTTATGACGCGAAACAACTAGACGAACGAACTGAACAGTTGGCGTTACGTAAATTTCTCAAGTAGTATAGTATATGCAAATAATAGCATGATTTTTATGTGACATTTCGTATAAATACCAGTCGTGAAATTTCAAAATGCCCAAATTCCACTCGCCTAATGGCTCGTAAACTTATGTATAACAATTGTGCAATTTCACTAGTGGTATTAGTGCCAAATGTCACCAGAAATCGTGCTATTACCCATACAAATATCTTGTCTTATATTAGTAGCATGCATGTCAAAAGAAACTTCACTCCTCCAAAGTTTCTTTGGGAAATGTTAGATTATCTTAAAAGTCTTCCTCGACGTTTTATTTTATTTTTTCTTGCTGTTGTCTGGGGCGGATTTAGGGGACTTTCAAGTGGTATTGTGCATAGATCAGCCGGGGTGCTCTCGCCTCAAATTCTTCCGTCCCCTCTTTCTGGATTTTCTGGATCCGCCACTGGTTGTTTGATGTGAATGATTTATTGCCCACTAACCGGAGCTCCGTAATTATTTTTCGATTACAACTGTTTTTCTGGATTAAAAAGTATTTGGTTGGTCGTTCTCCTTCCTTTACCCAGTAGCATTTCGACCAAAAGATAGGAAACGGAATGAATTCCGATTTTACGAGGCATCATGCTCCTTGAGGATCGATGCATGTCATCAATATTTTGCAGGTTATTGCTGTTACAAATGATTCCGCCTAAATCTTTCAGTCCCTTAGATATTTCGTCTTCCCGGGCGAAGGCACATGGTTCTTGAGTTTGTTTTAGCAAAATGGAAAGAAAATCGTTATTTTGTCTTATTTCTTTTGCATTAAATTAATTCTCAAACTAATTGTTTATCTTAGAAATTCGCAGTTACTTAGCCTGCACTTTTTTGTATGTTTTTCTTCATTTCTTGCTTTCTTGCTTGTTATCATTTTGCAGTTTCGTTCCGCACTGAATGCCCGAGAGAAAGTTTTGATGAACGAGTTGACCCACCTCTACAACATAAAGTCGGGCATCCTCACAGAGCAGCGCGATCGCTTACAAGATAATCAAACCTGCCTGGAGAGTGCCATCCAGCGTGCCCGTACTGCCGTCCAGTCCCCAAGGAATGTTGAGTTTCTTGTTGCCAGACCTGATATAGTGTCGACGCTAAAGGCCTTGGAGAGCCAACCTCTAATGCTTGAACCACAGGCCAACGCAGACCTGAAGTTCTTCGCCGACTGCAGGAATCTGCTGGGCGTGCTAAGTGAAACGGGCCTCATCAGAGGCAACTCTGCCAGTGCTTACTCCGTGAATTACTACGGGAACGACAATGAAGCGTACCGTAATGATTATCAGCGAGTTAATGGATATAGTGACTTATCTAATCCCAATTGTGTTCCCTCCTTTCAGCACCAACGCATGGTCAGTCGTTATTTCCGGCGTTAGCTACAATGAGTCTTGCTAACAAATGGGAGGAAATTTTACTTCCTTTCTTTCAGTTATTTAAACTTGAGTAACTGTTAAAAGAAAGCGATATATGAACATAAGCTAGAATTGTTGAGGTGTGGGCCTTTATGAGCCGGTTTGTTTGTAGAGGGATCATTGTGACAATAGAAAAAATGGCTACATAGTTTGTTTCGTATAAAAAGGTATAGCAAGGGGTCAGGCCCGGCCGGGAGGGTGGGGGGTGGGGGGTGGGAGGTTTAGTGGGATACCAATATATAATATATAAGATACCAAAATACTTTGAAATTGTAAAACTTGTGATACTTACAGTACCTAAAATTATCTTGAAGCATTTAATTCATGGCTGATACCGAATACTTAAAATTCAGGAAGAACCAGATACTTTATAATACCCGAACTGTAGCATAAAAATACCATATACCTGAATTAAAATGGCCCTAAATACCGTATACCCAAAACCCCTAGCCGGGCCTGAGGGGTGATTAACACATCTGGCTGTCCAAATTAGTCAAAGCCTGGTTTAGTAATAGCAGCCAGTTAAAGTTGTGGTAGAGGTAGTATAGTAGTCATGCCACTGGTCTTATAGCCTTTATTTAAGACTAGTGATATTGGTGGTTGGTATTGGTGATAGTGGTAGTGGTAGCGGTGGTGGTAATGGTAGAAGTGTTCAAAACATTTTTCTTTCTTATCAGGACAATGTCTGCTTCTAAATCTTTGTTAAATATTAAATATAAATATTACGACTCTGATGTTTCGATTTTAAGAGGTTTAAAGAAAAACGGCGTTTTTTTGCGGAATCCCGTTCGAATTTACCCATAATGAGCCCATTTCTTGCGGAAAATACTATTTTGGAAAAACACAAAATATTTTGGAAAGCGTTCCTTATAAAAAGTTAGAAGGTGTCTTCGCATCAATTGCCGGAATTTCAAAAATAATAGTCTAGTTTTGTTATAAAATACTCTCCTGTCGCTACGGATGGCAAGGATGGAGATGGATTGAAACTTGAAAAAATTGGCCAATTTTTTCAAGTTTTGATGCTACGTCTTCAAAAAATCCTCAAGAAATTTATTATGGTTAGCCCTTTCTGATAAAATTCATTTGATATCTTAGTAGCTTTACAGAAGCATTTGGTTTATGAGTAAAGCCTCAAAGTAATGATTTTAGCACAGAATTAACCTAAAACAGCAAAATCCTCGTGAAACTGCCCCTTTAATAAATGAGCAGGAGTGTTTTATCAAGTTTAAAACACGAATTGCTTGATCTTTACATGTTCATTTAATTGTAAGGATGCTCGGTAGAAACAAATGGTTCTCGATCGTTGTGTGATTTGGGCATTGGTATTTACAAGAAACATTGATACACCACGACAGAACAGTTTGTCGGGAAAGTAGCATAACACACGGCAAGGAAGCTAGAACTAATATTAACATCATCCTAATCTGAGTAACTAAAACGGATCTAGTCAACATTATTTCTTCCATCATCACTAAATGATATAAGGGGTTTGTTGGTTTTTGTCATGAACTGGGAATAACTAGCTTTCGGTGCCGGCAATTATACATGTATATGCAAACTATAAAACTCTAGCGCGTAAACAGTATAAGGAGTCTTAGCATCAGGGACCAGTTGCTCGAAGCATGGTTAGCACTAACCGGGGTTAAATACCATGACAACCTATAGGTGTTAATACATCTTAACCAATGGTTAGCGCTAACCATGCTTCGAGCAACTCAGCTCAGTGCATTTTAAATTTGTGTATCCAGCTATAACACTTAGCAAATCATGTTATCTTCATAAATTACGAAAATGGTCTCAGCTGCTTAGAATAACTTTGAAAAAGAAATTTCCTCTTCGTTTACATTTGACTTCTAGCTTTCTGCACTCAAACTTTCAAAGCGAAATCAGCATAATACTGTCCTCGTAATAACGTTTCCTAACATCATCACGGAATCGAGGCAAGCTGTTATGGCCTCACAGATTTTAGCTGGTATGAATTCGACTTAAAACCAAAATCTTTCTTCAGAGAAAGTTAGGCGGTCAACTTAATGTCTTTTTTCCTATTAGCGACTCAAAATTTTCTGTGGGAATTTCGATTTCCAGAGGTCGATTTTACAGAATACTGCGAACTTTTGCACAAGTATAGATCGAACAAACCAAACTTGATCTGAAATTCTTTTGTTAGTTCAACAATGAAGCAACTGAAACTACCAACTTCCTACTTGACAATATAGTATTGTTTGATATTACTTAGCACGTCAAAGTTAAGTTTAGTCTTAGTCTTCCTCTTTACATTTTACCTAGACCGTAATGTTTACATGTTGTAGTTGTATCTAATGTTCATTTATTATTTTAAAAACTTGTCTAAATTATTCTGTGTGCAATCTGGCTTGCCGCGATTAGCTCTTCGCTATTTGCAAGCCAGCCTACTAATAACTTAAGAGTCTGCATTAAATAAAACTTGTAATTAACTCTTAGGTTTTGGAATAAATACGAGCTGATTGGGAACGTTGAGGCACTTATTACTCCACTTGCATTCCCTCTAGTACGTCTGAAGCTGATTAAAGAACCGACTAATGCGCCAACTTCTGCTTCCGGATTGAACCTAAACCTGATCCGTGACAGAGCTGAAACTTGTCACATAGGGCCTGTTTATATGGTCTCGGGTACCCGAAACAACCCTACCCCCGAGTTACCCTGGGCGAGCTATTTTTCCACTTATTAAATATGCGCGTATGCGAAAAAAAGTTATTTCGGTCCAATTTTTGAGTTCAAAAACGCAAATTTATTTCAAGGAATTACATTTTAAAAGCCAGCATTACCCACAGTGATCAGATAGAGCAGGGAAGAAACTGATTCGGAGCTAAGTACGAAGCTAAGTTATGTGACACGTTATAAACTTCGAATTGGCTGATGGCTCACTGGCCCTTTTATAAAAAGAAGTATCGAAGCAAAAACCAGAACCTAGGAAGGAAATTGTCAATCAATATTGACGATATTCAATCAAAGAGCGACCAAATACAAAGAAAGAAGGGCAAATGAGGATTTGTAAATTTGAGACATGCTTTGAATAACTAAGTAGGGTCAACTTTGTCTCGGTCACGCAATTCTCATATAAACGCTCGGTAAAGTTGTCTCGTGGGGGAGGGTTGTCTCGGGTACCCGAGACCATATAAACGGGTCCTATAGTCAAGCCCTGAGTTATGTCGTCGTGACCGAGTAGCATAGATTGATATCTCCGGTGCATAATCATGTACATGTGCTCTTGATCCTGGGCACGTGTTTTAGCGCCATTTTCGAAAACCACTCACTGACTTTCGGCAGCACTTGTTCTGCCGACTACGACGATATTGAAAGTGATTCTTGAAGTACAGTTTTATCGAGTACAAGGTAAAGTTTTTCCTTCCTCTAAGAAGTATTTACAATGCCGCATCGAAGGCGAGTTTCATCTTCCTTTAACAGGGGCACCCAACGACATGTTTAGGTAGATATCTGTTCAGTGGAGGGATAGGTACTGATCAGTGCATGTATGCAATAACTGTACTTGATCTTAAAGGTTGGTACACATGAGGGGAATGCTCCCTGCGAACATTCCCCATGTGTGATGACCTTTAAAGGTGGCCAGGAATTGGGGCAACAATTAATTGATGTAAGCCGCTGAACCTGTCAGGTTCGTACATCCTGCCCAAATGAATGAAATGATTTTGATGAATTCCCTAAAGGGCTACTAACACAAGCAATTTTTGTACCTTGAAAAAATTAATAATCAAATGGCTTGGTGCAAAAGAGTGTAAAAGACAATTTGGCTTTTGATCCAAATTTCCTTAAAGTCATTCTACAAATTGTATTTATTTTGTAGCCTTAAGGCTTCATAAAAAGAACATGATGAAGTAGCAAAATAATTGACTTTTCCAAAACTCAAGAAACAGAATTACATGTAAAAAAGATCTGATGCATGGTTGATTTCCTGGATTGTCTGGGCTTTTAAAACACTATGGTTGTCAGTTCTGCCACACATCACTTCAGCTGGTTCAACATTACCTTATTAAAGGAAATAAATGCCTTACAAAATTAATGCAAATTTAAAAAGTTTGTGTTAATTTAAGTTGTGTTAATTTTTGTTAGCTTTAATTTCATTGTCATTTAGTGGCATGTAAATTTCCACGCTCTTAATTTCCATTACTTTTGCCTGAAATTCTCGATGCACTCCAGACATTCTTGACAACTACAGGTAGAAAACAATACTGTAGCTTTTTTTGTGCACTGTAGAATATTGTAGATCAATCTTTCACAAAGTTAAATGTAAATGTCTACAATATGTCTGGAAAATTAAAAAGCATTCTGTTATCAGGGTGTAGATCTGCCGGTATCATGGTCACTGTAAAGAACACTCAAAGTGGCCAGATTCCTTTGCTTAACCCACACGTTTAGGGACAACTCCATGAGCATTGCTTGCATTGTGGATTTTTACCCTTAGTGTATGAATAAGTTTGTTCCTGTTGTCTCAACAAATTCTGTTTCTTTGGGCAAGTTGCGTTAATTTCCCTTATTTTGCAATTTTAGCACTTCTTTCATGCTACATGTAATTTCCTTTATTGGAAAGTAATTTTTCCTTCAATTTGCATTAATTTAAGTTTTGTTTATTTCAACTACCTTAAATAAAAATTAGCGTTAATTTTCTATAATAAGGTACAGTATCTTCAAATAATTAATTGCAAGATGAGTGTAGACCTACAGTGTACAGCACAGCCAAAAAATAATGCACAAATTAATCTTACAGTTACCGCAAGCTGCAAGACCAGCTGCACCCTGTTTCTGTTTGTAGTGTTCGCACATTCTGCAAGTAGCCGCAAGAAGTTGCTGGTTTGTAGACACAATAAGAAGTTCTTGCGCGAGCATCATTTTTGGGTTGTACTGTGCATTTCGGACATGATAACCAATCTGTAGCCCAAAGGAGGGTGAATTTGAAAGAAATTTTGATTGTAAGACAAAATATTGTAGGAACGTAAGCCCTTTTTCGCATTAACGAAGCCCCAACTGCAAAGATAAAAAAAGGAGAACTTGCATAAATTTTATACCGCACGAAAAAGTCTTGGTAAAAAATTAAATGTATCCCTGCACATTAATTAACACCAGCAAGCTCAAAACTATACATGTACCTGTACGGTATGACATAATCACACATAATAATTATTCCATTTCCCTGACTTTTTCTATCTTACAAAATGACAAAATTAAAAAAAAATTAAACTTTCTTTATAACAAAACATGGAACTTGCCTTTCAACTGTTTAGCTTGTTGCCACTTGGCAGTCAACTGTCACCTCTGAAGCAGCCCAAAAGTTCAGAAATACTGAAGACTTCATTGTCAGTCCCATTTTTATCTTCTTTCTGAGTAAAACAATCACCAAACTGGCTGCTTGCGAAAGACATCTCTTCAGTGCCATTTGTATTAGGTGCACTTTCCTTTTCCAATTTCTTTCCTTAAGGAACAAATTGCTTTTGTTGCTGGTTGCATTTCAAAGTGTACTGTCTCAAAAGCTCTTTTTGGTGCTTACATGTACGTTTGTGCAACTGCAGGGTAGGTGCATGGCGGAAATATTTCTCACAGTAATTGCACTTAAATGGCTTAACTCCAGCATGTATAAGTTGATGTCTCTTTAGGCTTATTGCCTGATTGAAACACTTGTCACACTTGCTGCATGTGAAAGGTTTTTCTCCTGTGTGTAACATTTGGTGTTTCTTTAAATTTTCTGCTGTGCTATAAAATTTTTGACAATGCTCGCATTTAAAATGCTTCTCAACTTTGTGTGCCCTTCTGTGCTTGGTAAGGTTCTCCAAGACACTAAAACACTTTCCACAAAGGTTGCACTGGAATGGCACTCCATTATGCTGTTTTAAAGCTCTTTTCTGATGTAAAGACACATTACTCTTATTGAAGTTAGCAGGACCCTGTCTTGTGTGTGTTAATTTATGCTTCTTCAAATAATTTGCATCGCGAAAGCTCTTGTTACAGTCACTGCACTGAAAGGTCTTCTCACATGTATGTATCAGCAGATGTCGTTTCAAACTTCCTGCCTGATTAAAACACTTGTCACACATTTCACATTTAAAGGGTTTTTCCCCTGTATGTATCATTTTATGTTTCTGCAGATTTCCTGATATACTAAAACACTTCTTGCAGTCATCACATCGAAACAGATTCTTTCCTTTGTGCGTGTACAATCCATTTCCTTGTCTTGTACTTTTCTTCTTTTTGCAAGACTTGTCCCGGTTGTTGTATCTCAAAGGTAACTGTCCTGTGTGGGTTTTTGACTGATGCCTCTTAAGATCTTCTGTGTAACGAAAACACTTATCGCAGTCACTGCACTGAAAAGGCTTCTCTCCTGTATGTATCAGCAGATGTCGTCTCAAACTTCCTGCCTGATTAAAACACTTGTTGCACATTTCACATTTAAAGGGTTTTCGCCCTGTATGTATCATTTTGTGTTTCTGCAGATTTCCTGCTGTGCTGAAAAATTTGTGACAGTCATCGCACTGAAAGAGCTTGTCTTGTCTGTGAAGTTTCAGGTGTTCCTCTCCAGTTACAAGGCTTTTAGAAAGCTTGGAACGGTGGCTGGATTTTTGAGGATTGCGCTGTGAAGGCACTGTTGGTCCAAGCTGGACCTACCATTCTGTTTATTTGCCAGCATGGTTAAAAAAGATATTTTGTGGTCTATATACAACAGTGTAGTTTCTCTCTTGAGTGGCCATATGTATACGCATGTGACCTTTATACTCTTCCTTGGACCCTGAAAGAAAGAAAAGACTGACTGTAAACCTTCAATCAATTGGACAAAAGTAGTTGAGACACTCCCCTAAAAAAAACTTGTTCGTTAAACGCGTGAGTTTTCCAATCTCCAATTCTCACATTTCGACCCCCTCTCCCCTTTCCAATGTTGTAACCAAATGCCAGTATCCACGGGGTGTATTTCAACATTGAAAAGGGGAGAGGGGGACTTGACTGTTGAAAAAAAAAAGAGTTTTTTTCATTCATGGAAGGACACTGATGTGTCAAATGTGTCAACACTTTTGTCCATGATTGTTGCTACTGTACATAATTTATATGAATGGCTTTACCTCATTTTAAGTTTTTTTTTCCACCAGGTTTTTGTGGTAACTGCAAGCTTTTACATGTAGACATTAATGTGTTAATTTTAGTGGTTTCAGTCGAAATCTTCAAACCAACCCTAGATCCGCCCCAGACTATCAAAATAACTAATATGAACAACCAGCTCACTGTACAACAAGTTACCATGGATAATAAGCTACACACTGTTACATAAATAGGCATTGGTTAGATTCCATGAGTAGTCTGACATTGTTACAAACTGTATTGAGGAATGTAAACTGAATTCTTAAAATACAGCACAAACTAAAATAAAATAAGTCTCAATAAGTTTGATTTTTGCATTGCCTACTCGACACTTTACGTAGTTAATAAGAAATACTTGCTTAATATGTGGTTTTCATGTTACATTGTCGCCGCCATGCTGGTGCACGTAATAATAGATCTCTCATTAGTTCCTCCTGTTCATCTACCAGCATTTGTTAGATTCATTATTGTTCTTTGTGTCTCCAGAGATTGGCTGCAAACCAGAATACCTTTGCTTTTACAGCACAAATTATTACTGGTGGAAAATGACGACTGAAACAAAAAGCCCTCAAAAAGTTGTCAACATGGAGCAGAGTTTACCAGGGATCGAGACTAACTTTTCAGCTTACTAGCCCAGTGGCTAGTGAGAGGTTTGGTTAACTAGCCAACTAACTGTGGTACAAATTTAACATTATTATTAAAGCAAACTAACTATAAAATTGGAATTCGTGCGGCTGCTACAGTATGTTCCCCAGTTTCCGGCGTAAAAAAATTGTGCCCGCTAGTTTCCTTGTCCTTTTTAATTTCCGTACACCGAAGTACAGTATTCCTAAAGAAACACAAACATTTCAGCTATCGATTAATGATTTTGGCAGGCTTTTTGGTCAAGAAATTGCAGAGTAACGAGAGAATTTGATCGAGTTGAGTAATACTTAAGCCGCTTATATTTACATTTTTCACTGCTCATGAAAGAACTAACGCATCTAGTAAACAAATAACTCATTTCATAGGAAATATCCCAAGGAGCTGGATAATTTTTCACGAGCTTTCAGATCAAAGATGAAAGTGATTAGGGAATATGTCATCACTAGCTACATGTAGTATTTAGCTGTTCTTGAATTTCAGACGTAAAAATCTTAGCAACGATTTAACCTTGCTGTTCCAGTTTCCGGCCAGTAAAAGGTACGCTGCTCAAAACCTATTTTTGAAGATTTCAAATAACTGAATGTTAAAAATTTAGTGCTCGAAAACTCACGGCCTGCTAGCAAAGGCTGACACTTCAGTTTTCTTCAAGCGGTATCAAAGAAATTTGCTTTATATTGCCAGAAACTGGACTAGTTTGCCAGAAACTGGGCAACTTAATACTTTGGCAAAAAGAAGCATTTAAAAGATACCTGGAGTAGGCCGCCAAGCTTTGTGCATTATAAAGGTAAGTAAATGTACCATCTTCAAATGAAAACTCAGAAATTTTCCATGTCCTGAAAAGAAGTTGTAGACCTTGCAATCTAAAGTGGCCGGAAACTGGGCAACATACTGTACTCACTCAACAGTGCCTAAACACAGCAGCTCACATACAACAACAGATGAATGCAAAATGTGATTTGAATTTTATGGAACTTGAAATAAAATAACTCACTCCAACGAATTATTTGAGTCATATCACTTACATGTATCAAGTTTCCCTCTGTAATAATAATGCTGTAGAGAAACAACATTAATGGAACCATATTTACGACAGAGTATTTTGTTGTTTCAATCGTCTCTGTGTGTCATTGCTGGTGCATGATGAAAAGAGAAACACTTTTGAAACCTTGCTTTCAAATAAATAAATCATCAACAAAAGCGTATCATAAGCACCATTTCATAATGAAATTCAACATTTATAAGACAGACTATTCTGCTGTTTCATTCGAATTTGTGTACCTTTTATAGAACCAGAGTTATCACATTTTTGTTTGTTGTCAGTGACAGCACAACTTCAGATCACACTCACCAGTGCGCAATGAAAAGAGAAACACTTTGCGGAAAATGGGGCAAATCTTCAGCAGCAAATTGGGGAAATGTTGGGGAAATAGTACCTTTGTCGCTCATTAGTATATGCAAAAAACAAAATAGAAAAAGTCAATCTTCTGTGCACTTGCACAAATCCATTTTCTTTTGTAATATATTTGAAATTAATTTTCATTTGGTTTTCCTCTTGTCCTCTAGTGCTTTGAACTTTTCACTGGCCAAAATGGCTAGTGAAGTGCAAAATCCACTAGCCAGAACTGAATTTCTACTTGTCTGTGACTAGTTGGCTACCATAAGTCTCGAGCCCTGGTCTACCTAAGTTGGAATAATTTGAAGCAGTTACAGTTTTTTTCCAAATTAAAAATTTTTGGGGATTGAATGCTCCCTGATCCCCCCTAGAAGGCCCTTGCTGTCTTCAATTCCTTTTATCCTGGCTACTGCTCCAAAATTTGACAGGGCTTGATTCCTTTTATATATTTGGTCAAAAGCAATCAGTTACAGTTTAATATTTTTTTCTCAAAATGAAACTTCCACTTGCCAAACCAGCAAGTAATCTACGATTTCCACTCCCCAACAGGCTTGACGTTCACATTGGTGAGTGGGCGAGTGCTAATTTCAAACCCTGAGAGTGGCTCATTGCCAGCTAGCTAGTTGCAGCAGGTTGCGACAGCGACAATTCACTTTCCATTCCTCTTTTCTTTGCGACAGCGACAAACAGAGTCGTAAACAAGCGACAAAGCGACACAAGACCACCCCTTGGAAGGCCTCATATCTACCTTGTTCTTGAAGCACTAAAGCCACTGCTGAGCTGGTGAGCCACCGGCAAGCACTAACCCTCAAAATTTGACCTTGTACAGTACATAGCTGCTCCTCGAAAACACAGAGAAGATCATCCTGTTTGAGTGTTTGAGAAGCCAGGCTGCATTGTGACCACCCCCATTGGCGCTGAAACTCATCACATAGTCAGGCCAAGTTACGATGAGACTGAGTTGCATACAAGTATCTGCTTAATTTGATAATTTCAGACAGTTAAACATGTAGTCATTTCCGATATTGTAGTTTTGCACGACGTAACATGTCGATCAAAGTCGATCATCGAAAATGGTGTCGATAAGTCGATAGTACTCGATAGTTGTTGATAACTGTCAATCAACAAGTTTATTTTGTCGACAAAAGTCGATAACCACAAGATTTTCAGCTCATAATCGATTTTATTGACAAAAATGGAGACATGGCCAAGATAAGATAAGATAAGATAAGATAAGATAAGATAATTTATTTAATGTCAGATACACAGGGGTGGTCTCCCAATCCCCCGAGCCACAGGCTCATGATAAAAGTGTTTGACAACATAAAAGAAAAATTAAATAATTAATATCTCAATAGCAACTAATTAAATTAAAACAATAACATCTATCTATAAAAATAAATCGGGTCAAAGGCAATTGCTGCATTGAAAGCCGATAAAATTTAACTTAGTTAAAAGTCTCCGAAAGGATGATGCATTAGGTGCGTTTTTTACGGCTCTAAAGTAAATCCGTATGGCAATAAGGGACCGGTCATTATTTATGTAGAGGGGGGGGGGGGGAGGGAAAAATATTTTGATAGGTGAAAATTTTTGCCTGGCCCTCCCTCCTCAGGTCTAAAAATGGCAAGTAGTCCCCCCTCTTAATTCAATACATGTATTTCATTGAAGACCCCCCCCCCCCCATTTTTCCACTTAATGATTTTATTTCTGTATTTTTTCGTATTTGTGTGGTTGCTGGAAAGTACTGGTTCTATAAAGTAGTGTTTTGTTGCAGTACATGCAGTATAGGAAAATATTCCTTTCCAGCATTGGAAAGGTTATATATCTTCTAAAGTTGCCATCACAAAATTTGCATTCAAGGTGCCACTTTTCAGATGTTGGACACCAAATATTAAACCCTGGAAGATAAATATTTTTTCCAATATATTTTCTAAGGTGGAAAGCAATATTTTAAGTGTTATGTTATTCATGTTTTATTACTTCATGGGCTATTGAACCAACAAATATTTTGTTAATTTTGATATTAAATGCAGCCCAAATCAAACACTGAAACAGGCTGATCTGGATTTGTCTTTTATTAAAGTGTGAAATATTAAAGGAATGAACTTTATGACAATTCTTGGTTTTCAGTCACGCAATTAAAAAAATAAAATCATCAACCATTTGATAGATAAAGTCAAGAAATTGACATATTGTAGAATGGTAATAAATAAACAACATGCTAAAGTCTCAGGGTGGTGCGGTATCCCGTACTCGAGTTGTTAGGTAAAATGTACCACTCAAAATTATAGAGTTTAGTATGGAAACATCATGTTAGTGCTCCTCTGAGGGGCACAAATATGGCGGCCGGAAACGAGTAAAAACACCTGGAATTTACTTTTGCTTTCTCAAAGGCTTTCTTCTCTGTTTTGAGCTCACAAACATTCACATAGACGCTTCTCTTATCATGTTGGCTTTTCAGACCTTAAAAAATATGCAGGGAATCAATGTTTTCATGTACGTGACATGCTTGTGAGCAGACATGTTTATGTCACACACTGTAATAAAATCTAAAATTCAAATTGCTCTATTTTCAAAACAAAGCAAGCAACCAAGCTGAAAACATGCAAGCCGATACATTTCTAAAACATCTTTTACGTGATGAAGCTAAAAATGCAAAAGTTTGTTTAATTTTAAATTTTAGTTTTTTATGACGTCATGTGAAAACCAAGAATATTTTAGCTTCTAACTGGGTTGTCCATCTTCACCACCTGGATCTTTGAAATTAATTTTGTAAAAGTAATCCCATTTGCAAAAGCACAGACAAGACCCCTTGCAAAACCTAAAAAATGATACCCCCCCTATTAATTGTTTTTAAAAAATTAGCCCCCCCTCCTGCCAATCTAAAACAGCCTTGACCCCCCCCCCCCCTTCTTTTTTCCCTCCCCCCCTACATAAATAATGACCGGTCCCTAAAGTTGAATAAAAAAACTGAACAACCAAGTGGTCTGTTACTCATTACAGAATCGAATGTTTAAATACACCTTGAGAAATGATCGATTAACAGTGTCAGCTGAGCTCTGCTGAGCTAAGTCGGGCCCTGTAACATAACTTGAACCAGCCTAGTTCCTAGGGTCTCTTCTTCCCGCGAGTCGGGAAGATGAGAGACCCTGGGAACTTGAAGTGATCCTTCGGGGGATAGGAGCAGGCAAAGTTTAGACTAGGGTGCGGGAAATCGTGGCGAAGTTACTGACAATTTATTTTCATCAGTGTTTTAATCACTTCAACAGTTGACAAATACAAGCTGCTACGACTCTTCTCTTTGGCTAAATTCGCCGGTTTTGTATGCGCCTTGCTTCTCCTTGGGCCAACAGTAGTCTTGTCTCTGTAATCGATCAAAGTCGATCAAGGTCGATAATCACAAGAAATCATGTGATCGATTTTTATCGACATCCGATATTTGTCGATTAATTTGTATCGACATTGATCGACAACGATCGATTTTTATCGACCATCGAAATTATCGACATGTTACTTCCTGAGTTTTGGCGCCATTTTTTGAAAACCTCGCACCGACTTTCAGGGGCAGCGTTTGTTAATCGATCACTGTTACCCAAATTGCAGTTGTAGTGTTAAGAGTTTTCTTACCTCTAAAAAGCAAAAATTTCCACTAACTATGAATTATTTCACTTCCAATGACCGCAACGCTCCTTCAGTATAGCCTTTGCCTTTGCCTTTGCCTCGCCTCAACAGACTCCTATCTTGAGCCGTCGTTCCTGTCGGTCAGTAACCACCATTATTGACAACAACTCCTTTGTGTAAGTTAACCCTAAACGACCTTGTAATTTTGCGGCATGCCAGAAAACACTTGTGCAAAAATACCTTGTTTTTCAACCCATATTATTAATATGGCTCTCCAGTTTTACTCCATGAAGGTGTTAAGGGTTGGAATGTCGGGTGTCGGTAAAACGCTGACTCGGGGTCGGGGCCGGGGCCGAGGCCGGGGCCGGGGTGTTGCGTTTTATTTAAAAAATAAAATAAAATAAAATAAACACACACATTTAAAAAGTTATATTAAAAAATTAAAAATAAATAAATAAAGTAAATATATAGAAAGTAAAATTTTAGTATCTCCCTGAGATCATTTTCAAGTTGAAGAAAAAGCGAATGAAATATACATATATAAGTACAAATTAGGGCGTGAGAATGTTTAACGATAAAATATGTAAATACAAGCGCTAAAATGTAAGTGTTCAAATAATAATAAAAACTATATCAATAACTTTGCACGGATTGAATCTGTCTGCTTGTTCAAAGTTGGCTTAAGCTCCTTTATAAAGGGGTGTAATCAAAACCTGGGCCAGGGCCCATGGGCTAGCCCATGGGCTAGCCCATGGGCCACCCTATGGGCTACCCTATGGGCTACCCTATGGGCTACCCTATGGGCTACCCTATGGGCCACCCTATGGGCTACCCTACAGGCCACCTATAAAAAGACTGGGACGTTCAATTTATCAACTTTTTTCAAAATTGTTAAAATTTTAAAATCATTTTATAATCATTGGGGTGATGGCGGTTGTCTGTAAAAGATGGACCGGATACGGATGGATGGCGGATGCGGATGGCGGATGGAAAATGGGGATGGGAAAATGAGGATAGAAAAGTGCGGAAGGAAAAAATATAAAAAAATAAAAATAAAATAACAAAAGAAATACTGCTGAAATAGCGGTTTAAGCGGAAAAACTAACAACAAATAACGAGAGTGACTACCCCATAGCAACAAAATTGCATTTGGGAGCCATTCTAAGTCCACCTAAGACCTCCAACAACAAAGAACAACTGTCAAAACCAGATTGATTTCCCGGTGCGCTAAAGAAAATAATTTGCTGGGTTCATTTGCTGTAGCAGGCGCTGTAAAACGCGTCCTTTATTCATTTATTATTTTCTTTTTACAGCGTTTTTAGGACAAGACACAGATTTTTCAGAATTCCACCGTTCACATTTTATCATAAAAATAAAATATTGTAGCCGGTTAAACCTTATATCATTTACCCGCGTAGGAATACTGTAATTAAGTGTTGTTGCTGTTGCTGCGTGCCTATCTGGCTTTCATTCATTTTGACCACCGAAGACCTCCAACAAACGACTGAAGAAATACTGTCAAAACCAGATTTATTTTCCGATGTCCTGATAATTGTAAAGATAACATATTTGCGCTACAGCCGAAAATTTGTTGGGTTCTTTTCCTGTAGCAGGCGCTGTAAAATTGGCAAGGGTAGCGTGCATAGGGAAAATATAATAACAAAAACATACAGTAGGCGTTACCAACGCGGGATAGGTGGAGTTAAGACATCTGCCAACATCGGAGCTGAAATACCTTTGTGTGCTTTTTTCCACATCATGTACTCGCGTAGGAATTTTGTCATAAACAGTTGCTGCATAAAAATATATACATATAACACAAAAGAAATACAACTTAAATAGTGGTGAAAGCGGAAAATAAGCTTAACGAGAGACACCCCTTAGCACTGATAAAAACAAGCATTTGTGATTTAAAATATGGTATATTATTTGTTGTCTTGTCTCGGGGCTATTTGTTGATCTTAGACCTTAGTTATACTAGCTGAACACAGCAAAGGAAATTAGATTATATTTGATTAGCTGTTGGTGTTAAGAAAGCAGCTAAGATCTTAAAACAAGAAATTTAGAGCCACAGCAGGTTTTTATGAATCTGCTTAATGGTATTGCGTGTTTCACCATAGAAACGGGAACAATGACTTGTTGCAATCAGCGTCACTCCGTCGGCATGTGATGCCTTGGGGAGTTGCCAGGCACCCTGGCTCCAGTTGTTCGTTCTTAAAATATCTAGAAAAAAGCCATTTGTATTTATTAACCCCTAGGGGACGAACCACACATATGTGTGTGGAAAATTACCTAACCACTTTCATGCGGCTATTTTTGGTCTTTCCGCGAAGGATTGGTAAAGTTGAATGAAAAACCGCTGCTGGAGATATGCAGGCTCATTTACATGTAAACAACTTGCTCGAAACCTGAAATTTCTTATTTTAAAAAATATTTTCGCCCGCTTTCTTGCTCAAATTGCTTCAGACCTTTAAATATGGCGTCACCATATGTTTACGAAGAGGTTTCCTAGAAAACTGAAGCGTAAATGACGGCTTCCTCGTCATGTGAGTTGACTTTTGTGGATGAAGATGACTTGCCAGTAGCTTTTCTTCGTATCGCCCACGAGGACTCAGAGAACGAAGCACCTTTGAATGTCTAGAGATCGCTACCTTACAATTCTGCGATATCTGCATTTTGTAAATAATGACAATGCACCAGAGCCTGATGATGTAAACAGGGATAAACTGTGGAAGATAAGACTATTTCTAGCCAGTTTATTGCCGCGCTTCACTGCTGTGTATGCACCATCACAGAATTTATCCTTGGATGAAACTTTGATCAAATTCAAGGGACGCGTCCAATTCAGGCAATTTTTGCCTTTGAAAAGAAATCACCTCGGCCTGAAGGGATTTGTTATTGCTGATTCTTCAAATGGCTATGTTCTCAACACCATAATTTATACTGGAAAGGAGGGGCTGGCAGCTAGCAAAGACCTTGCTTCTCGAGTTGTACTGCAACTCATAGAGCCCTACACAAATTTAGGGTACCGATTGTACGTAGACAACTGGTATACCTCAGTCCCACTATTTTTGGAGTTGGAGAGGAGAGGGATTCTTGCCTGTGGAACTGTAAGGCCAAACAGAAAATATTTGCCAAAGGATATTGTGGATGCTAAACAACAACAAGTGAAGAATTTAGCTCGAGGGGAGTCACTTTTCAAACAAACTGGCAATCTTGTTTGTGTGACCCGGAAAGACAAAAAGAATGTACACTTATTGTCCACTCTCCCAGAAGGTACAGATATGGGCCAGGTGGAAAGGAAAGTAAAGTCCCAAGGGCAATGGGAAAGAAAACACTTTCCCCAACCAAAGTTGATTCAACTGTATAATGCACACATGGGAGGGGTTGATTTAGGTGACCAAAGGATGGCAACCTGCTCAAGGTTAATGAAAGGCAATATATGGTACTACAAGATCTTCTTCCATATGTTCGAGGTAGCTGCACATGCTAAATGCACATATTTTGTACCAGAATGCACGCCATCAAAGTATCACATTAGGCCAGTTCAAGGAGAAACTTGTACAGCAGCTTCTTGGTGGACAATGTTTTCGGCAAGACAATACGGAGTTGGCTAGGAGTGGAATTTTGCATGACATTCGCTTCAACCACACACAGTTCCACTACCCTGTGGAAATGGAAACTCGCAGGGATTGCAAAGTGCACATTCAACGTGTTGGCACTAGCTATCAGTGTGGAATATGTCATGTCAACATGTGTCCAGACCCATGTTTTGCAAGATACCACACATTATGCAACTACCTTTTTGATGATCCATTGAGAGATGGCCCTAAAAGGCTAAAGGATGGAAATGGTAGACCAAGGGCTGGCCCTGGTAGGCCACGACAGAGACGATCCAGATGAGGCAGCTTAGTACATGTAGTATCCTAAATCCCCAATTGATACTGACTTAACATAAATTACTTTTGTGACATTTTTTGTAAATATGTCACTCAACTGAAATTATTGCTCATTTTTTGAACATCAGATGATCTTCCAGAACAAGATGAAATTAGCAAAATACATTATCTTACTGTTTATTAGTGTTATAGGGTTGTATAAAGTGACTTAAATTGTGCAGATTCTATACCTAAAAAAGGTTTCTTGGAGGCTAACCGCTCAAGAATTAGAATTTGCAATAATTTCTCTCCATTTTTAATATTTTAAGGTTTTTCATATTTTCTTTGTAACTAGTATTCACTGTTTTTAAGCAAAATGTTAAAGGACGGAATCTCTTCTTTCCAAAAATGTATAGTTTTGTGGTGTTTCTGTATATTTAAAAAACAAAAATCGCTCAAGAGTTTCAGCAATGTTGTTATTAATGTACAAAACCCCCCACCCCCCAGTCCCCGAGGGGTTAAATCGTTGAAAAGATGGTGTTTTCAGCACTTACACAAAGACTGATTGTAATGCCATAGCACACCAGCTGAAAAAGTTCGTTCACTACCAGCATCATTTGCGGTCCATTATACTTCTTGGGTGGCAAACCACTCAAACACCAACCTCGTTCCCAGGGTCTCTCCTCTTCCCAACCCCTGGAGCGAGGGAAGAGGAGAGATCCTGGGAACAAGGTTGCTCAAACACCTTTTCTACAAACTGAACCCACGTGAGGAGAACCGCTTTAGCGTCGCATGAACTGTAGCCGCTTTGCCTTGAGAGAATCGAGTTGAACTGAATTTGTTATTGCTAGGGCAAAAACGCGCTCTTTATATCACGGTTATGCTTTATACAGGGACCGTGGAGAACATTTTAAAGTATTAGGGCTAAAACATCTCACCAACTTCAAGCGGTACAACTCATACGTTATCCATGTCATCTGCACTGAAGTCATCTGGAGCCCTAAGAAATCAATCCAAGAAAAAAGTAGTAGGGCTATAGTCCTACCAGCTCTCCCCCTTTGACCAGAAGACGTAATTTTAAATGACCGGCTAATATTCAGCCAATTTTTTTTTCTGGACCAATCAGAAAGAACCCAGTATTCTGGATTTTTTGTATGTTGTTTTTTGTTTTCTGTATGTTTTATGACTCTGTCAAGGTTCGTCATGGATTGCTGCTCCAGCAGTGATTCTGAACTGGAGACGCCTATTTTTCAGATCTCAAAAATAGGCCTAGGCGTCTCCAGTTAACGAACTTTTTCAGCTGGTGTGCCATGACATTACAATCAGTCTTTGGGTAGGTACTGAAAACACCATCTTTTCAATGATTTAATAAATACAAATTGCTTTTTTTCTAGATATTTTAAGAACAAACAACTGGAGCCAGGGTGCCTGGCAAGCATCACATGCCGACGGAGTGACGCTGATTGCAACAAGTCATTGTTCCCGTTTCTATGGTGAAACACACAATACCATTAAGCAGATTCATAAAAACCTGCTTCAATTCATTGGCGTGATGGCTCTAAATTTCTTGTTTTAAGATCTTAGCCGCTTTCTTAACACCAACAGCTAATCAAATATAATCTAATTTCCTTTGCTGTGTTCAGCTAGTATAACTAAGGTCTAAGATCAGCAAATAGCCCCGAGACAAGACAACAGATAATATACAATATTTTAAATCACAAATGCCTGTTTTTGTTGCTAAGGGGTGTCTCTCATTAAGCTTATTTTCCGCTTTCACCACTATTTAAGGACCTGTTTACATGGAGGTGGGGGACCCCAGGTAGGTGAGGTAACCCGCCTCTCCATATAATCTCTCATTTTTATTTGATCATGTTTACATGACAGGTGGGGTAACCCGCCTAGGCGGGTTGCCCGGTCTGCCAGGTAGGGTAACCCTGTCAGCTGGGGTCGCATTTTGCCATGTAAACGACTCAAGGTGGGGTAACCTGCCTAGCCGGGGTCGAGTTCATGTTACATGTGCAAGCGCGCCAAAGCGCGCCAAATTTGAATCAGAACAATATGTTGCAGCGAGAGCAGATAATGAGAGGAAAAGAACACTGCCCGCCAAAATGCGTCGTTCGCCCGCCATTTTCTCTGTTACATGCCTAGCGACCACGCAACAACGTCTAGTAACGTCACCCCGGGATCCCGGGGCTGTAAGTTTGCATGTAAACACGGTCCATTTTTCGACCACGGCTAGGCGGGTTACCTCACCTACCTGGGGTCCCCACCTCCATGTAAACAGGCCCTGTTGTATTTCCTTATTTTTTTTTTAATTTATATTTTTATGCCAACAACTGTTTATTACAAAATTCCTACGCGAGTATATTATGTAGAAAAAAGCACGCGAAGGTATTTCAGCTCCGATGTTGGCAGATGTCTTGACTCCACCTATCCCGCGTTGGTAAGGCCTACTGCATGTTTTTGTTATTATATTTTCCCCATGCACGCCGGCATGTCTAATTCACGGAACCAACGGAACCAGCTACGGAACCGCCTCTAAAATGCTTAAAATAGGAAATACTGACATACCTGAATATGGTTTAAAACTTCCCAGGGTGTGTAGATGTCTCCGTACCTCATTTAATGATTTTTTTCTTTCATACAAAAAAGGTCACTGGTTTTGACAACTGTCGCCAGTTTGGAAAGTATACTGACTGCGTGGGCCATGGGCAATATAGTCCAAATGTATTTTTAGATTCCCGTCTAAAAACATCTAAAACGAAAATGCGTCTTTTTATTGCAAGCAGTGTAGCCTGTGCGGCCTTAAAGCGCAGCGTGACCTCAGTCAGAGAGACTGTTAAGATACCTATTTCTACATTTTAATTAAATTTCCATTAATTAAATTTTCATTTTAATTAAATTTAATTTAAATTTCCCAATTTTGCAACCCCAAAAATGTTCCATCACATTTCTCAGGACGTTACAAATCGATCAAAATCGATGATCGGATAGCTAGTCGATAAGTTGATATTTGTCGATATTTGTCAATCGATTAGTTTAATTTGTCGATAAAAATCGATAATCACAAAATTTTTACGAAAGGTTATCGATTTTGATCGATTTCCATTGACGTTATTTTGCGGGCTTAACTTGAGCGACAAAGACAATTTTCGGATGTTGTATGTAAAACAGTGGAAGTGTAGTAAGTGTCGAGTGCTAATAAACTTGAAGTAACACTGGACACTGAATTACCAGGTGGTGCATTATTCACTCTGGAATCGACTGGTTACCTGATTTACCTCGGCAAATCAGCCCTGATTTCAACTATCATTTGGTGAGAGGATTGCGTGTTCACATGGTACGTAGTCAATTTGCTTGCGTTCCCTGAGCCGCGTTCTTTTTGTTAGCAACAATAAGGGGAGGATAGCGGGGATTTATTGCGTGTGCGTTCTTACATGCGGTTACGATGACTTTGGAAACTGGTACACCGGTGAGATGATACAAATTACGCTTCCTGCAGTGCGGGTACTTCTGATTTTGATTTGAAAATGATTTTGGTTATAAATTTTGCTGGAAAGGGTACAATAAAGACGTTGTTGTTGTTGTTATTAAAAGTAATTTGCTTTACTGCAGTTTTCTATTACGGTCTAAAATAAAATCTGTTAGGTTGTAATAGATCCTTGAGATTGTAGTCCCCAACATGCTCAATTAATAGCGCTATTCATCTTTCGATACTTTTCTATTGAAATCGAACCCTAACAACAAAAGTCGATCAAAATCGATAATCACAACAAATCTTGTGTTCGATTTTGATCTATTTCCGATATTTGTCGATTGATTGGTATCGACTTTTGTCGACATCGATCGATTTTTATCGACTATCGGAATTATCGATTTGTTACGTCCTGATTTCTCAAGCTTTTTGCTGTTGAACTACAGGTACTGTTTTCTGCATTTTTGCGTTGATTTTCTTCTTTGTGTTCGTTTCGAAAGTGTGATGACATACAAAAACAATCATTTGCTCTCAATTGTTCATGGTTCTCATTACCTGATTCATGCTGCTCATTACCTGATACCACAAAAACACAGGAAACGTCCAATTCGTACTTTTTGCTGGGGAGTTTTAAGCCATGTTTTAAGTATTTTAGAGGCGGTTCCGTAGGTTCCGCTGGTTCCGTGGGTTCCGTGAATTAGACATGACGCATTCACGCTACCCTTGCCAATTTTATAGCGCCTGCTAGAGGAAAAGAACCCAACAAATTTTCGGCTGTAGCGCAAATATGTTATATCTTTACAATTATCAGGACATCGGAAAATCAATCTGGTTTTGACAGTATTTCTTCAGTCTTTTGTTGGACGTCTTCGGTGGTCAAAATGAATGAAAGCCAAATAGTGCACCCAACAACACAGCCACAACACTTTATTACAGTATTCCTACGCGAGTAAATGGTATAAGGTTTAACCGGCTACAATATTTTATTTTTATGATAAACGTGAACGGTGGAATTCTGAAAAATCTGTGTCTTGTCCTAAAAACGCTGTAAAAAGAAAATAATAAATGAATAAAGGACGCGTTTTAAAGCGCCTGCTACAGGAAATGAATCCAGCAAATTTTCTTTAGCGCACCGGGAAATCAATCTGGTTTTGACAGTTCTTTGTTGTTGGAGGTCTTAGGTGGACTTGTCAAAATGAGTGGCTCACAAATGCAATTTTGTTGCTATGGGTAGTCACTCTCGTTATTTGTTGTTAGTTTTTCCGCTTAAACCGCTATTTCAGCAGTATTTCTTTTATTATTTTATTTTTATTTTTTTTTTAATCTTTTTTCCATCCGTACTTTTCTATCCTCATTTTCCCATCCCCATCCGCCATCCGCATCCGCCATCCGCAGGTATCTGGCCCGTGTTTTACAGACACCCGCCATCACCCCAATGATTATAAAATGATTTTAAAATTTTAATAATTAAAAAAAAAAATTGATAAATTGAACGTCCCAGTCATTTTATAGGTGGCCCATAGGGTAGCCCATAGGGTGGCCCATAGGGTAGACCATAGGGTGGCCCATGGACTAGCCTATGGGCCCTGGCCCAGGTTTTGATTACACCCTTTATAATGAGCATTTCATAGATCCGGCAGTCGAATTTACTTTGGCACTTTCTTAAGATCTTAAAAACACGATAAATGTCACTTGGGACTGTTCCATGTTGCTCTTTGATGTGATTTGAAGACGTTCTATTTGTATTCATCAACGCGCTGATAGAGGTGTCGGCACGTATACCCGACATAGTTTGCATCGCACAAACCACACTTATAGTAGTACACAACGCGTTGCTTGTTAACTACAATGTAATAGTCGGCTTCTTTTCTTTTGGTTTGATCTCGTGTAGCCACAATGTAAACGATGTAAACACAAGGTTGTAATGAGAAATATTCTTCGTTTTAACTAAATGCGCCACTCGAACTCTTTCAATGACTTCAGTAAAGTTTTAATTTTGAATATGCAAAAGCATGGTTTAAATGGTTATTTAAGAAAAGGAGAGCAAATTTTGCGTTTCACATCTTATTCATGTGAGCCGGTCGACTGTGTATTCCCGAGGGACACATAAACTTTCATCGTGTCGATTGCAAACTATATTCGTGTATCGATACTACAATCGAAAGTAAAGAACCGTACGTTGTAAACAAAATGTGATCATCTCAGTTCGTGACATTTAAACAACGGCAGAAACTAATTTTTCCATCAACATCCCATGCACGTTAACAGCTACAGGCGTCTTGTTTGCTTCGAAAGGCTTTTAAAATTTATCAACTCAGACGCATGCTACCTTTGAAAAAGTCAACTGGAATCAATAAAGGCTTTATTGATTCCAAATATGCTTATATAATAGATTAGCAATAACTTACAATAACTTGCGTGTTATCCGGCAAATGGTACTTTTGAGGGTGACCACATACAAGAAACGGCACCATATACGCCATAAATGCAATGACACACAGGCGAAAAACACGGCATCTACCAGCATGAGTAGCAAATAAACGTGACATCTCAGTTACAGTGGCGTTACGCCTTTGTTGCCCATTTCAATTTTTCCTGCGTTCAATTTAATCAGTTCGTACGTCCCAAGAATATTGAAAAACTAATTAATTACTTAATTTAATTATTATTTATTTTACTTTTTATATCTTTACTTTATTTATTTATTTATTTATTTATTTTTTATTTATTTTTTTTTACGCAACACCCCGGCCCCGGCCCCGGCCCCGGCCCCGGCCCCGGCCCCGGCCCCGGCCCCGACCCTGGCCCCGAGTCGGCGTTTTACGGTCTTTTACGGTCTTTTACCGACACCCTGGAATGCCAGTAGGAATATACATAGGCGTTATTTCATGTGAGCGCCAAATAATAATACTAATACTAATTTAGAACTTATGTAGCGCATTTTCCATGCCTGGTGTGTATATATGATCAAATGTGCTTTACAAGCAGATGAAATTGGAGTTTCGAAATGTTGGTTTTTGTGGAGAGAGGAAAACTGGAGAACCCGGAGAAAAACCTCTCGGAGTAGAGAAGAGAACCATCAACAAACTCAACCCACATATGACGTCGATTCCGGGAATTGGGCGACATTGGTGGAAGGCGAGTGCTCTCACCACTGCGCCAACCCTGCTCCTGCTCCCTGCTATGGGTGAATGACGTTGTCATTTTCGTACAAGGACAACGAGGGCTCAAGCAGAAGTCGGAAGTGAAGTGAAAGCGAAAGAGACAGAGCTTGCCCGCCAGAAGAACTTGTTGGTTGCTGTGGGGTCTTTGGAGTTATTTGGACGTTTTGGACCGTTTTACTCCAATCAAGAAAAGGTAAGCAGAACTTGATAACAGAAGAATGGATTGACACTCGCTAGAAGGGTGCTGGTTCAGGACACAATTTGCTTTTAATATCAGATACTATATGCACTTAGAATTGCTTGCGCTTCGCTACATACCATTATTAAATCAGATCTTGAGCGCAGTGTACTCCTACAGGCCCAATACTATCACAGCGTTCTAGTTTGAATAGCTGTGCTCCATCCTTCCATTTTATCTGTCATAAATAAAGGCTGGGAGGACTCATACAAACACCTTGCAGGACATCTCTCAGTGATCTCTCGCACTGTTAAAAGTAAACACTGTGTGGGAAGATTTCCTCCAAGTTCAAGCTCCAAGCCTTGATTTTACCCTTTATTTTAAGAGTTAATGCCAGTGATCACATGAATGAGTATACTATAAATTTAAATGAAAGACAAATTTAAGGCACTTGTTTGCTAACTTGTTCCATCAGTTAATAGCCTGTAAACAAATAATGCACCTATCAGTGTCAAGCCCGAGGGGGGGCGGGGGGGGGGGGTTCGGGCAACCCACGGGAATTTGACTGTCACGTATATCCCCAGGGTAGGGATTTTGATCGGACATCACGTCCCCAGGGTGGGGAATTGGTACGTTATTTATTGTATATGACCGCCTTCCCTTGCTCCAGGGTGGGGGATTTTGATACTTTTGACAATTATTTTTTGCCCGGGGGTGGGGATTTTGATAATTTTTCAGAAAATGTCAAAATCCCCACCCTTTGCCCAGCAAAAACGGCACGGTGGCTTGGCTGGCCTACACGCCCATATATGAACATTGTTGTGTCGTGTGTACTGGTTGAGTAGTGGAGGCAAAATAGGTTTGCATGTGGTGTTCTACACAGCTTGTTCTTTCATTCTTAATTTTCAAGGCGGTGTTTCTCCTACGCTGTCAATATTCATACACCTCTTAATTTAGAGGTTTGAAATGGAAAGCCTTGAGGATACTCAACAGCTGAAAAAGAGGAAATTGAGAACATTGAAACAATAAAATGACCAAGAGTTGCAAATAGGAGCCTTTGATTGGATGCAGACTGATTAACATAATAATTTTATTGTTTCATCTATCGGATACTATGGGAGTGATCCATTTGGTCAAAAATTCCGGAATTTTCATTTCAGAGGTAAATGGAATGGTAATTTCCGGAGAGTTCATTTCGAAAATTTTGGTCTACCTCTCAAGGTTGTCCATTTTCCCGAAATATCGGAATTACCGGAAATTTTCTGTTCCATTTGGCATTTTATTTCAGTGAGACGCTCGGCTCCCACAGTTTCCTTTGCTGTCAGATGTCGAAGGCAAGATGGCAGAATCTGCATTTGCCAATGGGACGAGACCAGTTTACTGAAGTGGAAAAAACCGTTCCATTTGACACCTGAGTATTTTGTAAATTCAAACCAAAATTTTTGCCCAAATGGATCGCGCCCTATTTCTGTGGGAGTAAAGTAAAGAGAGTCATTTCTGGGAGTACAGGACTATAGTCCCTATTTTTCTTAAAGATAGTATCAGTAAGTGAATCACAAGAGCATACCCAGGAGGGGAGGTGGGGGGGGGGGGTGTACTCTCCTATAAGAATGATGGGGGTGCTCATTTGAAATTTTGAAAAGAACCCCTAAAAGGTACCAGAATCTTGATTAGCGGCGTGGCCCCCAGGAATTTTCAACCCTAAGAGGTACCACCTCTTTTACCGGGGAAACCAATTTTAAAATATCAAATTAACCAATGTGGACAAGTTTCAATAGCAGTGAAGACGGTTCACCATCTATTTGTAAATTTTTTAAGAAGCATTGTCATAAATCTGTGTTTTATTTAAGTGATGTATTTTTATCAGATATGTCAAATAAAAATCAGCAGAGTCACACACAGCTCCTGTCTTTTCTTGGCTCAATACTGTAAAAGGTACCACAACAACTCTAGCAGTAGTAATTTGAGTGCCCCCAACACTTTTTTTAAAATGAAAATTACTTGCATGTTTTGCTTGCTCCTAAGAAAATTATAAGGGACTACTCATAGTCTAATAATAGTGAGACTCACTGGAGAAAGGGAATGGAATGGCACTAAACAAGTGTTGTTCTTCCCTGATGTGGTGGGGGTGTGCGGGGGGGGGGGGGGGATTGATTCTCTGGTATACTTTATCTATTTGATCAGTGAATACAGGTCTCAGATATTATACCTTTTCTCCCTGTGGGGCATGACTAAAATTCATTTGGGTTAAAGTTCTATTTAGGTGTTTAAGAAATTCACCCCTTAATTAACTTGACACTTAATAGTGTTAAAAAAGATGTAGTTCGATTGCTTAATGCTGTCCTTGTTCACCTTCATGACCAATTTGTTAACCTGAGTCTAAATCATGACTTCTATTGTGAAATCTGTTTGAAACTAATGTTTTCATTGTGTTTAAAATGGAGATCATAATCTTATGCAGAAGTGTAGTGTTAAGAGCAGCCCTGCCAGTTTTTCTTTATGGTGGAATTATAGAATAATTTCAGTGAATACTTGCCCTTTCTTGTGAGGACAAAGCATTCAAAGACCTACTTGAAGGAGAAGGGGAGCGGGACTGTTGCAGCCAGGAAAAGGGAAAGATTTACTTTCTTTGTACTGTACATCTATTCCCATTCTATTCCTCCTTACACATTAATGCAGGGCCTGACACTAACACTCACCTTCTTTTCATTGGAGAGTAAATCTACCTCTGGGAGAATAAACAATCAAAAATAAACCAGAACACTCACCCAATTAGACTGAAAGTAAATTTTGGGCTGTGATGGAAAGCGGATATTTCTTTTAAAAGGCTTTAGTCAAAACGTTTGAGGCAAATGAAGTGAGAAAGCAATCCTTGGACAATGATTTTCTTTCTTGATAAGGATAAATTTTGCCATGCATTCTTGCATTTTTTGCCAAATTGGAGGACCGAAATAACTCCCAAGGAGGTCTAGGTACAACATTACTTTGGTAACTGAATGTGGCATATTTACCTGGACAAATAAATAAGGTACTATCAATGGTACAATACTGTAATTTTTGGAAAGTAAAAGTTTGAGGTGGAAGATAAATTTTGAAATCTACTTTCCAAAATGGAAAGTGGTGTCCAAAGTTAGTGTTGAGCCCTGAATGAATAATTTGCTAAGTATTATCATCCCGCTCTTCAACACCCTCCTTACCCAGACTGCATTTGACTGTGATGTCCACACCACAGTAACTGATACATGCTAGCAATATCGCAGTATAAGGATTTGATGGAGCCGAAACTAATTGTGGAATTGCACACATTTTTGGTATCCTACTGATGAACAGTTATTACCTTCAGATATTTTTAGAAGCAAGTTTGTTTGCGGTCTGTCACCCTTGAATTGTATCGTTGAACTTTTTAGGGAATGGCCTCTGAGGCACTGGAATGCTCAATCTGCTGCGAATGTTTCGATGACCAGGGGCGCTGCCCTCGTTTGTTGAGCTGTGGTCACACCTTCTGTTCAAGCTGCATTGACAGGCTAATCAAGGACAATGTCATTAACTGCCCAACGTGTAGAAATACAGTTTCTGTTCCTGCTGGGGTCCCCGCGTTGCCAAAAAATTTTGCTTTGTTGGACACCCTATTAACCATGCCACAGAAAGAAGAAGACGAAGGTTTACGCGTGGCGAAACTTGCGAGGAGGAACAACACCCTGCCACCTCCTGTTGTTTGGACTGCAAAGAGGATATGTGCAAGATTGCAGCTCGCTTTCACACTCGTCACAAAGCAGCTCGCGATCACCGCGTTGTCTCTCTAGAGGAGCTTAAGGCAAACCCAAAACTAGCGGTCGTATCGGTTGTCTGCTCGGAACATAACGAGCAATTTCGATTCTTTGATGAAGATTGTGGCCATGTTGTCTGTAGAGACTGTGTGTCCCTCAAGCACAATGGCCACAAGTGCTCATCTCTGGCTGAAGCTGCTTCTAAGTACCGACAAGAGATCGAAGCACTAACCACCAAAGCCAGTTCACAAGCAGAGGAGATAAAAGCCGCAGAAGCGCGGCTGGAAGATGTCGGTAGTGACCTTAATGAAGCGTATGAGAAACAGGCTGCTCACATACAAAGCGCTTTCAAGGAAGTAAGCCTGTCTTAGCTTATATTTTACTTCCAATGTTTATTTTATTTTATTTTATTAGCTTCGCCAGAGACCTGGCAGGGACACTACAACAGCGTGCGCCAATTACTGTAGGCCCGTAACTGCAAATCCCTTCCCCGTAACCACATTCTAGTAGAGATAGACCACCACACCGGGGACTACGTCCCCTACTCTTTTCGAACAGTGCGTGGGTTCTTTAACGTCCCACAGAATCAATTATGAAGAGTTGTGAGACGGGGCCTACGGTTTATCGTCCTTATCCGAGAAGACTTGTTTACAAGGCGTGTTGTTGTTACTCATGTATATTTTAGATTTTAAAGATATGATTTTTTTCTTTGTTATACAGTTTTTTGCCGCTCTCACTGCCCGAGAACAAGCTCTGATGAACGAGTCTGTTAATCTCCACAAGACTAAGTCATTAACTCTTACAGAACAGCGTGATCGCCTGCGCATATTCCATGCCTGCCTGGAGAGTGCCATTCAGCGTGCCAAGACAGCTTTCCAGTCGCCAGGCAATGTCGAGCTACTTGTTGCTAGGTCCGATATAGTGTCGACTCTTGGGGCGTTAGAGAAGCTTCCTCCTGTGCTTGAACCATTAACCAACTGTATTTTGGATTTCATTGTCGACCTCAAGCCACTACAAAAGGTACTCAGTGACACGGGTGTCGTTACAGACAAGTTGTCATGCGCTGCCAATACCACTGCGACAGGCTTGGGATTGAAGGAGGCCACACCGGGATGGGAGGCCTCCTTCACTATCACTACACATGATGCCAAAGGGTATCTTTGCGGTGTTGGTGGTGACTTGTTTGAGGCTGAGCTCACAAACGGAACAGGAATGAGATTGGAGGTTAATTGTAAGGATAACGGCAATGGTACTTACTCAGCGACCTACACAGCACCCGCCGATGTAAAGGCTCCCTGTACGTTGTCCGTGCTTTTACGCGGCGCTCACATTCAAGGCAGCCCTTTCTCTTTACTTAATGCACCAGTGGGTAGGGTAAAGTGTTATAGTTGTGGCAGGATAACAACATCCATGTATTACTACAGAAACAACAGGGAGCCGAATATTAGAGACGACTTTCGAGTTAACGGATGTAGTACTTTGTGTCATCCCACATGCAGTCGTTTTCAAAATGATTGGATATATGTGTGTGGGCCCTGTTAAGTTATGCTAAGATGTCAACACGGACACAAAACTTTGGATAACCGGCAGCATAAGATGTGTCATAGCTGGCAGAGAAGGTGCTAGGTATGTCACTCAATTATTGTGTCGAAGGCCTTTCAATTCTCTTCTAGTGAAACGTAGACGGCAAAATAAATGCAGCTTATGAGCTTTTATTCTAAAGCTTACCACAGACCCATAAAATCATGACCTGGGAAAAAACCTAGCGGTTTTCCAATGATTTAGGGCAATGTAATTGCAGTTTGTAAGTTTTTCAATCCTGTACCCGCTAGACTGCGAGTAGTCTCTAATTTCGGCGATAGATTGTGGACTCGCAGTCTAGTACCCGCATAAGGAAGAAACAACTTGTGTCATCTGAGATGATGCCAAAATGATGTTGCTATATTGCTCCATTCAACTGAAAAACGAACAAGTAAAGAAAGTGCTTTCTATTCGCACTAAATATGTTACATTACCAAAGGCATTTTCATATCTTAGAAATAAGATGTGCAAAACCGCTGAAAAGAATAGCTATTCTTCCTTATAATTATTGTCATATCATCCTTTCACTCAGCCAGTGTTTGTGTCACGCAGCAAACTCATTAATTTTGAAGAAGCCACTTCAATGTTCTCTTTCTGTTGTTGCTTCCTTAGTGACCTTGTCCATGTTCAGTTTTGTTTACAATAGGTAGCCTGTTCTAGTTCGTCATAAGGAGCTGAAATTCTTCTATTGTTTGATCCTACCCACAAATGACACCCTTATGTAGATTCCCAGTAATGCGGTAGTGGAGTCTGTTCAAATACTAACACTCTGAGGTTAGTGATGTTGTTACGCAGTAATGCATGGTCAATGATTAGGGTTCGTCATTTTGCTTGGTGGGCGCAGAATTAAGTCAGAAGAACACCAGAAAAAAGAAAAAAAAAAAACATGTTTCACCGGTTTTTAAAACATAACTGTGTAGTACCTGTATCAAATTTTTAGTCCCCGTTTAAGGCCCGGTGCCTCCAATTATTACTGCGCATACGTTTTGCGCATCTGCGGATTGCCTGCGAAGGGTTTATTTTCACATTCCAATCAATACTTTTCTCACGTGGTTATAAACCGCGCAAAAATACATCTCTATTCTTGGTTTTCAGTCACGCAAGTAAAAAAAAAAATCATCAACCATTCGATAGATAAGGTCAAGAAATTGAGATAATGTAGAATAGTAATAAGTAAACAACATGCTAAAGTCTCAGGGCTGTGCGGTATCCCGTACTCGAGTTATTCGGTAAAATCTACCACTCAAAATTATAGAGTTTAGTATGGAAACGCCATGTTAGTGTTCCTCTGAGGAGCACAAATATGGCGGCTGGAAACGAGTGAAAACATCTGGAATTTACTTTTGCTATCTCAAAAACTTTCTTCTCTGTTTTGAGCTTGCAAAGATTCACATATACGCTTCTCTTGTCATGTTGGCTTTTCAGACCTAAAAAAACACACGGGGAATCGATGTTTTCATGTACGTGACATGCTTGTGAGCAGACATGTTTATGTCACACACTGTAATAATATCTAAAATTCAAATTGCTCTATTTTCAAAACAAAGCAAGCTACCGAGCTGAAAACATGCAAGCAGATACATTTCTAAAACGTCTTTTACGTGATGAAGCTAAAAATGCTAAAGTCTGTTTAATTTTGAATTTTAGTTTTTTTATGACGTCATGTGAAAACCAAGAATTAGGAGGCACTGCCCCTAGTACGGGTAAAAATTCTAACATAAGTTTCGTGACCTTGATAACTGGTCGCTTAAAAAGGGTGGAAGTTTAATACTAATTCGTATTTCTATTGCGCATTTTCTGTAAGAAATAATCAAATGCACATTACAGCACTGACCAGGGGACTTTGCTAGACTTCTTGTAACGCAGTTCATCATTTAACGATTTATCGTCCTTATCCGAGAAGACTAGAACTGAAGCGGCTAACCGTTTGTTAAAAAGGCAGCACTTTCTCCTCAATTATTTAAAGACCCTGAGTGTTGGTCCGGCCGGGGTTTGAACCCGCGACCTCCCACACGGTAGTACGGTGCTCTACTAATTGAGCTAATCGGTCGGCGTGTTAGGGGTAACACTGTATTTTAATACATTCTGGTCTTGATTTTGTAAATTTAATTAGCTAGTGTTCCAAATTAGTTTGTCCTTAAAAGCCAATTGCGTCGCCACTTGATTAAATATTATTTTTTAGCTGTTTTGTCTTGTGTCACACACTGCTGCCTGAAAAAAACACTTGTTGTCAACGGAGTAACAAAGTCAAACTGAATTTGCGGGAAAGCTTGCATATTAAACTGGCATGTGATGGTACCGCTTCCACACTTTAATGGTGGGTAATATAGAAGGAAACAGCATGATTACTGTGCACGCAATTGACGTGACAACAAGGGTCGTTTGAAACCATGTGTCAACAAAGACGGAAAATCCCAGTTGGAAATTGAAATCGGTCCACCCAGGAGCCCATCACCAATGGGCAACCGAAAATAACCGGAGAATTTCTGTACCGTTTGTCAAACCATGCTTGTCCCGGTCCGTTTTCACGTGATTCCGTTCACTTTGACGGGAAAAGCCACTGAATACCAAAGGTACGTGGCTTTCCATTCCGACAGGTTTTTTTTCGGGAAATGTAGTCGTTCATCTACGGCTAAATCGGGGTTTAAGTATATTATAAGGAACAATTGACCATTAATTTACGTGCGGCTAAATGACAGGGTTTCTGTATATTATATGGAACAAATTTAGCCGCGCTAAATCGGGGTTTCGTAAAACTTCTTTCCTATTACTCCGCCCATACTGGATAACTCTTGTTCCCGACACTAACTTCGTATCTGTTCGTATGAACCAGTCTGTACGTAAGTCACTATGGGAATGAGCTTTTCTCCAAACATTCCTGTTTTAAGTAACGGAATCTCATCGTTTCATCATAGCGAGCGCCATATAAAGTTCTGGCTAATCATAGCCTTCCTTTAAGCTCTGGCTAAACCAGGCAACAATTTGAGTTCGCGCACGTTTCCGTGATGTTTCCCCGTTTAGCCACCCGAGGAAACATTGCTTCGGCACGGCAAAATGTTTCTGAGGGAGTTCAGAAACATTTTTTGTTGCCGCAACAATGTTTCCTCGGGTGGCTAAACGGGGAAACATCACAGAAACGTACGCGAGCTCAACTGAATTGTTGCCTGGTTTAGCCAGAGCTTAAAGGAAGGCTATGATTAGCCGAAAAATTTAAAGCAATCAAGCGCAATTAAGTCCGGGATGGTTATCAAATTTGATAACCCAGACCAAAACAAGAGCAAAACAAAGGTCTATTTAACCTTTGCTTGCAGGAAAATGTTATATAATACCCTCATCAAGCCAATACTAGAGTATTGTTGTACGGTCTGCTCAATAAATGGCGATTGAAAAACCATTAGCAAGAGCACGAACCGTCAGCCAATTGGCCCCCCGCGAACCAAAAGGTACGGCTCGCTGACCAGCATCACAAAAGTTCCCGGCGGGAAGTGGAAAATTGCTTCTAGGTCTATCTCTTCTATTCAGGATATTGAGAGTCGAGTTTTGTAGGGTCGATGCGATGTATCTCGACTTATTTCTCAGGCATGTAGCTGAAGAAAGATGATTTTCTGGATCAATAATCGCAAACTTTCGACGAAGGTAAGATTGTAATTAGTCTGAGGAATTTGGTGTTGTTACATATATATTCAATGAACCTTTAATAACTATCCAAGATCTGGCTTTATAATTAAGCTTATGGTTTATTAAAGTAGGCTTTAGGCTTAAGGTTAAGGAAAACCTTAGTTTGGCTTTAGTTTCGGCGGTATAGGTATACCAGTGCACATGTTGAAATAATTTTTGTTTGTATTACAAATCAGTGGACTCTTCTTTCTTTATTTCGATAATGTGAGATCTTAAATGCGTGGTGCAGTTTGCGAGTGATGGCCTTGCTAAATCTTTAAGCTTGTGTACCAGTCTCCATCGAGTGACCACATTAAAACTGTGAGTTTGAAGAAAAATAGCTTGTTGTTTATTTTATGCAAATTGTGATCCTCACACCATAGGTATACCAGTGCACATGTTGAAATAATTTTTGTTTGTATTACAAATCAGTGGACTTTTTTTCTTTCTTTATTTCTATAATGTGAGATCTTAAATGCGTGGTACAGTTTGCGAGTGATGGCCTTGCCAAATCTTTAAGCTTGTGTACCAGTCTGCATCAAGTGACCACATTAAAACTGTGAGTTTGAAGAAAAATAGCTTGTTTATTTCATGCAAATTGTGATCCTCACACCATAGGTATACCAGTGCAGGGAGTAGGCTCCCTGGATAAATATCATTATTATTATTATTATTATTATTATTATTATTATTATTATTATTATTATTATTATTATTATTATTATTGGAAATCAGTGGAGTTTTAATTTGCACTCTTTCTTTCTATGATGTGTGATCTTGATGCTTGGTACAGTTTTCAAATGATGGCCTTAGCTTGCCAAATCTTTAGGCTTCCCAGAGTGACCACATGTTTGACCACATTAAAACTGAATTTAAAAAGGATATGGCTTGTTGTTTGGAGCCTTTCTTATGGTGCTGTTATACAGCTGTTGAGTAGGGTGGCAATTCAGCTGCCTTTTACCAGTAACCCACTCAGGTGGTAGTAAAGTGCCGCAGAGTTGTCAGTAAGAACTGTCAGGAAAGGCCAGAACAAAAGGCTAGTATCAATTTCTGCTTATGCAGTTTCTGTTGCTATGTAAAATTGTTTATTCAGCTCTTTTCACCAGCACCTCTTTTGAGTGTTCTTTCAGTCATTCATCAAAGAGGAGATGGATAAATAATTGTTATACCTTCAAAATTTTAAAATGAAGAACATACAGTATACATGTAAGCATAATTACATGACTGTGAAGACAACAGCACACAACAACTACTAAGAGAACTTAAAAAATGTCTGTGTATAATTTTTCTAAACATCCACTTAAACTAGATAACACTCAGTCAATAGTCACTGGTTGACATTGTTTTAGTTCAGCATTGAGTTTCAAGTCTTTCTGTTACCAGCAAATTTTCTAAAATGTTTGGAGCCTAATTTTGTTTTTATATCTTTTTTACAACTATTGAGTGAGGTGGCATTAGTTGAGGTTAGGTTATCTGAAGAGAATTAATGGGTATAAATGTGGAAAAGTGCCTGTAAAGATACAATAAGCCACAGTTTATTATGGCTAGTTATTATTAGTATGTATCCTTTCAGTTATAAAATTCCAGTCTTCATTAAGCAAATCATGTTCATATGATGAATTCTATTAAATTTTGTT
>JAEMWC010000082.1:722500-727500 GCA_016490735.1 Pachyseris speciosa | reverse complement strand
CTCGGGCTTGCAAAAAACAGTATTGTATCCCTAATTTATCGCTAATAAAAAGAATAGAGAGGTCTGTCACCTGTCTTTCTTACATCGGACGCATTGCGATTAGCTTGTGTTGGAGACTATTTCTTTTAGACCGCTATCAACAGATATCCCTCTAAAATTGCAAAATTGCTTTACAGCTCAACCATTGAGAACGATTATTATAACACTTGTAAAAAATATTTCTAAAAGAAGAAGAAAAAGAGAAACGAAAAAAAAAAAAAAAACCCTATATATGCTACTAATAAATATCGAACCCGGGTTAGATGCTTTAGAGGCAGGAACAATGACCTCTAGGCCGCATAGTTCATCGTGATGTAATACGATAAAAATGGTGTATTGATTCCAAAAGAACTAAGCACACTTGTTTTCGCTTCCATGGATAATTGTTTAACAAAGGAAACGCTTATCGAACGATGTAGGACTTTTTCGCATAAACGTCAATGGAGTCTTGGTGAAATGTGAGGAGGAAAATAATCAGCAGACTAGAGTGAAGCTGTTTACAAATACGTCAATCCAGGGTCATTTGAAACATAAGAAAGGAACGTTTCTACTATGAGTTTCAAGTCACACAAGGAAAAACTAATCGCTTATCATTCAAAAACTAATGTCCACAAATTGAGATATTATGGAAAAATAGTAAATAAACTACCTGTCAAAGTCTCAGGAAAAGATTACACAGCTGAGAACTAGAATTGCCTGCTATGGTGGGTTGTTGTTGTCGGCAAAGACCGACTGGAGAAGCTATACCGAGAGAATCATAGAGAGGTATTGAGGAACTTCATTTAAGGTCAAGTGGGTCGAAAGGAGATTTCTCCGGAGACATCGACATTTATTGTGGGTTTGTGTCAGTGGTGACTGAAGATTTAGCAGTAGGCTTAAGCTAATTTGATAGCAGATTGTATGGTTTAGAAATCGCTCCTTTGTAACTAGGATTTAGTTACGTATCGTTAAATAAATAAGTTGGGTTTGTAGAAGAGTTTCGCCGTGTATCTTTTCTGTCGGTTGAGCGATACCGTAACACCGTGTCCGCTCCATTGAGATGTACATTTTGTTCAGTAACTCAAGTACGGGATATCTTTTCATCTTCTGACTGCTGCAGTCCACAACGAACATCCACAACTGAATCACTTCTCGTAGAACTCTATAGTAGCTTGGAATATAGCATCATTCTTGATCACTTTTTTTATAGTAGTCCACAGTAGCTTGGTATATCAGTTATTGGGGAGGGCTTGCGCCCTGCCACCACCAACAACAAAAACCGCTTCCTAGCGGAATCCTTAAATACAATTAATTAATATTCTACAACCTTCTTGGAGCTTCTAACACAACTATTTATGTAGCATTACATCGTAATTAAATCATTCAGTAGAATGTTCTAAATTGTTCTGTAGCGTGACAGGAGAAGGTTCTGGTACAAACATTGTGTGACTCAACATTCTAGAAATTACCAGAAACTTAGTATTTACAATCTCTCTCCATAACAATGGGGAAACACGGCAGTCCATCTGGAGTTAAGTTTGATCATGTTAAAAGCTTTCTTCTCGCAGTTGAACTTGCAAACATTCGCATAGACACTTCTCTTAACATATTAGCTGTTCAGACTTCAAAGACACAAGGTGAATCGACGTTTTCCGATACGTGACAACAGGCATCATTCTTGCTGTTGTGAGTTGTTAAAAATAGTTAGCGCTTGCGCAGAAAGGCCGGAAGTGAGCTTTGTGGATGAAACTCGACGACGAAGAAAAAGAAGAACGGACGGTAATTTTAGACCCGGGCGACGCGCGAGACGCGGGAAGCCCGAGTAAAAAACTTTATGACTGACGGTTTCTTGATCGTTTTTCGTTTTCCTTCGTTTTGTTTCTTATTTCCCACTCCACCTTCTAACGCGGGAGGAGCGGTAGCCTCATGCTAAGTGCGTTCGCGCGCACCGGGTTCGAGTCCTGGCCGAGGACATTGCGCTGTGTTCTTGGACAAGATACTTTACTCCCACAGTGCCTCTCTTCACCCAGGTGTATAAATGGGTACCGACGAACTTGATGCTATTGGGTAGCCCTGCGATGGACCCATCCCACAGAGGGGGACTAGAAATACTCCTAGTAGCTTCATGCTACAGAAACCGGGATAAGTTCCGGCCTGATGGGCTACTAGACTTGTATGCAGACTTTTACTTTATGACTGACGTTTCTTGCTCGTTTTTCGTTTACCCTCGTTTTGTTTATAATTCCCCGCTCCACCTTCTAACATAATGAACAAAGCGACGACTCCTTGAAAATTTTGTACTCAGTTTGAGCTCGAGTTTGCAGCCTGAGTCAACTATCCCGCATAGCAATCGAAAGCGAATAACCGTATTATTTTAGTAAAAAATCTACTAGTCGGTCAAAACTTTGTCTACATATGCATTCTCTTCACAGACACTTCGAAAACACAAAGAAGCTGCAGCCATTTTGTTGACAACCGCAGGGGAATAGATAGTAGTGTAGTTCATCAGAGGACGGCATTCGTGATAGAAAGCTAGTATATTTACACTAATAGTCATCAGCGAAACTGATACAACGATTTGTTGACACATGATAATTAATATATGAAAATCATATATTTGAATTGCGGATTAATGATTAAATATGTGACTGATCATCGCAGTTATGAACAAAATATATATCAAGTATATGATTTTCATATAGTCATTCTCATATGTTGACCACTCACAGGTATATTACGAACCAACAAAATGACCAGCTTCCAGATGGCTTGTTGGCTCAGTCGGTAGAGCGCTGCTCCGGTATCGCAGAGGTCGTGGGTTCGAATCCCGTACAAGCCTGAAACTTCAGGCTTTATTTTCACTACTGCTTAAGTAGTGTTCATAACTGCGATGATCAGTCACATATTTAAAGATTTGTTGACAATTAGTTACAATTGCAGTTTTTAGTGTTATACAGTCGAAGCTCTCTTAACGGACACTCTCGTAAGCGGACAGCTCTACTTACGGTCGCCTTGTTTGAAACCCCGTTACCCCCATACAAACTCTGTATTGTTACATTCTCGTAAGCGGACATTCCCGTAAGCGGCCGCGGACACTTTCAGAGATTACGACTTAGATTTTTTCTTTGTTTTTAAGCTCCCGTAAGCGGACACCAACAAAGAAAATCCTATTAACAACCTCTGCACCTTGTTTTTATCAATCAACTTCACATCGCCGTTCGTCACAATGATTTTACAGTAATTACAGTGCCGTATTTCAGTGTTTGTTTTGAAGCAGTCTTCCATCCGCAGTTACCTATCGTAACTAACCAGACTAATAGATACTGAAGCTTGACTGAAAGACACACAGGTCTTATGCATTTTAAACTGTATCACTACTTTTTGTTGATGCTGTTAATGTTTAATATGTTGATGTTGGTTAAAAATCACTAAGGGAAAGTCCTAGTACTGCAGTATACACTGTAATACTGTTCAGTTATCGTCATTATATCGTAGGGTTGTACAGTATAGGACGCAACAAAACAAAAATGTCATTTAATACGGCTGTATTTTTTTGCATTTCCTGTACGGTGCTGTATTTATTGTTAGCTGGGCAAACTCCCGAAAGCGGCCATCTATCCCCTACATCCCTAGTGACCGCTTACGAGAACCATTCTCGTAAGCGGCCAGCTCCAGTTACGGACAATGTTTTCGCGTCCCGAGGGTGTCCGCCTACGAGAGCTTCGACTGTACCACGACTTCAACAAAGCAGCTTCAAGTGTCGAGGTTTCAAAATTAAAACAATGAACTGATTTGTAACATGCCCTATAGCATGGTTTTAAATGCAAGAAGAAAAGAAAGGCCGCTTGGGCTGGAGCTGAAGCCACTTAACAAATGCCTTCAAAAGTTTAGTCTGTCCTTACGAAAACAAGATAGCAGTTTCTACAACGAAAAGTTACTTACCGCTATAAGGCTATTCACTTTAGTGTGAATCTTCGGGGCAGCAACTGCCAGCAAAAGTTGTGATCATGAAGACTGAACTGAAGCAATATTTTCGATAAATCAACGAGCAGCCAATCAGTTTTTTCCGCTGTCTTAACAGCGTTCTTAATTTCACAAAAGACGTAAAACACGTTTTAATTTCTCTTGTTGATCACCTGGTGAATCATGTGACTTTTCTTGCACTGCAGTTGCGGATTTTGCGCACGAATTAAGCTGCAAAAGACTTTTTGTATCGCCTTGCAGTCTTTTGAGTCAATGTTTGGTGGTATTTAATGTATCCTACTGGCTTCCAACCTCGTTCCCAGGGTTTTTCACTTCGAGATTGGGAGGGATTTTCTCTCATGGAAAATCCCAGGGAATGAGCTTGACTGGCTTCGCGGCTCACTCGGTAAATATCCACCACTAGCCTCCAGTCCACTACGAGGAACAATTGGAAATGAGGAAGTAGAACTTTCTCCCTTCTCTTCCACCCTGTAAAGCAGGTATTAGCAGGCTACATTGGTGTAAAATGCCACTTTTATTTCGTTTTGAAACTGCCGAACCTGCGCCGTGTTACAGTGAAATTTATCTACGAAACAACTTTTGTCCTGATTTATCCTGCACTATAAGCTCTCAAAGTTGTTTTTTAAAAACTGCCTGTTTGCTACTAGAACAACTGCACGTTGCTTTTACCTTACATTATATGCATTATATGCAATAGGCTGCTCTAATTAGGAGAAGTTCGTGACGACCCTCATAACAGCTAAAAAGAACACTAAAATCTTACTGAATCTCCTCGAGAACGTTAGTGTTGTGGCGGCGGCATTTCCTCTACAAAGATACGGGATACTGAATTCCAGCCGGTCCTCGCCTTAGCGTGACCGTAACCAGGGCAATTATCGACCGAGAATCCCACTGTCACCTGCCCACCAGGGATTGCCAGACATGCTCCTTCAATTGTACGGACACGAAAGAGTTTTCTCCGAGCTCGTTTTCGCATGGAGACTACACCGTCGATGGCT
>JAEMWC010000082.1:685000-712500 GCA_016490735.1 Pachyseris speciosa | reverse complement strand
ATTGTAATTTTCTTTTTAAATTGACTTTAATTGTACCAGTTTCACTGGGTAACCTTGGTAACATATTAACTGTATTAGATACTTCCGCTGGTACATTTACAACATTTCCATGTATTTTGAACTGTCTTCCCCTTGGAGCTTGCATTAATTTTTCAAATGCAAGTCTTGGAGCTAAAAGTCTACATTCTAATTCATTCAGGTCAAAAAAGTCTGGTTTTACTGGAAACTGCATTCCGTTCACAAGAGCAACTGGTGGAACTTTGTTCTTTACTAAGTAATTTTGGCATGTTCTACACAACCACTCTTTATTGTTTATACTTTTTCTGTTACGTAGATAGTTTGCAGCTGTAGGATTTGATTTTCTTATTTTGTCAGCACTGGAAACACTGTGTTTATACCACAGCTGGTCACAACAGCTACAGATATATAATGGGCCCTGGGACACAATGTTGTGAAACTTTTTTATTACATCATCCATATTTTTTCCATTTCCCTTCATTGTTTCTTTAGTGGTTGCTTGTTCACATATTTCAACCTGACATCCAGTAGTTGGATTCTCTACAGTGCCAGAACTTTGTATTTCATTTTCACATTCAAAACTTGGATTCTTTCTGTTTCCCTTCGTTGTTTCTTTAGTGGTGGCTTCTTCACATATTTCACTCTGACATCCAGTGGTTAGATTCTCTACAGTGCCAGAACTTTGTATTTCATTTTCACATTCAAAACCTGGATTCTTTTTGTCAGACCTTTTTTTCTTGTAAAGCTTCATGTAAGCATTCCATTTTTGTTTCTGTTCAGGTGTTTTTGACTTATTTTGACTGGTGTTAGTAGTTAACCTAAATTTCCTCATGCAAGCACCACGTTTCCTTTTTCGACTCATGTTAACATTTGGTTGTTCAGAAAGAACAGTTTGTTCTATTAACTTCAAATGATGATTATTATGCTGATTTTCTAAGTCAGAGCTATATGGCACTGTTGATACATAATGTACTTCATTTACATGACCTAAATATAATGCTGCGGGTGGCTGTTGTGATATGTAATTGGGCTCTACCAAAGTGACCTCAGCAAAATTTTCATGGGATTCTATGATATAAATATTTACATGTTGAGACTCTGCAACTGCTTGAACAATTAGTGCATCACACCATGTACCTTGCATTGACATATTACTTAAATAATCATTCCATGAATGCTCTGTATTGCTTTCAATAAAACTTTCAGGGTTATCCCTTAGGTATTGAACACCAACTTCTCTTATGTGCAGGTGATGACTTGAATCACCATACAACTGATGTGACACAGCTCTAAAAAAACAGTCACCTGCACCACCAACATCAAGAGGTCTCAATCCCAGCTGACGTAATCGATAGTTTAACAATAAGATGGAACTTACTGACAACGCAGTTTGATCACAGACATTTTGCTCAGGGCCTGGATTTAACTCGATATCACCGGACATCAAAAGCTTCATTTTCGATACACAATATCTTTTGGTACAGCTACATGATTTCACTGTTTTGTGCTCAACTAAACAATGCATACTTGCCCGTTTACTATTTTGCAACAACTTGTTTGCTGCCCATCTTTTAGAATTTGCAAAGTTGGTAAAAAAACAGTCGCATCTGTGTACGTATGTTACATACCATAACTTATAGTCAGTCGCTAACTTGTACAAACTTGAAGATTTAGGAGTAGATTTCCTGAAAAAGCGCTTCAGCTTGCGTCTAGCTTTTCTCTTTTTCATGCAGCTCATAATCTTTTTTATCGGTAATCTTGACGGCTCTCGGTCTCTATGACGTTTTTGCTGTACTTTGCAATGTCTATCAAATTCTCTCTCACACGGGGAGGAAACCTCCTCATCAGTGCTAACCATCGCATGGAAAGATTCAGTGAAAACGACCCTTGGGTGATATTTAACAAGATTACGAGTTCTAGTATGACTTTGTCGGAAGTAAATCGCCACAGCTTTCGTACATGTTTGGCTAATGAAAGGTATTTTCACATTAAATCCTTCAGCGGCGAAAGATTTTCCGCCGTTTACATTTCCCTGGCAGGGCTTATTTAATCCCTCAGCGGGCTTTGTTATCCCCAAAAGGGGCTCAATATTTCCCATAACGGGCTTTTCTTTCCCCAAATGGGGCTCATAAAGCTTAATTTGTATCCTCTTCGCAGGCGGTCGCAAAATTGCAGCATGGAGATTCTGTCGGCGCCAAGTACCTTGATCTTCAACTTTGAAGCACCTTTCGAAACCTTTCATTCGGCCATATTGACACATAGTTCGAAAGCTGTGGCATACTGAGAAAATACGTGTTAAGAAATTCATCACAAAGTAAGAAACTAAAAGGTAACTTACCGATAGGACAACTCGTATCACACGCGTATCACTACTCTCTTTTTAACCTGTCGGACCAGCTTCACTTTTTGCAACGAAAGCAAATCGTCGTAAACAGTTTTCTTGCAGTTGTCGGGAGTTGTCGTGGAAAGCACATGGTGATGGCGCAATAAATTTGTCGTCTCTACTAATACACATTCGATTGGTTTTACCTCGGGTCACGAAGAGATTACGAGTGATTATCGATGATATTACCCTCCTGGTATCCAGTAGAGCATGCTTCATGTAATGTGTCACGTAGGAGAAACCTCAGTGAAACTTTATTCGTATGACGTAATAATTTGCCATATATGAAGTACTTACCAGAGGATTTTAGGGTTTTCTCATAGTGTCTGTGCTTCGCACTAGACACAAAAACTAAGAGGTGAAATTTAAACGTGGCCCAAAGCTAACCTAATCAAATTAGATCAAATACTTGTCTCTTACAAGTCACCCCTGCTTTGAGATTGACACTAAAAATAAAGAAGTAAAATTGAAATACAAACCAAAGCTAACCTAATTAAATTACATACTTGTCACTCACAAGCTACATTTGATTTAAAATTGACACAAATAATGTAATAGATAGGACTTAAAACTGCTTAAAGAAGGTGCATGCATGATGTTCGATGGAACACCATTCCAGTCTGGTATGTAGCGATTATAAAAAGAAAAGCTGAAGGCCATATATAAATTTAGCCAGGCCAAGCCTAGAATCGGAGTTGCACACTCTCACCGAGCAACTTCGCATGGCTTAATATTTGGGCCAGTTTAATTTGTGTCCAAAACAATTGAGCAGCAGCAGGGAAAACGAAGAGTTTTCGATAGCAAACGTTTGCAAAAAAAATACAGACATTCGTGAGTCCTAACTACTTTCAGATGAAAGCGTACAAAAAAATAAGTAAAAAAGAAAGCGTAACGGAATTCAAAGCGGATAAAAAAAAAAAAAACACCACAAGCGAACAAAGTATAGACTTTCTGAAAAGTCCTTCGTCTTGTTTATTCAATACCCGCCGGACGAAGGACTTTTCCTACTTGATTGGCGCCAATTTTAGCGAACCAAAAACGGGTCGCTGCGCTTCAACCAATCAGAGGTGCCCTGGATATCCCTTGGGGATCGAATTGTCAACTATGCGCAACGAGACGTGACTTGCGGTTAAATTCAATATGGGGTCGATTGCGAAAGCCATTTTGGCTTTCGCAATCGACCCCATATTGAATTTAACCGCAAGTCACGTCTCGTTGCGCATAGTTGAAAAAAGCTTCAAAGGCCAGGGATATCATGAATTGCGTGACTACCAGAAGAAATAATGTGGCTCTTGTCTCCGTACAGGTTAACTCTTCGGGAAGGACTGGAAGTGTATGATGACCTATAAGCGAACGAAAATAAGAAGCGGATGAGTAATAATTAGTGGTGTGTCAAATTGAGACGAGCGTGAAGGGTCTGAGAACAGTACGCGTCAAATTTAGAGTTATTTAATTCCCAAACAATCGCTGTGCGTTTTGAACTCTGAATTCCCAGTGAAGCTTTAGACTTTGTAGCTTAGTGATTTTTAAGTTTCAACAGAAGAATGCGAATTGAAAACAAAATTGACCTATCGAGTGCGGGAATGTAGTTTCCGGTTGTTCCTGTTAGCGAAAAAAACACGAATTTAACGATAAATTTTTTTTCAAACTAACCTCGGTTAGAGGGCTCTCTTCTTCATAGAAATCCCCGAAGTCCACTTGCGTGCTTACATCTCTGGATCTTAGAGCGCTGGCGGTCGATGTGCGATCATCACACGCTACGAACAGCGCTCTTTTGTTGCTGTTTCTCCGCCAGTACCACCACTATCTTCGGCGCGTGCAAGCCTTTTTACAGACGTTGTCCCGCCTTTCTCGGCCTCAATGGACTTCTTCGATAATTCGAAGCTTTCTCTTACCTCAAAAATCTTCCGAACCAGGGTTTCGTTTTTGTCAGCGCAATTTCGGCACAAAATGTTTGTCAGAAGTGAACCTTCGCCACTGGATATCTCCTTTCCGGCGATCAATTCAAGGTTCAAACAAGCTTTGGTCTTTTTTTGGCCACCCGATATCGTCAGTTTTCTTCTAAAATCTTTGTTCGTAATTACTTTAGTGCAGAGTAAACAAATTTGCTCTCTCGACGCAGGAGAAACGCACACACGTTCGATTGTTTTGGTCGGAGTAGACCCGATACCTTCCGCCATTCAATTCAAGGACTCCCAAATATCATCTGAGACACCAGATAGAAGTCACGCCACTCCTCATTTTTTGGCGCGAAACGCAAATGAAAACCCTTTAAGCGAGACAAGTCGACCTCTCGCGACTTCGTCGCTCGCGCGGTCGCTTCGCGACCTTAAAAGCGGCCGCCTAACATATTCTATTCTGCTTCGCGGCCTAACATATGTTTTACCCTGAACAGGATTGTATATAAGAGCCGGCAGCCGGTGAAGTTCGTCGGCTTGTCCGCCAGGTTTCGCCGGCTACTTTCATGCTTAACGAGTCAAGATATGTCGAGGAGATGATGTTTATCAGGTCTAAACTACTTGGGCTCAATAAAAATAAACATTTGCAGTGCCTATCTTTTCTGAAAACATATTTATCGGCAAGGGCCTTTCTGGAACGTACAATTTTCGAAATATAGCCCGCACGGCATGTGCAAACAGAAGTTGAGACTCAAACAGTTCAATTGTACTTGACTTGCAAGGTTACCGGTTACACTAAAATCTAGCGCCAAAGGAACAAGCAGATATCGTGTATCAAACCTTAAAATAACCTTTTGCTTTAAGTGTAACAGACCTACACCTTTACGAAGGTAACATATGATTATGTAAGATGCGACCAACCTGATTTATACGAGTTAATAAGTAATCAGACAGCGTGTGGCGAAATGTTTTCTTTTTATTGACTTAAGGTTACATCTAAGTAAACTAAAAAAGTTTTTTCAAACAATGAAACATTAAGTACCTAACAAGGATATACCTCACAAATTAATGTGATTTGGTAAGCTGAAGCCACTCTAAAGGCACTAAGGCCACATGGTAGCGGGCATTACCCCTTAAATCTACCAAAGCAAAGATTGAGCCCAAGCATTAGCAGCCATGGACAGCTGTTTCGGCCTTGTTAGGCCTCATCAGCATGGCATAGCTAATGCTCAGGCTCAAGTACCCACATATCCATAAAACAAGCAGTGAAAACGTAAAGCTTGTGGCATGTGGCTGGAGTGACAAGGATATACCTCACAAATTAATGTGATTTGGTAAGCTGAAGCCACTCTAAAGGCACTAAGGCCACATGGTAGCGGGCATTACCCCTTAAATCTACCAAAGCAAAGATTGAGCCCAAGCATTAGAAGCCATGGACAGTGGCTTCAGCTTACCAAATCACATTAATTTGTGAGGTATATCCTTGTCACTCCAGCCACATCCCACAAGCTTTACGTTTTCATTAAGTACCTAACCTTTGATCAGCTCAACGATTCTCAGAGTGTGGCAGAAACAGCTGTGTTCAAAGTGTCCATGAGGTTTAATTAAAAGATAAAGAAAGTTGCTGTGTCCCCGAAAGAAGTCAAGTTTTTCTTGTTGTCGACTTATGTTCTGGGACGACGAAACCGAAGATACTAGAACTTTGGACTGTTAGGCAAGTTGACTTCCCGTTACCGAGCGGAGTTAATCGCCGTTTGCTGGTCTAGTCCTTCAAGTATGTGCCATGTTTACAAGTTCTCAAGTGGCAATATTTGCCAGGCTCGTTAGCTCCAGCAAAACCACCAAAAAAATACAAAAAATATCATTCCACTTTTTGTTTATACGGTTGCATTATTGAAATGTCGCTTTGTCTTTCTTTGAGTGACATGGTTTTAACAGTATAATTGCAGCTTAATTCATTCCTCTAATGTCTGAATTTCATGGCCCCAAATGCCAGGAAATGCGTTTTCCAGTGTTCCAGTTTTCAAAAATTTTCCGGGGGAGCATGTCCCCGGACCCCCCTAGAAACGATGGGCTTTAGCCCATTGTATGCGTCATCCGGACCCACGACCGTCTACTTTTCACAAAACTCCGGCTACTTAAAACCTTAAAGAAAACCCTACTGAAGTTCATGAGGTCGACTTGTGGCAAGTCTAAACAAAGTACGATGCGAGCGTTTTGCTGGAAGAAGGAGAAGGTGGAGAAATTAAACAAGACTAGCTTGTAATAATAATAGCTTGTACTGATTAATCTAGAAAAATCGGTATTTATTTTGACATAAATGCCAGTAGAAAAGACAATAAAGGGTAAAAACTGATCGTTAAGAGCAGTCAACAGGAATTGACCGCGGTTCAGAAACAACAGAACCACAAACACAAGTATTACAAGAAAACAAAGCACAATACGAATAATATTTCTTCGAAGATTCTTGGAGAAGGTGGAGAAATTAGACAAGTAACAAAAATTGCTTAGCAATTTTGACATAAATGTCCGTAGAAAAGACAAAAAAAGGGTCCACACCTGATCGTTTAGAGCAGTCAACAGGAATCGCTGAGGCAGCAATCACTCGGAACGCGACAGAGCTGAATAATAGCGCCATTTCCCACAAAATCTTTCCTTGGCTGACACAAAACGCTAAAGAGCTTTGATAGTTTTACTGGTATTACCATGTCTTCCGAAGAACCTTCTTCAATTAATGATTCTCAGTGGCAAAGCGTCATCCAGTTAACGAAGAAAGTGCTTGCCAAACCACACCAGCATTTCTCTCGCAGACCCGTCCACTATAAAATTTATCAAAGCCAGCCCAGCCAGTCAACCCATTTCGGTGTTTTTAACATCCAAACGCTGATTCTTACCGGTTCAAACAAATTAAGACGACATGTTTATAGACGGCGAAACTTAATATTGTTGTTTACAGACCGCTTTCGACGAAGATCTCGAAAACGTTTTTCAAATTTTTACAACTTTATGTCGGATTTTGAGACGTGCACATGCACATGCATTTGATCGGGTTTTTTTTTTTTACTCGAGCTTTAATGCTTAATTTTACGAGGACTCATTGTGATTACGTGTTATTAAGATAAGGGCAAACGTTTCTTAACGCTGTTGAGGTACCAAGGTCGAAAAACAGTCAGCCAAGCCGAGTAAAAACACTCGTTAGCTTGCAAAGAAAACAACGTAACAAAAAAAAAAAAAAAACCAAACAATTCAACCACTTCTTTGCGTCCAAAACGAGTACAGATGATTGTTATTTAAATCCATTCGAGAGAAAAATACAAGTTTCATTCCTGAACAAAAGTAAGAACGATTAAACCAAATGTTAAGCTTCTATTTATTTAATTTACCTCACTGTCCTGCGCTGTGTTGTAGAGGTTTCTACCACTTGAAAATACGTAAGCACCAGTAAAGTAAAAACAAGCATCCGCAAAAATAGCAAACGGTTTGTCTAAAGAAAGAGCTTCTTCCACAGAGTTTGAGCTACTCGTTCCTCCCATTAACACAGGTGAACTGTTAAGTGACCTTTATTAGTGAGATGCAAGATGTCGCGGTAAAGTGAAAGCCCTTGAAGCGTTGAATTATACTGTTTTCAACCGCACAATCGATCCAGAAAAATCGATCCAGAAAAATCGCTCTTCCCTTCATCACTTGAAAAGTCACGTTCCGGAGTATCTTTTGACAAGTTCTTGAGTTTTATGCTTTTTACGCGAGTTTAAAGACAAACTTCGATCGAAGAAGATGAAGTTGTTTTGCTCAAAATGAAGAAACCAAGTGAATGTGAAATTACGAGCCGCAGAAAGCGCGCGAAAAATTAAGCCTCGATTCGGTTTGGGTGTCCCATACCTGGCTTGAGCCTGCGATAAAATCGAAACTTCAAACAAACTTCAAAAAAACAGCTGACCTCGATGAGGTCTCAACTTGAGCCCGCGATATGGTCACGTGACACCGGTCAGCGGATACCTTGTTTTGACAGGTGTCAATTGGCTATAAGATGGATGTCCAGTATCAAAGATGTACGCTGGGTGTAAACTGTAAACTAGCTGGTCAGCTGCTGGGCCAGGTGGAGTATGGCCGCCATATGGGATTATTATGATTATTATTAGGATATTATTAGTTATTGGGCAACACCACCGTCGTCGTCGTCGTTGTCGTCGTCGTCGTGCGCGCCCACGAGCGATACCGCTAGCCATTGTTACCATGCGAAAAGCTGTTAACGGGTTTCTATAGGTATGGTGCTCCGCTTGGCAGCCCTGCGGGCCGCCGGAGCTCCGCTATAAATATAGCGATTTGGCAAATGATTTTCGATTTGCACTGAGATGGAGAAGATGATAAACTACACTAAAGTTCAGTTCGGAGAAAGAGTCCTTGGTATGTTCGAATTCCAGTGGCTGCAAATCTCCAGTATCCAGATATTAGTGACAGATTTCTGCCCTCCTCCCAAGCCAAGCGAGTTGCTCGGAGTTAATTTTCAGAAAGTTGGAGAAAATAGAGTCAGAAAGTGAACACTCAGGGATCAAGTAACACAAGGAAAGTAAAGCATTGTCTTAAGAATTTCCTATTGATCATTCATATTTCATAAAATATCTTTATGATTTTTATTCCTACCAAAGCTCTTATATTTTTATTATGATAATCATCTGACCCTAAGCTTGGGCCTGGCTTTCGACAAGAACGCAGTCTTAATGCGTAGTGTAATGAGATTTTATGGACAAGGGATGGAATTGGCCTCCCCGTAACAGGGGCAAAAATCAAATGACAATATCGCAAGTCACGCGTTTATGACCGTGTAAATCAACACAAACGAGGCCTATTTCGTCAGCATGAGAGATCACGTGTAACGTGCTTTTGTTATCAGCAGGCGTTGAAGTGATCATAGCCAATCTAGCTTGCGACAAGGCTCGCGTTTGAACCACCTGGGGAGGCACGTGCGAGCGAAGACCGTGTCGGCTAGCGAACCGGAGTTTGCTTACGATAAACAAGCGCGCAATTGCAAATGCTAACTACTCAAGCATCTTAAGGTATGGCTCATCCTTAGCTTAAGAGCAAATGTCACCAAAAATCAAGCAAAATTTTAATTTGGCGGCAAAAGTCGAAAAATCAATTTTTCTCAGTCTCTTTTTGTCCACAAATAGCCGGGCCTCAAAGATCACTCAAAGAATAACCTAAGCTGACTTTAATACATGACTGTTTCAAAACAGCATAAAAGTGTTCCAAAGGCGAAGTTTCAAGGAATTTAGAGTAATGGCACATGTCGGAAAATGTCACTGAATTTTATGCATAATTAGGAATTTGACCAAGTAACTGATAGAGATTTTTTTAAATTTGTGTGTTTATTCTCGAATGGCGTTTAAGTCAAGTTCTAACCTGTTTTGGACAGCTGAATACTTTATCTTTCAAGAAAAAGTAGCGATAAGTTTTGGTTCTCCTCGGTTCTGTAAATATTTTGGATCTGCCGAAACAGAAGCTGTCAAGCATCAGATCAAGAAATTGTCTAGCTTAGCACGTGCTAACCATAAAACAAGGAAATTAAATCCACATGAAAATACTGGACTTTCTGGTTATGACATATTTTTCTGTAAAACTTCGATTGCTCATAAAAAAAAAGATGTTAGTTAAGCAATGAACAAAAGTCGAAAGTCAGCTAATGAAATCATTCAAGTTATAATGTGAAGGCGTCGAACGCACTTTCGTAATCTTTGATTACCGTCTAGTTTGAAAAATAAAACTGTTTGGGACTCCTGGTGTACATTTCACCTAAGCTTTGATAATATCATTTGGGCTTTAATTATTTTTATAAAGATTTAAACATTTATCACCAAGATATAAAACCATTCGAGTACTGATTATGATAGACTTATCCTAGAACTGCGCTAGACTAATTCTAGAACTGCGCTAGACTAGCCTAGAACTGTGGTAGACTAATCCTAGAACTGTGCTCGACTAATCCTAGCCTGGCTGTGCTAGACTAATTCTGGAATCGCGCTAGACTAATCTTAGAACTGTGCTATACTAATCCTAGATCTGTGCTAGACTAATCCTAGAACTGTGCTAGACTAATCCTACAACTGTGCTAGACTAATCTTAGAATTGTGCTAGACTAATCCTACAACTGCGCTAGACTAATCTTAGAACTGTGCTAGACTAATCCTAGAACTGCGCTAGACTTATCTTAAAACTGTGCTAGACTAATACTAGAATCGGCCGGGTTACCTAAAAGGTGTAATCTTAGCGTTCCACTTACTTCCGCGTTGTTAGAGTCTCTTTGTTCAAGTGGGGTCTCTGGTCCTGTGACCTTATAAGCAGAACAGAAACAGGCAAACAGAAGCACTGTCACCAGGGCAAATTGAACAGCCAGCATCATCTTCAATGTTGACAGATATCTGTTGAAATAAAAAAGAAAGAAAATCATCAAATAATGCTGAGAGAGGGTGAGCTTTTCTTTTTAAAGTTCTAAAAATTAGTTACAAGAATCATACAAATGGTTGCGTGTTTGCGACCAGAGGTAGTAGCCTGACGTAATGGCCCAAGTAAAACGCTTAAAAAAGAGCACACAAGAAAAGTTAATATGAGGCCCAAGATGGCACTTCATTGTTGTTCAGTGACGCATTTCACTGACTCTCTTTGTGACCCATTGAAAGATTTGCTACTCATATTAAAAAGAACCTACCGAAATGACTTCACTGAGTTCATTCGCTAGGCTTGGAAAAACGCGTTTTGTACAGCCATGTGAAATGTTTTGCTTCTATCAGACAGCGAAATCGTTCTTTCTCTTTGTAAACAGCCATTTTTTCGTGAAATAAAAACTCAAGAAGCTTAAAAGCCAATTCTTAAACTTTCAGTTGCCTGATCGCGTGATGGACGGCACCGGATGTCGACGGCAAGACATGATAAAAAAAAAATACACGAACAAGAATAGGCCAATTTGAACAAAAGTAATCATTAAGGATCTGAAGGTTATACAATAAAATAATTCGAAGCATCAGAAGGAAACTAGAGTGGAACGGGCTACTATCATTTGAGCGATGGTCCCCTTACAGTTTCTGAACTTTAGAAACTTTGCCCTATTTCCATTGATGATTCGGAAGAACTTTGACTCGTGAGACGTCAGAAACCGAGGTTTGAGTTTATGCATTCTAAATGATATAACGGAATAAAATAAACGTTAACCCGGCTGGCGAGAAAATTACATTGGGTTTGCGGGAGCGAGGTTGGAGTTGTGTGAGAATCCCTCAGAAATAAAGGTTCGTGTAGGAGGTACGAATGTTGACGTCAAATGGAGTTGTAGACCCGTGTATTTTCCCGCCTTCTTTACAACCTTACTATGCGAAAAAGTTGACAATAGTCACAAAATAATTGCGTAGCTTTGCTTGTTTTGATTCTATGTAGTAAAAAATCAATCCAGAAGACTGTTTCTCCAGCGTATTATCACAGGACTGAGTTAACGGAGATGTGAGTCTAAATCAAATGCCTTTTACGGAAGCAAATGTTGAAACAATTTGAATTTCTAGTAATGAAAATATTAGTTTTGATATCCTGTAGTTGTTGGCATAACCGATAAAGGCATGGGTATAGAGTGTTCACTGTTGATTCTATATATACTAGGACAAGTGGCAATTAAAATGATAAGTCACTCAGTTATCATTAATTGTTGTTTGGAAGTTAAAGTTTTTAATGGACCAGATGTGAGATACATAAATTAAGAGCGGATGTCTGTAAATTATGGCGTTCCATCCCTGCCAAAATTCAACTTTGTATTTTTCATTGTACTTTCTACATTTTATCCTACATAGAACATTTCAACTTCCATTCTCAACATTCAACATTGTAGTTGTTAGCTTCAACATCCAACATTGGCTTTTCGACATGCAACTTACGCGAAGAAGATGTAGTGAAAGCTTTCAACATCCAAGTTCTCGTGTTCGACATTCAACTTTTCGTATTCGACCTCCTAGTTTTTTTTATTCAACTTTTGTCCGCAGGTCAGAGGTCGGTCAAAACTGTGGGCTCATCGACCTGACCCACCACTCAGTGACTTTCCATTGAAGTAGGCCCAGGAGACACTCTCCACTCCTAGACAGTGTTGTTTCAAGACGGTTTCTTGGAAAAACAGGATCACCGGATTAATGAATCACCGGATCAAGGAGCAGTTCAAAATAACTAATTAAATAAATTAATAGACATGCGTATGATTGATTGCACCCCTGCGTGACTCAGCCAAGATCTCTCGTATGCTCAAGCGCGTTGTGTTTGGAAGAGAAAATTCGGCACAAAAGCGTTTCCGGCTTCAAATATAAATAAATATAATAAATATAGATATTATAAATATAATGAATAAAAAGCCATACCACTTTGTGGAGTGCAATTTTCGCATACCGAAACTCGGAGTGAATTCAAAATAGTCGACTCTGTTAGCTCCGAACTACTAGTACTTGGACAGCTACGACTGCGAGACATACAGCTCGCAGAGCGATTTCCCTATCGGTTATTCACTTATGCATATGCCACGAAATTGGAGGGAAAAGACATTTAATGCATCTTATGCGACTAAGAGGTGCTTCTTTCTATATTGGAAAAGATGTAACAAGCGGTTCATTCCGCGTGGAATTTCTAAATTGTCCTGAATGCTTGACTCCTTATTTCAGATTTGTATAACATGCCGGTATGTGATTGCATATCATTCTGACTTCCGGTGCCAGCCATTTTGGCAGCTACCGATGTGAACATCAAATTTTCAGCTGTTTTAACTTCGTCTCTTCAAATTTTTTACCTCAAATCCTTAAAGAAAGAGCAAGATGGAATGCATCTGAAGGTTTAGTGCTACTTCGGGACCTCCGACGGGATTTCACAAGAGACGTCAATTACCAATTGATTCCGAAAGTGATAAAATTGCATCGCCCAACAGAGTTGTTGTTGTCAGTCCCGTGGAGTGTACACAGAAGCAACAAGTCGAAAATCTAAAGAAGACGGATTGTAGAATCAGTTAGAACTTACTCTTACGAGATTTTTTTTTAAGTACCTGACAACTTACAAGGAAGAGTTGTTATTTTTTTGTCACCGATAAGATCAGCAGGCAGAGTTTATTCCCACACTTTTGATCACTTCCGATAAAAATAAATAATTCTAACATTTGACCCTTTTTTTCACTGAACGGGGAATTCTCTGTTTCTCGACAGCTTCAACATCGGAACCGAACCGGCACCAACAGTTAAGCATGACTCGCTGAAGTAGTTGCGATGATTTCGCTGACCGCATTCACCTTGAAGTAAACTTGTAAATCACTTTTTCCTGAAAGCCGGCTTGATAGTCCATCTGTTCGCGAAAAGGTTGTTTTTAAAAAATCACCTTTACAAGCAGTGTCTACTCAGCTCTGCCATACGAAACTCAAACGGACAACGACACTAGTCATAACGTTTGTATGCTGGGCTGTAGCTAGTATAAGGCAAACCGAGGCACTTGCTTCAGTAAACATTTTTAATTTACATTATATTTTTCTTCTTTGTGTGTGAGTGTCTTACGAAGAGCAATCTAAGCAAGACTCCTGCAAGTATTAATGGCAGAGGACGATTATGTTGGCACACCTTTCCTAATCAAAAAAATTTCAAATAATTACTCAAAGTAGCTTTATCTAACTGCAATTGCTGTCTTATCTAGTTATTTACTTATTTATTTACTTATTTGTTTATTTATTCTATATATTTATTTATTTATTCAACGTGCTTGTATATTTATTTTATCTCTTCACTTATCCCATACTCACAATTATTATACTTACTCTTTAAACAGTCCTACCCGCTACCCGCCTAGATTAGCCTTAACTATTTGCGGGTTAGCGCTGTTTTGTAATATGTTGTTCACTTTAATAAACTTTTTGATGCTCCTGTAACAGGATATATATATTAAAGGTCAAATGAACCAAAATTTCGAAACCTTTTCTTCGTGTCATTTCAAAGTGAACAAACACTAAAAAGGACTTCTTGAATACAAAATCACGTAGAAATTGTCCTATCTGAGCTTTTAAGAGGGAAAAACAACTGGGAGTACGGAAATATCCGAAGAACAAACGAAAACGTTTCTGAAATGGCCGCGCGCTTGACATGAAAGGAATGGAAACAAGCACGTGTTGTTGTGACGTCACTATTGGAGTAGATGAGGAGCTCGATCAATGCTGTAAGTATTCTTTGCGATCTGTTGTAAAGCTCTTCGTTTTAACCTTTCGTTCTCTCTTCGAAAAAGGCCGAGGAAGTCGAACATGTGGTTTTTAACGTAGAGCCGTACTAGTATGAAACAATTAATGGCAACGGAATCGTATGCTGGAACCTCCGATGACTCGTCCGAGTGCAAAGAATACGATGTAAACAAGGACCGAATCGGTCAAGTGGATTGGTGAGCGTTTGTTTACTCAATATACTGTAAAAGGACGCCTTAGAATGGTCAATAAATACGTTGGAATCGCCTTTGAAGCATTTGTTTTGTTCTCTGTGGTGTTTAATTGTATTTTTGATGTATACTGTGAAACCATAATTCGATTCAATGCTGTTGTATTGATCCGCGTTTCTCCTTTATTAATATTCACCATACTATGAAAAGGTCGCCGTAGAATTACAACTTCATGCTGTTCGCTTTTATTTCACGCATTTTATCTGCTCCCTGTTTTGTTTTTTTTTGTACATTTTCACTGTTTATTGCTATGCAATACCATAATTTCCATGCAGCTGTTTTTGTGAGTCCGAATTCATACCGATGACACTGCGTGAACAATCCCAAAGGCTAGATAACATGTACAGTCATTGTAACAGGGGTATCCGTGTAATTGACAAAATGCCAGTAATTAAGTCTTATATGCTTTTTTAATGAAATGTTTACTTTTCTTTACAATCTTGACTTGATCTTAAAATGCGGGTGCATTTGTGGAAACTGTGTGCCCATGCAAACTGGGCAGGAAAGTGTCTGCTGTCGTGAAATCTCAGCAATGAAGTCATCTGATAAGATATTACATTCCATGTCCTGTATTACTGAGAATGAGAATTTTACTGCTGTGTGCACAAATGCAGCTGTTATTTAGATAACTTATAACCAGTATCTAGAGAATGAAGGCCCGATTGATAATGAGCCACTAAATGGGTATGTATATGTATGCTTGTAAACATTGTCATATTTTTTGTCAGCCCATCACCAACATAAGTATGTGTGTCTGGAAAAAGTTTCTGATTTTAGGTAATGCATGAATTATGTGGGATTGTTGTAAGGAGGTCACCTACAGTTGGTTTATGTCAGTATCAAAATGGCAAGGGAAAGAGCATAGTCATAATGTGGTCTAGAAATGAACAAGCTTGTGAATGGGTGGGCTGCACACCGAAGCTAAACATCTGATCTCATGGCCATTACCAACCTCCCTGAAAGTTTTCCATTTGGTATATATTCTTTTATTATACCTTTCACTACTTGCAATAACTTGCATGATGTACATTTAACATAATTCATTGTCCCATAAACTCCATCCAATCTAGATGTGGTTACTTGTACCATTTGTACAGATACATATATTTATCATACCACCAAAACTGCTGCCAAAACAAATCAAGTATTCCTTTAGGATAAAAACATTTAGATGATAAATTATTATGTCCTTTGACTGTAAAATGAAATATATACCTCCAGAGGGTATATAACTCATGCCACTAAGAATTTTATGAACCAAATGAGGATAAAGTTTGTGAGAATTTTGTCACCCAAGGTTTCAGAGTATGTTTTTCCTCTTTTCTGTCAGTACATACAGATATGTTGCCAAAAGGCAATATACCTATTGGATACACGAGAAGCTGTCATCTTGTTTGGTAAAAACAAATAGAGAGAGGTTTCCACATGAAAATACCGTAGTTTTTCGGTTATAACGCGCACTCGGCTATAAAACGCACCCCCAACTCAGCAACATTTGGTAGAAAGACGCACCATAAACTAAAAGTAACTTTAGATGGAAATACATGTGGAGCGAGAACGAAGTTGTAGTAAACAAGAACAAAAATCCATGCATAAATATACAGCCAAAAAAGTAGAGGGAACACATTTTATCAAGTTTATTTACTTGTGACCTACGAAATAACCAAACGTTTGTAAACAAAGCAAGAACGTTGCATCCTGATTCGATTCAAGCGAAATTGTCACATGCGCGAGCGAATAAAACTAAAGCTGATTCACTTGATTATTCAATAGCGTAAGTTGTCAAACACTAGCGACGGGAACGCTCGAGGTAACTGACCACAAATAATGTCAGTGCACAAAAATGGATGGATGGACGAAGGTTTGTTTAATTTCTTTAGAAAAAAAAAACAGTTTACATTTCTCGCAATGGAAGTGTTTGCGATGTTAGCACTATAACTTAAGTATCACATTACAGAGCACCTGCTTTTAAGCACGCCCGATATGCAAAAACGGCTTTGTTTTGAAAATACTCGCGATGTTCTTTTATCTCGCATTACCAGTTTTGAACAAGTTGAATTGAAGTTCTGCTTGCCGATATATCGTAAACTAAGGCGACAAAATTAATTTTCAATTTGGAGCAATTGCCTAGCTTTCGGCTTATAAATCTGAGACAGCTAGGTTAGCGTAGGAAGAGGACACACAGTTACTCCGCTTTCTACGATATTATTATCCAACCACTGAGATCATCCGCCTCGAATGTAAACAAGAGCTTACTTTGCCGAAAGGATTCGAAGTAAGAGGCTCTGGCCAAATATATTTACGGCTACTGTACATACGTAAATTCGATTTGTACGCCACTGATAAGGATGTCAATGGTTTGCACGGACGTCTCAGCTCTTCACATCCCAGGAAACTTAATACAAGATCGAATTACGAGAGAGAGCAAAACGATCACTCTGCATCCAGCTATTTCAAACAAGATGGTAAATGTCTACTTCTAACTTTCTGCGTTTTACAAACGCTGAACGAATAGATTAGGAATTGCAGCTTGAAGTCGTCCCCGGTTATTCGGCGGGCTAGAATTGTTGTCGGTTTTGCTTCTTTTCTGGCCAATTTTTGTTTCGGATTCCACGTTTTTATTCTTGAAAAAAGTTGGCACGGCATCATCTTTCAAGTAAGTCCTCGTGGCTTTAAAGCTGGAACGAACGAACTCCTTGCCACGAGATTTGTTTGAAGCTGTGTGGTGTGAAATGTAAAATGGTCTGCACAAGCGATTCCCTCTTCAGTCTTATGAGCCATTCCTTCCGTAGTTTTGGGTCATGAGGAAACTTGAAAATACTTACTTTATACTTGGAATTGTTGCTGCAGTTTATTGCAGCACAAAACACAATGCTTTCCGCTAAGAAAACGACACTAATTTCAAGACTCACTTGTAGTTTTTAATGTTCCCGCAATTTTTCAGCTCGCCAATAGTGACGTCACCACTGTTAATTCCGACAAATTCCCGACAATTGACCCGACCGCTCTACGAATACGAAAGCCAAAACGAAGCACTTTTCAGCCTCCATTATCTCTGGGATACAATACCCGATCACTCTGAAACTCCAGAATATGTTTATTTCTTACTTAAGCTACAAAATTTAATAAAAATTGACTTCAGAAAAAAAAACTTTGAAATTTCGGTTCATTTGACCTTTAAAAATAATGTTAAATTTAAATATTAAACAGGTGTTTTTTCCGTATACCTATATGCCTTGGTGACGGCCCAGGTATGTCTGAATTAAAATCTAGGACGTCATTTGTTCGCCTATAATCCAATTTTCTTGCTACAGCTGTAGGCCAGAATTTTCTGAAATTCCAAACTTTCCAGCTCTGATCCTTGATCCAGTGATCCTTGATTCGGTGACTCATTAATCCGTTGATCCTGTTTTGCCAAGAAACCGTCTTGAAACAACTGTCTAGGAGTGGAGAGTGTCTCCTGAGCCTACTCCAATGGAAAGTCACTCAGCGGTTGATTCTACGGGTGGTGGGTAGGATCGATGAGCCCACAATTTTGACCAACCCTGACAAGCGGACAAAAGTAGGATCGAATGTCGAACATTGAAAACTTTCACTGCATCTTCTTTGCGTAAGTTGCATGTCGAAAAGCCAATGTTGGATGTCGAAACTAACAACTACAATGTTGAATGTTAAGAATGGAAGTTGAAATGTTCTATGTAGGATAAAATGTAGAAAGTACAATGAAAAATACAAAGTTGAATTTTGGCGGGGATGGAACGCCATATGTAAATATCGACCAGAGGTAGGAATTATAAAAATTTCAGAAAATCCAAAAAAAATTCTGTGGACTACCCTAGGTATTCTATTAATCAAAATATAAATTTTACTTTCATCGGATGAATATTTTGGTTATATGGATGGTGTCAATTTCGGGCGCTTTATAACCTCTGCCAGATCGCTTTTTTCGAGGCCCTAGACCGGGCTACGGAAAGAGCTCGATTTGAATCTAATTGAAATATCATTCAAGCCACAAAGCTTCTTATCACATTAAAGAGGTTTGAACACGCATTTTGAGTTGTCGTGCCCTTGAATTGATAACGACTAGAATATTTTACAGATTTTTAAAATATTTACAAAATTTTGAGGATTTCGCGGGAGGAAAATTTTGTTCAAATTCGAAGGCCAAAAATCACACCCGGTACCTAATTTCAAACAAGAAAAACCATTCTACATTAAAAAGCAATCTCAAAGCTTTCAAACTAAACTTTTTGAAACTTTGGGCAACATATGAAATGAATTTTTGGGAACGCGAAATTCACGGAGCACTTGAGTGAAATTTGACCCTTCTGGCTTGACAGTTTTGCGGTTCGGCGCGAGACAAATCAATACTCAAACAAATATTAATTTCAGCCAAAATAAGTGTAATTTAGGCAATCTCAAGTCTTACAGTTATACATAATACATGCTTCATAGCCATTGAATACAAAATTTACAACAATTTTCTGCCGAAAAGAACTCATATCCCAGCTTTTAGGTACTAAACTTGCCTCGCCAAATAAATGTGAACATGCACTGGGCCAAGTTCTTATCACTCAAAGCCAATAGTTCACAATCTACACCAAATATCGATCCTGCTTAGTATATAATCAGGTGCACGATATGTTTGTTTGTACCTTTTGTCCTTGTTAGTCTTCATTTCTGCAAAAAGATCCAAAAACTACAGCGAAATCCCCGCACGCTCGACGTGTCACGCGTCTCGTAGAACAGCTTTTGCGTGAGTCGAGATTGTGCTGTCCGTGACATGAAACGCAAGGAGATCCGGCTAATTCAGTTTTATTTCCGGGTTGTGAAAAAAATTCGATCACTGATCTACATGTTATAGTTGCGCCAATGGAATGAGCTGAAGCTCAAATTTTCATACGTTGCCGTTGTACCATGATTACAGATTCCTGGTCCTCGTACGTGTCAAACAATCCACTGATGTGGTGCAATGTAAATAATTTGTTCTTTTCGTTAAGCACTTTTTTATTTGTCCTGATTGTCTATCATATGAGGAGATAACTTTTAAAATACTTTTTTAACACCTCATTATATAAAGCATGTGCACAAATAACAACGTTCCAATACAGTCTAATCTTGTGCTTGCGGTATCCATTTTGGTAGCGTAGTTGCGTGGTATATAGTTTTCTCTAGCATTGAAAATAAGACAGCTTCATTGCCAGCGAGAACACATCTGCTCGCTAATGTGGACGATACAGCATGCGAATATGGAGCGTTGGCTAGGGGAAAGTGTGGTTCAAGTTCCAAATACCCGGGCACACTGAGTAGGTGCGTATCAGAGACTGCAACCGGTCAATTGAGCTCCACTTCACAGACACCCTACAAGTCAGTATTGCTAACTGTGGTTTGAAGACGGAAGCAGAGCTGATATTAGCGAGGCTTGGTAAGGTTGAGACGCACTTTCTTTTTACTCTCGTGTTTAATAAGCTGTACTATGGCGTTGTGCACGCGCTCACCGGAGTTGCAGGGCAGGTAAAAGTAAATAGGTTTACCTATTGCCTCATAACTTGATTTATTAATCAACGGGTGTCAAAAGCGTATAACGCTTTTTTGCAAGCTAGAGCTAATGTATAACACTCTACATCGGATTTCCTTGCTCTCGGTCTGATCTTTTTGGTATTTTATCAAGTGAAAGAGAAATCAGGAATTATAAAGTGCTTGCTGATTGGCCAAGATAAGGAATATCCATGCACATTCCCCGAGAAATTCAGTTTTAATTTATATTTATTTTTTGCACTCTTCCTGTGAAATAATTAATGGCCAGTCCCCACAGCATACTGAGATGAAGATACCGGTATACGCTGTAGGATTGAAGAAAAATCTTTTATACTCGATCCGGTTTTATGCTTTCTTCAGTTCCATACCCAACTTCTACGCAACATACAACCGGAACTTAGTTCTGAAAAAAGTCAACTTTTAGGCTCAAGGGGATGACATTCTGTATTCTTAGAGCTGTTCATAAAGATTATTTTGCTGTTTAAGAAAAAGGGACTTAGTACTTCTACGGTAGTCCCCGCTAAGACAAGGTAGCCTGCGAATAGAAATAGATTTGATAACATGCTGAGGCGGGAACCAGTACACTTTGCATTCATTCCCAAAGGAGCTGGAAATAAAACGAGGCTGGATCCTTGAGCATGTCTTGAGGATTGTGAATGAACTTGGGACTGAAAAGATATCGTGTGATATAACATTTTGCCCATAAATTGTACCTTTACTTCCTTTGCTGGCAAAATTCGTCCTATGAACGATCGCCTATCAAAGCAATAAGCATCTACATCCCCTCTATGATGAAAAAAAAACCTCTCCCTTTGGAATGTATTTTGCTATTGTCTCTCGCGTCTTGGAATGCGAAGGCGGACATCAACTGCACCGGAAAGAAGATAAGTGTTACCCTTGTCCCAAAGCGATTCTTGCAATATTTCCTCAGTCGGGCAATGAATATACCCATGCGCTCCTGATGTACCTAAATTGCAGTTCCCATTATGTTTATTTTCATTTTTATTCCAGGTATATTTTAATTTCATGAGTCGAGCTTTGAAATGTCGATTTTCCCGAAGCACCGCCAGGATTCTGATATCGGATGGCGCTGTCGGCAAAAGCTAAAGTTCGAATTCGTGCTACGAGTCAGGGCGTGGTTTACTTTCCTACCGTGACGTCATCAAATTCTAAAATCAAAATAGCAAGGTTTTCTGATTTTTTATTTCCATCAGGTTGAAGATAACTTACAAATAATTATTTTCTCGAGTTTCCAGTCCCTTGGCGTCTTTAGTTTTTAAAGAACGGAAATTTTCATAGTCCGTGACCAAGATAGGTCAGCTGTATGGCTGAGAAATAGTTTTCCCTTATGATTTTCAGCAGAATTCGAATATGTATATGTATAGTAGCTCAGAAACAAAAAGAAAACCCCTTTATCGCATAAGTTAATGTACACTGTATTGGTTGATTTGGGGTACCTTACTTGTACATGTACTTACTTCAGTGTTTATGGCGTCTGCATACAATTACAAAGCTCTTTAAGTTGCGTGAAAATTAAAAGTTTAGGCAGATAACTCAGAAACGGTGTGCCACACAGATCTGAGGCTTGTGAAATTGCTCATTTGCTAGTCTTTTGTCGCATCTCATTTTCTTGGCTTCTTTCATGGAACGGTTTCGGAATTAATTCTTGTACGCCGGATTTTTTGCGTGACGGTGAAAACGATCTATAAAGACTACTGTACTGCAAGAAAAAAGGCATCCGACAAATGAGCAGGGGAAGTCTGCCGAGTTCAGGTTATCAGTGTTCTATTGTGATTTGCATTTTTTTTCTTTTTTCCAATCTAGAATTTATTTTTTCCTAACAAACTCATGTAGACGAAGTGCCTGTGTCCCGGGTCCTGGGTTCGATCTCCGTTTGTTATGTTATGCAACACAATCTCGAATCACGCAAGAGCACCTCCACAAGACTCGTGACACGTCGACGTACAAAGACAAAAGGTACAAACAAACATATCGTGCACCTGATTATATACTAAGCAGGATCGATATTTGGTGTAGATTGTGAACTATTGGCTTTGAGTGATAAGAACTTGGCCCAGTGCATGTTCACATTTATTTGGCGAGGCAAGTTTAGTACCTAAAAGCTGGGATATGAGTTCTTTTCGGCAGAAAATTGTTGTAAATTTTGTATTCAATGGCTATGAAGCATGTATTATGTATAACTGTAAGACTTGAGATTGCCTAAATTACACTTATTTTGGCTGAAATTAATATTTGTTTGAGTATTGATTTGTCTCGCGCCGAACCTCAAAACTGTCAAGTCAGAAGGGTCAAATTTCACTCAAGTGCTCCGTGAATTTCGCGTTCCCAAAAATTCATTTCATATGTTGCCCAAAGTTTCAAAAAGTTTCTTTTGAAAGCTTTGAGATTGCTTTTTAATGTAGAATGGTTTTTCTTGTTTGAAATTGGGTACCGGGTGTGATTTGTGGCCTTCGAATTTGGACAAAATTTTCCTCCCGCGAAATCCTCAAAATTTTGCAAATATCTAAAAATCTGTAAAACATTCTAGTCGCAATCAATTCAAGGGCACGACAACTCAAAATGCGTGTTCAAACCTCTTTAATGTGATAAGAAGCTTTGTGGCTTGAATGATATTTCAATTAGATTCAAATCGAGCTCTTTCCGTAGCCCGGTCTAGGGCCTCGAAAAAAGCGATCTGGCAGAGGTTATAAAGCGCCCGAAATTGACACCATCCATATGACCGAAATATTCATCCGATGAAAGTAACATTTATATTTTGATTAATAGAATACCTAGGGTAGTCCACAGAATTTTTTTTGGATTTTCTGAAATTTTTATAATTCCTACCTCTGGTCGATATTTACAGACATCCGCTCTTAAAGACCCAAAAGTAGATATCTTGATATCTTAGAGATATCTTGACATATCATGTTTACCATGATAAATGAAAAATAATCAATGATAACTGATATCTTTCTTTATCACTTTATGTTTATCATGACAAGTGATAAACGATAAACTATATCTTTTGTTATCACTTCTGGAGAGATATCATGACGTCATGGTATCTCTCCGGTAAGATCTCCAGGTGTTTCGTGCTAATTGTCACGAGTAGAGCCGGTTGTCTACCGTCAGGGAAGCCTTGTCATTCTCTGCCGTGCGAAAGGTGACTAAATCAATGGAAATAGCAAACCCAAACTGGGAGCCTTATGGAACCGAGGTTATGACCCTTACATAATGCCCCCACATAATGTCATCATCCCCGTGTTTCGATGTAACTCGTGTAAGGCATGAGTCGCGCTTGGCGAAAAAAAGAAACGAAAATTCTAAACCTCAACTGATAAAAAAAACTTTTAGTCAAACCGAGGAGGGTCGCACTGGTGGGAGCACATTGTCTTAGTTTTGATAAATTGAGAACGGAAGTAGACCAGATATATACCAGAGAAAAGAAAATCGCGATCATGTAAACCGAAATAAAGATGCATGAACGATAGACAAACAAATGCCTGACAATTTTAACTGCGGCCATGATAAGAGGAAGAAATCGACGCCGACGAAGAATAGGTCGATCACTCCATGCCTGGTTAATTCCTTGTATTTGGCTCGAGTTTTCCAAAATGTGCCTGCCTCACCCAAGCGCCACGGCATCTTTGATGTTTTTGCCGATTTTCAGTGTTTGTTTGTTTGTTTTTTTTTCTTTTTCAATATCACAACTTGGTAATATACCCCAATGTCAGATTTCTTCCACACGATAAACAAATTCTCGCAAAAAATCCACCAAGTGAGACCCATTCCTCATTTCACTTCGGAGAGTTTTTGTACTAGTTAGGAACACCGCGACTGCGTTGTGACATCTTTCGCGCTATCGACCATGAAACAGTTTATTGCGTTAGCAACGCTATTCCCTCTACTGGGATCTGCTTCTGTGGTAAAGTAAGACTGGCAATCGGCCGTACAAACGTCATCTACAAGTATACACGTTTCGTGGGTACCGAACAAGCCAAATCAACCAAAAGCTGTAGAATACGAAAGACACTGTTTAAAGTGATGTTCTCGTTAGCTGGAAGATTTTGATCTATTCGGATTCCTTAGCTGAAATTTTAATTGCCCGAAAATTTTAGGGACAAAATGTTCCCTTGAGAAAATGTCAGCTGAAATGAACTTTCCACGAACTTTCTAGGGCACTATTTTCTTTCCGAATATGCTAGCTGACGTTTTTGACTGCCAAAAACAGCAATTACCACCTTTGCGAAAACCTCAGGGGCTATGATCTCCCCTTTGCGAATCTTTTAGGCCACGTTTTAGTTACGAAAATCCGAGTGCATACCTTAAGGGGGGACTAACTTAACTACAAAATTAGCTAACATTGTTGCTATGGAGAGTTCCCAACCCTCATATCTTGGAAACCATAACTTGCACAGACAAACCGTCTGGCAATGTTTTTACAATCAAAAAGTTTTACAAGATTTTCAAGTCACAACCATATTTGGTAAGTCACGTTACCAGAACAGAAAAAAGCCTAAACCTCGAGTGGCGTACACTTTTGGATATCGAAAATGGTGCCAATGGTTAACGATCGCCAAGGTGCAAAACTCTACGTATCGATTTTTGGAAATTCGCATTTTTGTAAGATTTATGACGTCATAAGCACGCAAATTCATACCATTTTGTCATTATCATTACAGTTATGTACGTTAACAACAATTGCTTACGTAGGCTTGTAAAGAAGGCTGGAATATCTCCGACTGGCAAAAAAAATCGGAACTTCACATAATTTTCTCCAAGTTTTAGGGTTTTTCTTTCTAAAGCGCGGTTGGGGCCTGGGGCAAGTTACGCATGCGCAATAGCAATTTATAAATTTTACATGTTCACCTCTTCGTACGTCTCACCAATATAGTGGCAAAAACACTAAAAAAAACCGTGTTTTGCAAATACAGTCTGTAAAAATCCCATGGCAACAACGCTAAGTCTGTAGTTAAGTTAGTCCCCCCTTACTCGACGCCGAAAACACAAGGCGAATTATCCTCCACCGAACAGATATCCAAACGTGTCGCTGGGTGCTCCTGACGTTTTAACAGTGCTAATGCTAAAAACGGTAGGATAAGAGGGTAACCTTAAACACGAGTTAGGAAGTGCTAATATTGCTGTTTCATCTTCAATCTTCTTCCTTAAAATTATATACCCTCGATGGCCCTGAGAATCAAAGACTATCCTTACTTGACACCCCACCGGGGTACTCCCAGAAAAATTGGGAGGTGTGTGCGGCCCGCTTCCTAAAAACCTTGCCCTATTTCAGACCAAAATCTGCGATTTTCCTTACCATATTTCACACCTGACCAAAACTTCGATAAGGATATACCTCACAAATTATCAATTTACTTCTTGTTTTATGGATATGTGGGTACTTGAGCCTGAGCATTAGCTATGCCATGCTGATGAGGCCTAACAAGGCCGAAACAGCTGTCCATGGCTGCTAATGCTTGGGCTCAATCTTTGCTTTGGTAGATTTAAGGGGTAATGCCCGCTACCATGTGGCCTTAGTGCCTTTAGAGTGGCTTCAGCTTACCAAATCACATTAATTTGTGAGGTATATCCTTGTCACTCCAGCCACATCCCACAAGCTTTACGTTTTTACTGCAAAAATTCGATACCCAATTTCAGACCTATTTCACGTGAACGGTTGGCTTAGACACAATTAAAAGACAAAAAAGAAGGGCTTTTGTTGATGGTCTTATCGTCTGATGATGAAGAAGTAGCTGAAGACTGAAGTTCACAAATCATACCCTGTTTCAGACCGAAATGGTCAAACATTTCAAAATCGATACCCTATTTCAGATCACAACGGCTAAAAAAAACCATACCTTTTGGGGCCGCAAATACCTATATAGCCCATATAAGGGAGTACCAGAGGGGGGGGGGGGGATGATGGGGAGGATGGGAGGATGGGGGTAAGATCACGTTTGACGGAAAATAGACCATTTTACAGTTGTCGGTTAAAGCGAGGCTGGGGGTGACCTTGTTTTGACACAAACCTACCTGCTTTTCTTATGTAAATCATGTTTTTCTTGAGCTAACTAGTGTTTAATCAGCGTAATTTCCATAAGAAAAGCAGGTAGGTTTGTATCAAAACAAGATCACCCTTAGCCTCGCATTCAATCAGAGGCCAGGGTACTGAGCAAAGAACTGTAAAATGGTCTATTAATTATTTCTTTCGCAATTCACGGGAAATAAAATCGGCATTTCTCGTTTCATGAAAAAAAAAAGACATTTGTTTACACGGACATACGTAACTTTCTAACTTGTGATATTTGAAAAGTTATGCCTAAAGCTCAGCCTTGTTAAATGCCTTTATCATCCGTCCGCTTCTTTTTCTGCGCGCAGCAAAAAGAAAACCGAGTTTCTTGTTTTGCATATGACAAAGACCATGACCTCCAACGCTACATCGTACGATTCACTGTCGAAGGCTGACTGATATTAAAAAGAACCCACCGAAATGACTTCACTGAATCCACGTCGCGAATTTCGTCAGGCCTGAAAAAACGCGTTTTCTACAGCCGCGTGAAATGTTTTGCTTCTATCTGACAGTAAAATCTTTCTTTTTCATTAAAGAGCAACATGGAACAGTCCCAAGGGAAGGTAGTCAGTTGTTGGGTTCAGTGATTTTCAAAGAAATCTCCGTTCCGGTTCAAAATGCTTTTGTTTACATATTTTATCGTTGGACATTTTCGCGCCCTAATTTGTACTTATATATGTATATTTCATTGGCTTTTTCTACAACTTGAAAATGATTTCAGGGAGATCGAAACGTCGTTTTTATTCTGAAATGTTTTTCGAAAAAACTGCTTATAAGAATATAATAAACAGAAATATCTTAATGCAGTTTGGAAGGTAATCAGTTGTTGGGTTCAGTGATTTTCAAAGAAATCTCCGTTTCGGTTCTAAACTCTCTGAAGGGAATGTCTAATTTTCGCGGGTCGCTTGTCGCGGGTGAAATGTCGCGGGTCGCGGGTGAATTGTCGCGGGTAAATTGTTGCGGGTCGCGGGTATATTGTTGCGGGTCGCGGGTGAATTGTTGCAGGTCACGGTTAAGTCTGTGCGTGTAGAAGACTAATTTGTTCAGGATCAGTCTTTGACAGTGAAGTTTGTACAGTTACTGTAAACCTTCAGGGGTGCCTTTCGGAAAATCGTAC
>JAEMWC010000082.1:655000-680000 GCA_016490735.1 Pachyseris speciosa | reverse complement strand
TGGATCCCTTAGGGCGTTATGTGATCCTGAAGGCGGAGATTAAAGATAAATTGTATGTTTTGATTAACATTCACGCACCTAATAAGGATATAAATATTGTCAATTTTCTGAACAATTTAAGAACAATCCTACAAAATGAAAAGTTAGACGATGAAGACAATATAATTATAGGGGGTGATTTTAACTGTCCGTTAAATCCTGTCCTTGATAAGAGAGGAGGCATACTTTTACCAAGGAAATCAGTAATTGAAACCGTTGATTGTTTACAGGATGAACTCGATTTGGTCGACATTTCGAGAGTAAAAAATCCTACAACAAAAAGCTACTCTTGGAGCCAAAACTCACCAATGATCCTTTGTCGCTTAGATTATTGGCTGATTTCGCATAATTTACAGGATTCAATGAAGGCAACGAATATTATTCCCGCCATCAAAACTGACCATGCAGCTATTTCTATAGAGTTTAACATTAGTAGTGATCATATTTTTTTTAAAGCCCCGGGTCACTGGAAAATGAACTGCTCACTTTTAGATGATACCTGTCTGGTTGGCCGAGGGTAGCAGTGATTTGTCGGATAATAGAAGTATTTGGGATTGGATTAAATTTAACATCAGAGCACACGCAATCCAGCATTCAAAACGTAAAGCGAGGGAAAGAAAGAAAAAGAAAACATACTTCAAAAGGAATTTACCGATGCAAAGCATTTTAGCTTTAAGCAACAATAACACAAAAACGAGCTTGGTAACCTCCATTTTTTATTTTCGGAAAATAATTAACATATTATAATAAAACCTTTTTGCAAAGTTTAAAAAATTTTGGTGGAGCGGATTCAAAGCCACCTTAAATTTTCGAAAATTTAAGGTGACTCTGAATCCGCTTCACCAAAATTTTTTAAATTTTGCAAAAAGGTTTTATTATAATATGTTAATTATTTTCCGAAAATAAAAAATGGGGGTTACCAAGCTCGTTTTTGTGTTATTGTCGCTTAAAGCTAGAAACGTTATGGGGGGGAGGGGGGGGGGGGGATTCTCGAGCTACATGAACTTTTTTTCGTTAACCTTAATTTCCCTTGCATGAGTTTTTTTGCCCAAAATGCTGGAATTTTTTTCCGGGCTACTCGGCATGCATGAATTTTTTTGTCACTTAATTTTGCCTTGCATAAATATTGTTTTTGTACTTCGCCCGCCCCCATCCTCCCCCCTCCCAATAGCGTTTCTAATGGTCCACTTAAGGCGCTCTCTGATGTTTTATCTGGCATCGCGCGAGTTCCGTATTTTAAAGGAAACAAATTGACTATCTGAAATTGTGGAAAATGATTACTAGTTTCCAAAGTTGAGTTTAAAACGTGGCAGTAACACAAAAGTGTGCAGAAAATTGTTTTTACTTTTCTTAAGTTTCCCGCGAGCAGTTATTCTGGATTTCATTGCGTAAATTGGTTGTAGCTATACTGTTCAAAGCAAGTGAAGCAGAAAATCTTTGAATGAAATAATTGGAAATCCAAAGTGGCAGCCTTCGGAAAATTGAAAAGTGAAAATAGACGATAGTGATATCCATTGAGTACTGACACCTCAAAGAGAATTAGAGCCAACGTGAGATGACAAAAACCTGTCAGCCATCATTTTCTTGACTTGAAAAATAAGAAGAATAGAGTTCCCGCTGTCTCAAGACTATATATAATTATTGCCTTTAAAGTTCTTAGTTTGGCGATTAGCCCACGAAGCAGCTTTGTTTTCGTGGGATAACTACAGTCGATAGACTCTTTTGATTAATAAAAATTGACAAATTGAAAACACTGTACTAATAATCTTCGTCTAACTAATTATCTTTCTTTTAAATATACATACTATGAACAACAAACGGAATGCTGTGTATGCATTAGGTAAATATTTCAATCTACAAAACATTTTCGGAAAATTAAGTGGCCAAGTCACTGTTACTAATCATGGCAAATTTCTCGAACAAATTGTGTTTAATCTGCGCAGATATTTTAATTAAGCCGAGAATGCTCCAATGGACCTAATTTCAGGGCCGTGGGCGAATCACATTCTCGTTAGGGTATTGAAACTAAAAAAACCACCAATCCAAAGTATGGGCCTTAACTTTTAAATTTTGCCAAGAAAGTTGAACAAATTGCAGTAATCGCGAAAGTGCTCCAATAATCATTTATGAGAAGTTAGATTTTGAAATGACGTTTTAGTTGCCGTCGCAGTACTATTATTGTCTTTAAATTTAATTCAGTTTCAAATTGCACATTGAATCAACCAAAAAGTCATCAATTTTATTTATAACTACAGCAAAATCTGTGGTATGAAGCAAATGGGACTCAGCTTTTTGCTTAGTTTGTTGTATTATGTGCGATCCATCGTCGAATCTTCTCACTTGACATACATAACTTCAGTCTGTGAATTTACGATCTCAAACATTTAATCTTAGTATCTGCTTAGCATTTTACCGTGTTATGAATGTTGCAGAACAAGGGACAAACTCTGTGACAAAGCCCTTAAATCCTTCTTAACACTAAACGAAAGGAAATTTGAGGAGATGGTCTCTGAGTTTCGAAAAAAATTTGAAAGTCAACAATGTTAAACTGTCCAGAAATTTTTTAGACCTCCTAAAGGCTGGTCACTACTTTACGACTATGTCTCTCGCTTGTTTCATTACGGAAAAGCGACACTGTCGCAAAGAAAAAAAAAAGGAGGAAGGAAAAGTGCATTGTCCCTGTCGTAAACTGCCGCGTCCTTTCTGCCAATTTCTTTCGGTTGTCGCCTGTTTCGGAGCCATGTTGCTTGTCGCTTCTACGCCTTGGAAGGCCTAACTTGTGTCATTTGCAAATACCAGACAAAGAATTTTAGAGCTTCGTGATTAACAAAACCTCTCTGGTAAAAATTTTTGGTCCTAAATGAAAGCTACGTTATTGTCTAAGGTAAATTTATTGCTGATTACGGAGGTTGCACAATAAAAGGAACAAGGCTTGAATTTCTGTTAACCAATTTTCGCGATTCCAACTGATACAGTTTTGCTTCCCAATTTACACACAAGACAAGTAAAGAAAACGTAAATTGTAATCATAACTCGCAAAAAAAGTTTAACCACAAAAATCAGTAAGATCCTTAAGTGTGACTTTCGAATTAAAGATGTGTAAACATTCACACGAAAGCTACTGAGCGGTATGGTACTTTCCTGTGGTGCTGTTTATCATGCTGTACAAGGTGGTTCTAACTTTTGAGCCTGTGGATGAAATCCTACAGTGTACCATTCAAATGAAAGCAACTGAGCAGTACTTTCCTGTGGTGCTGTTTATTATGCTGTACAAGGTGATTCTAACTTTTGAACCTGTGGATGAAATCCTAAAGTGTGACGATTCAAACGAAAGCAACTGAGCTGTACTCCCTTGTGGTACTGCTTAGCTTCCTGCACAAGTTAAAGTCAAGCGGTTTTGATTCCATTGCCGTCGGGAACAGGATAATTAGCAGAAAGAACCGCAGTTTCCTTAACAGCCATAGTTTTTCTGTCAAAGCAAAGTAACTAAGGGGTTGGTAAGTTTTTAACAATCAGTACATGCATATATGGTTGAGATATCTCTGAATAGGTACTTGAAACGTCTTAGCCGGTTGACGGCAAGCAAGTTCAGACCGCTTTCCGATTGAAAATTAACATTAAGACCCTCAAATATGTTCAGGTAGCGTTGGTAAGAGACGCATATGTCCCAACGTGATACTGACTTAAACCACGTACGGACGATGAAAATGAGAAGCTTCAAAACGGGATTTTTTCTTCACAAACCTCGAGAACTAAGCGGTCCTAAGCGAGTGGCACTGACTTCTAAGTAAAGCCTTTTGATGGAAAGATATTTATTTAGGTTTTAGGTTAAGGACGGCCTTTTGAAGAAAAAAATGTCTATTTGAAATGAGTTTTGTTTCACAAAAATTAAGAAATTAATTCCTAGAATTAACGGTGCTAAGCAAGCGGCAGTGACTTACAAATACGGCCTATCGAAGGAGACATGTCTATTTGAACTCAGTCTTGGTTAGTTTAGGCTAATTGTAGCCTCTTGTTTTTCATAAATCTCGTGAACTAAGCGGTGCTAAATAAAGCGACGATAGATTGAATTAGCAGGTTCTATGGTAAAAATTGATCTTTTTTTCTGATGAGTAGCACTCTTTCCTTCGTTAATCTGTCGTGAGTTTTGTTTTGTTTTGTTATTTTTTTTCCCAACCCCCTCCCCTTTACGCAGTAAAAAATGATCAGCAGATATGTTCAGCTGCTATTCTGCTTTGGACAGTCACAAAAGCGCTTACCTGAACCAACTGTGTGTTAATGTTAGTACCAGTGGTGAATATAATGTCCAGCTCCCAAAACGCTTGTAGACGTAAGCCCACTTTCGCTTGAAAGGCCTGAATGATTGAAACAGATACCTGATTAGTATTTTAAAGCCTAGTAACGATGCCATGTTTCCATCGTTTCGTTGCCTCCTTCTTGGGCATTTTCTGCACCATTGTTCCCTATACCTCCCAAGGACAAAAAAAACCGTTTGCCTTTGCAAACATTGTTTGGTTTACAGTCATAATGACAAATAAGAATATTTATTGAGATACGAAAACATCTGTAATGATTCTACTTTCTTATTTAAAATTAAGGAAAACGCATATCCTACATGGATCCTATGACATTTGTTCTTTTCATTCATTCATTCGTTCGTTCGTTCGTTCGTTCATTCATCCCATACCTCAAAAGGACCTCAAACTTCATTAAAACCTTCACGGATGATACATTCAGTATATGTTTTGACAGGATTTGATAATTAAAAAGCAGTGGGAGCATGATACTGTTGACAAATTCATCTCGGCAGACTTTGCGAGCATAAATTACCTCTCAAGGACCTCAAATTTCATTCAAAACTGCTTGCCTTTAATAAAATTGTTTGGTTTGAAGTCATAATAAAAGCGAAAAATATTTATTAAGATGCGAAATGGTTCTATTTGCTAATTACAAATGAAGTGGAATCTATGACAGTTTTAATTTTCGTTCAACGCTTTTTTATTTAACTCTGTGATTTAACAAGTCCAAGCGCGGCCACTTAAGGCATACCTCTTGGTTAGATCAGAGTTGTTTTAATAATCGACTCTCTGGGAGGCTATTGTTTAGTCTAATGACAAACCGAATGACCCCACGGCTAAAATCCATCACGATCTCAAAGCCATGATTGTTTTCAACTCCTTGACTACTTGAATGGTGTAAATGATGGCAATATTAAACCATTAAGCATTAATGTCGGTTAGGTGTTATTCCCAGCAAGTTTTTCTAAACTGAATTAAAGAGTTCCAGAATACTTTAATAAATCAAGGTGATTGCTTTAACTGCCCGTAGCTTCAAATATCTACAGTGGATACGACCACCCCGTTATTACGATCACCCCTTTGAATATTACGACCAAAGTCCGAAGGAAAGCCCACCTTATCTGAAATCCTCGTTTATCCTAACATCCCGTTATTACGACCAATGATCACCTTTAGGAGTCATCAGACGTTATTTTCAGGAGACCCAATGACATGTTTCGGTAAATATCTGTTGGATAGAGGGTAGTTCGCCTTAGGCTTTCGGGCACAGTGGCCAAATGCTCTATCAACGCAGGCATTTTAGATTCTAAAGGAAACATTGAAGTTGACCCACTTGCTGCTGTCGAGAACTTGTCAAAAGCAACGAGCGAAGCCGCTTCTGAGGTGTCAATGAGAGAAACTGTAGATAGATGTTTTAATCTTCCCGTTTGCCTCGGACGCCGTCCAGATAACTGGGAGGATATTTCTTTCGAGAACTTGCACATGAACGAGGAGAGGAATCAAATGCTGCTGGTAAGACAGGGGGTAGTGAGTATGAAATCGATGAATTTCCGGCGACTGTGCCCAAAGTATATTCTTATAAGGGGTTGTTTACACGAAGGCGGGAACTTGATCCCAGAGGGCGAACCGACTTTTCGTTTGGTTTACATACAGAAATTTCGGTCAGAAATTTGGAAGAAATTGTTTTCCTATAGCCGCTGATCGCCCGGCCGCCGCCAGGTTTCGCTTTTTTTTTCTGTCCCTGGTACTAGGATCTTCCAAGCGAAAGCAGTTTAAATGGTACTAGGATCTTCCTAACTTTTAGCTAGGATGATCCTAGGACTAGGATGATGCTAGCGCTAGTAGGGTCAAGTACAACCCTTTGCGTGTAAACTGAATACAGAAAACATATGGCGCTAGGATGATCCGCCTTCTAGGATCTTCCTAGTGCTAGGATCGTCCTATCTCCTTGTAAAGGAGACCTAACTCAGGCGGCGATATCTGGCTAGCAATACGTTTTAATCATATTCTAGCGGCAAAGGACAGTACGGAAACTGCAAATGAAATCACAAAAAGTTTTTACTTGTGTAACACGATGCAAACGTTTGGCATGAATTAACGAAAGGCGAAGCCAGTCGAAGCTCACAGAAGTCTAAAAACCTTTGAACTTTGTAATAATTGTCAGATACAATACCAAAAACGTACTACGTGAAATATTTGGGAAGAATTGACGATAAAATGAGGCAACCCATGAGACCACTGGTGTTGTCCCTCATAGGGAAGCGTTCCCTGATGCATTATTTTCCCCGTCCAGACCTCAGTCTTGACGCTTGAGGAAAGGAGCGAGCGGTATTGTGTAACACGATGCAAACGTTTGGCATGAATTAACGAAAGGCGAAGCCATTCGAAGCTCACAGAAGTCTAAAAACCTTTGAACTTTGTAATAATTGTCAGATACAATACTAAAAACGTACTACGTGAAGCATTTGGGAAGAATTGACGATAAAATGAGGCAACCCATGAGACCACTGGTGTTGTCCCTCATAGGGAAGCGTTCCCTGATACATTACCCTGATACGGTTGAGGAAAGGAGCGAGCGGTATTTCGACAAGAGCGTTTTTATTGTTATTGTCGTTATCTTAAGATTAAAGTATTTCTTTCGTCGGAAATCCGGGTCTCCTAGAGGAACGCCTCTCGTTCCAACTTTTCGATCCTATTTTTTTTTAAACTCGTGGATGCACGGCATGTGCAATGAACAAGTTCTATCAATTAGGTAAGTCGCTCATTCACTCGCCGTGATGTTAACTTTGGGCACCCAAAGCGTTCAAAAAAAGAATGTCAAACTCGCGCTCAAAAAGCTAATTTTTAAAATTAATATCCAAAGAGAAAGGAGACCAGGTACACCTATTTAAAATACTTCATTTTCATTCAGTACAAAACGGGAGAAAAAAAAAGGAGTTGTTTTGAACTCTGTGCACTCTTCTAAAACTGACAAAGATCAACAACTGAGCCAAGGCGTTGATGCAATATTCAAGCAAAAATAATCATTTTTGGCATCAACCGCTCAAGCTAAAATAAATGCATGAACACCTGAAATTTTATTGAAAAACATGAAAAATCGAAATAAATAGTAATATCAATCTGTGGGTGAGGTTACGTCCCAGAATTTAATATAATTAAGCGCGTCCATCGCAACTCATGGTCGGGCTACGTACGCATCAAACGCACAATTGATTTTTGTTTTCGCTCAGTTTGCATAAAATGTCATTTTGACAAAGGCCTCAGAATTATTTCTCCAGTTGCCTTTTACTCCTTGTTTGCCCTTGGTTAACGCCACAAAAGTAACAAACTTTTATAAGTTTTTCTTGCAAGGAAATTGCTAATCACCAGACGGTGCATTAAAAACACTAATATAATTGATGCAAACAACCATTAAAAATACCCCGCCATACTACACGCCAAAACATTTAAGGATATAATTGTCATGGAGGTCTTAGAAGGTGTAGCATCATAATTTCACCCTAACCTTTTATACGACGACCAAATGTACGTGATGGCCAGAGGGTGCTTGTATTAACATTGTTCCACTGTACTACCGTATAGACCTCTTTAGCTTGTACATTTTGTTTTCCCAATGTAGGTCATGTGATGTTTCCAAGAGAATTTGCCTTTTGTTTTATCATAAATTATGCGTACATATGCACGTGGACAAGACGAAATTTCAAAGAAACAGTTCTCTAGGGTAACATCACATGACCTACATTGGGAAAACAAAACATGCAAGCTAAAGAGGTCTATTAGCGCTAGAACAAACGCTAATTGAAACTGAATACGTGAAACATTTGGGAAGAATTGACGATAAAATGAGACAACCCTTCGGACCACCGGTGTTGTCCCTCATAGGGAAGCGTTCCCTGATACATTATTTTCCCCATCCAGATCTCAGCTCAGTCTTGACGCTTGAGGAAAGGAGCGAGCGGTATTTTTACCACAATTGCTAGTAAACTCGCAATCTTATGGCTAATTTGCCGTTGTCGATAAGGGTCTAGACAACGCTGCTCGCGTCAACGTGTCGCGCAATGCCTTTCTTCAGCTCGCGCTCTGAAATTAACATTTTCTTTGCCGTTGATATTGTGGTCAAAATTTGCTGTGGACTCACTCGGCTGCGCCTCGCGAGTCAACACCATTTTGACCACTGTGATGACGAACATCGTTGTCGATAAGAGTATAGCCAAAGCGAAACCACTTTCGATTTGTTAATTTGAAAAGAGCGTTTTTATTGTTATTATCGTTATCTTAAGATTAAAGTATTTCTTTCGTCGGAAATCCGGGTCTCCTAGAAGAACTTAATGCCCCTCGTTCCAACTATTCGATCCTATATTTTTTGAAGCTCGTGGATGTACGGCATGTACAATGAACAAGTTATGTCAATTAGGTAAGTCGCTCATTCACTCGCCCTGATGTTAACTTTGGGCACCCAACGCGTTCAAAAAAAGAATATCAAACTCGCCCTCAAAAAGCTAATTTAATATCCTAAGAGAAAGGAGACCAGATGCATTAATTTAAAATACTTCATTTTCATTCAGTACAAACCTACTGACTTTTCGTTTATATAAGAAGTTGTCTTGAACTCTATGCACTCTGCTAAAAGTGACAACTGAGCCAAGGCGTTGAGGCAATATTCAAGCAAAAATAATCATTTTTGGCATCAACCGCTCAAGCTAAAATAAACGCATGAACACCTGAAATTTTATTGAAGAACGTGAAAAATCGAAATAGTCGGTAATATCAGTCTGTGGGTGAGTTAGGTCCCAGAATTTAATATAATTAAGCGCGTCCATCGCAACTCATGGTCGGGCTACGTACGCATCAAATGCACAATTGATTTTACGTTCTAATTCGCTCTGCTCAAATTAACGTAAATTATTTTCCTCTTAAGGCCATGTTACACGAGGCAATTTTTCTTGCAACTCGCAACGCAACAATGACGAATAAAAAACCTTTCAAGTTGCAGAGGGTATGTTACACGTTGGCAACTTGCAACGCGTACAATAACAAACAAGATGGCGGACGCCATCTTGAAATCTCCCGCGAGCGAAAGATGAGCTCTGATTGGCCCATTCTAACAAAATTGTTGTTGCGAGTTGCAGAGGGGATGTCACATGCATGCAACTTGTCTCGCAACGTTGCGAAAAGTAGAGGGTCGTTCTACTTTTCTCGCAACTCGCAACGCAACAATTGCAGTTGCAAAATAGGGTGTTACACGTAAATTTTTTCTCGCAACTTGCAACGCAACGTTTGTTGCGTTGCGAGTTGCAAGAAAAATTGCCTCGTGTAACATGGCCTTTAAATGCGATACATTAAAAAAAAACACTGTTTGATGGATGGATGCTCAGGCATTCCAAACCGACGTAGATTTATTATTAATATTAAAAAAAAAAAAACAATATAATTAACGGCAATAGCTCAAAGGAATAAACGTCCGTACTAAACATCCATATGACTAGTAACTTCTAATCTTCTTGAAACATCTTCATGGATATACATGTCCTTGGCGGTATGTGTTTTCCAACGACCGTAAATCATGATCAATCTTTCCCAGATACTGCTGTTACTGTTAGCCACAGCTGTCGCACCCCAGCTCTAAGGCTGTGTAGGCCATACAGAGTAGAATCATATCCAAGATCTTTAAGACAAACCTTAAACAATTCTCTACAACGAGAATTTGAGAGCTTATTACCGCATAATTTATACCTACTAGAAAAAGTTTTCACTAAGGCTGCCCCCGTATTTTAATTTTTGAGTAGTTGGGTGGTTGTAAATATTAAAATACTGAAGACATTGTTGCTCATTTCTGTATTGTTGTTAGTGAAATAAAGCAGTTCTTTAAGTATCATGTGCAAGATAGGCATGAATAGATTGTGCTAGTAAATCCAGCAAAAGTTGCTTGACAATACATCCAAAAGTTGCTCTAAAGTTGCTCAAAAATTTAAAAGTTACCACCCAAATTTGGAAAAGTTGCTTACTTTTGAAACTTATTTTGTTCTAGATTACTACTCAAAACATGACGTTTTATGTGTAATTTAACATTACAACGCAAATTTTATCATTACAACGCAAATTGCCACTCATCACTGCGAAATGTTGTTTTGGATAATCTTTCACGCGATCCCAAGCGCATGTTGTGTTTCCTTTCCCTGAGGACGAGGTCGAGCTACCGCTTCCTCGTTGTTTGTATTTGCCTTCGTTGACGTGAATTTTGCGTTTTCTAGAAATTGAAGCTCTTGCAGGACTACTAAGAGTTGCCCCAGCGGCTATGGTAACCTCAATAGGATCAATATCTGTATTATTTTCTTATTGTGATGCCTCGCACTGCAGCAAATACCAAGATGGCGGGCCGGAAGCTCTATCGTTGGAGCGAATAACCGCTAGGTGTAAGCGCCCGTTAGATAGATAGCTGCTGTCCAGTTCGTGGGCGCACATGTTATTTTATAAATTATTTGTAACAACGTACGACATCCTTAGTTTTGACCAATTTTAATAAAAACCTTTTAATAAATATCTTTATGATGGTTTGGTCAGTTTTTAACTATTTGTTGACTCAAAAGTTGCCAAGGAAGGCAAAAGTTGCTCTAGGTTGCTCGCAGTACAAAAAAAATTGCTTAACACCCTAAACGTTGCTCAAAAGTTGCCGAGCACAATCTATTTATGCCTAGTGCAAGAAGCATATTTCTCCAGCACATCAATAGCAGAAACACTATTTGATTTAGTGTCATTGTTCAACAATTAAGATTTAGATGGCTGTTTTGTCTTGTTTGCGCGGATTTCGCCGGGTTTGTTTACGTATAGATCAAGTAATACGAAATTCCGTGAATTGAGACACACAGAAAAACAGACAATAAGCTTTCCTGAATAAAAAAGATATTTAGATGAGCCTGAGTTTATGCCTGAAAAGTAAACGCGTTGAATGTTATTTTTTGCCTCGAATTTTATCTTTTAACTACTCTTTTTTCCCAAGAACCATTCGTCTATGGAATCTGCTCCGTAATGGGGTCGTGTCAAGCGACACATTAGTGCCATTTATACGAGAGAAAATAATCCGCGGCTTACTCTGGCCGCGGCTTACCCTGGCCGCGAAATCCTCGTATAAATGGTACAAAATCTACGTTCACGGCTTTCTCAAGCTGCGGCTTATCCTGGCCTGGGAGTTTTTACTTGTATAAATGGTTCCTTTCGCGTCTTATGTAAGCCGCGGCCAGAGTAAGCCGCGGCTTATTTTCTCTCGTATAAACGGCCCTATTAAGTTGCTCTTCAAGCAGTCTGCTTTGCCTGCTATTAGATCCCTAAAGGTGCCCCCTCACCTCCGCAGGCTCTCAAACCGTTGACCAGTCCCTCCCAGTATGAGAGGAATCTCTAGCCCATGGGAGTATTTATTCTAAATTCTAAGTTCTAAGTTAATCTTCGCGAAGACGAAGCAAGCGAATACGAGGACAATTTACTTGAATGGAACTGAGCATGTTTTTCGCAAATTTCGCTACAAGTTGCTTGGAATGCAAAAAAATCGGTGAATTGAATATAAAGTACGGTATAAATTCACATTCAAACCTGTACGTTCTGAGAACGGCATACTCGGCTGCTAGCAGCCATTTTGATGTGAAAGCAAGAATGTTACCCGGCACAACTTTGCGCGCCTAGTTTCATCAAATCGGAAACGCTTCCCATACTACAAACACATTTCTTACATTTTTGAAATTCCTTGTATATATTTACGTGGGGAATCCTAGAGTGCCTACTCGGGTTTTGGCCTCTGGGCCAAAACCCTGCGGGGGCAATTAGAGGACTTATAAAACCTTAATGGTCTAAACAGGGCTAAACTAGAAAGAGTTTTCACTAAAGCTGCCCCCGTATTTTAATTTTTGAGTAGTTATGGTTGTAAATATTAAAACACTGAAGACATTGTTGCTAATTTTTGTATTGTTGTTAGTGACATAAAGTAGTTCTGTAAATTTCATGTGGAAGAATTATTTTTCTCCAGTACATCAATGGCAGAAATAATGTTTGATTTAGTGTCATTGTTCAACAATTGCGATTTAGATGGCTGTATTGTTTTCTTGGCGCGGTTTCCGCCGGGTTTGTTTACGTATTGATCAAGTAATACGAAATTCCGTGAATTCAGACACACAGAAAAACAGACAATAAACTTCCCTGAATAAAAAAAAATATTCAGATAAGTCTGAGTTTATACCTGAAAAGTAAACGAGTTCAATGTAATTTTTGCCTCGCTTAAATCTACGCGAAGACGACGCAAGCGAATACGAGGACAATTAACTTGAATGGACTCAACCGAGCATGTTTTTCGTAAATTTCGCTACAAGTTGCTTGGAATACAAAAAAATCGGTGAATTTTAATATAAAGTACGGTATAAATTCACATTTAAACCTGTACGTTTTTGGAAGATAGACTCCCAGAAGCGCTCAAACATTTCGGAAAAGTTCTATAATTCTTGTGATGATTCGCAGTGAAAGCATATGTCTCTTCGCCACCATTTGCCCTCGAAGAGGGATTTCTTCGCTATGAGCTAACCGATTTCCATTGTTTAACCTGTCGAGTGTCCCGTGGATCTTGTTATTTTGATTTACAGTTTTAAAAAGCTGTCTTTTTCTTCTGAGAACGGCATACTCGGCTCCTAGCAGCCATTTTAATGTGAAAGCAAGAATGTTACCCGGCACAACCTTGCGCGCCTAGTTTCATCAAATCGGGAAGGCTTCCCATACTACAAACACATTTCTTACATTTTTGAAATTCCTTGTATATATTTACGCGGGGACTCCTACAGTGCCTCCTCGGGTTTTGGCCTCTGGGCCAAAACCCTGCGGGGGAAACTACTATTTAAATCAATACCAGCCTCAAGAATATACCTTTGCAATAACGCTACAGGACAAAATTGATTATTTAACCTCTTAATATACACATAATTTCCTTCCCTGTAGATATCGTTCTTTGCTTGTGGAACAAAAATTCTTACATAATCTGAATGAAACTCTAAATGAACGGGCAAAATGTTGCTTAATTCAGTGTAACGAAAAAATTCTGCAAAACCTAAGGAACAAAGGCATGGTAATCTTAAATCTTTAAAATTAACATTCGGGGAAGCAAACTTAGTAGCAATCTTCCTTATAGCCTCTGACGAAATAGGCAATTTTTTAACTATGGACCTTGTCTTGGCGCGCTCGGCTGCCTCCAGGAAACTATGACATATGGAAGCATCTAACTGGATTCTGGACATCATCTGGTATGAACGAATGTAACCATTTTAGAGCAGCGTGAACGAGAACCAAAGAGGAATACGATTTCGAGTCTACGTAAACTTTAGACATGAAAACCGAAACGACAGAAACAGAAAAAAGCAGTTTAACGCTAATACTGTGAATCTTACAGTAACGAATAAACTTTTGAATTTCTTTTGAATACCTCTCAACAGTTGAATCAGCTCTAGATTCATGAGGAAACGAACAATCCCGGTAGCGTTAGACCTTATACAATCAGGTAAATACTTCCATGCAGGACAGGAATTGAAAATCTGAAACGAGAAAAGTGCGAAAAAGTAAGTAAACAAAACACGCACGCGCTTTTTTTTTTTTTTCCAAAACGATTCCACAAAGGCTAGCGCCACTAGAATAAGCCACAATGAAAAAAACTAGGCCAGTGCCTCTTAAAACTCTTCAAGACACCATAATGACCAATAATAAAACGGCCAGTGCCTCTCATAAGATGAGAAAAATAGTCCAAAAGGCTTTTCCATAATACCAGATTTTAACCATTATAAATACTAAGAAAGTAAAAGAGACCAGTGTCCCTTATGAAATACCAGCGTTATCAATAGATAAATTCTTATCTGGATGGGAGTGTCTAATTTTCGCGGGTCGCGGGTCGCAGGTAAATTCTCGCAGGTCGCGGGTAAATTGTTGCGGGTCGCGGGTTAGTCTGTGTGTGTAGAAGACTAATTTGTTCAGGATCAGTCTTAGCCACGTTAATCAGTATTTCTTTAGACAAAAGGTCAAGTATGAGGACTGGAAAGTGGCTTTATCGTATTTTCAGAAAGATTCCTACTTTATTGCGGTCGATCTTAAAAGCGGTTATCATCATATCGACATTCATCCTGACTCCCAAAAATTGCTTGGTTTTGCCTGGAAATGGTCCAATGAGACTCCCTTCAGATATTTGGTTTTTACAACCCTTCCTTTTGGGTTGGCCTCTGCTCCCCACGTTTTCACCAAATGCTTAAAGCCTATAGAAAAGTATTGGAGATTTCAAGGGGTTAAGATCGCTTTATTCTTAGATGATGGTTGTTTGATTGAGAACAGCCATGCTGCATGTCGAGTGTTATCGTGCAAGGTAAACACAGATTTGCACCACGCTGGTTTCGTCACTAACGATGAGAAATCTATTTGGCAACCTTTGCTCGGAAAGGTTCAATGGTTTTAGGTCGCTGTAAGAAGGATGTCAGGCTCAAATTCTATCAACTCAACGTTTAATCCACTTCTGTTCGTCAAAACCAGTAAAGGAAATACTAAACCTGTGAAAAAACTGGTCAACACAAATCCCTACAAAACTTTAAGTAACTTGGAAAACACGATCAGAAAAATGTCCAGTGTTCACTTGATCAAACAAATTAAACAAGCTCTTCAATCCACGCTCTTCTCCTTCTGTCTGATTCTACTGCGGCTGCTCTCCTGGGGTTTCTCCTTGGCTGAATTGGCTGGTGAAAGTCCTCAGCGGCATGGTTTACTGCAGGGCCTCCATGATCGTCCGAGGCAACAGATTCATTTTCACTCCTTATTTCCAGTGGGTACAACAACTGAATTGGACGTCTCAAGGTAGACGATCTGCGGTTTTTGGACTTCACTCTAATAGTCGCGCCTCTGACAAGACCATCTGCTCCAGTTACCAAATCTTGAACTTTGGCCAGTCTCCAGAATCCTCGAGGTCGCTCCTCATCATGCACGACAACAATATCTCCAACAGCTATTGGTGTCGAGTTAGAACTCTTGCCAGAATGTCGATGTGAGTCACGGAGATCTATCAAGTATTCATTCTTCCACCTGTGCCAGAAATGATTCATCACATTGCTAAGATGGTTTGCTCTCTTGCTTAGGTCAGTGGGTGAAAGTTCAACATCAGGATCTGATAAGTCTCCAGTAGTCCTATGATCAGGTAGGCTCAGTAACCTTCGTCCATGAAGCAGGTGTGATGGTGTAAGTGGTTCATCTACTTCTTGAGAGGACACATAAGAAAGTGGTCTTGAATTGAGAATCATTTCCACCTCAACAGTGTCGGTCATCAGTTCTTCATATGTGAGTTTCGCCCCTCCAATGGTTTTCTTCAGGATCCGTTTCATGGACCTTACCATTCTCTCGAATAGGCCTCCCCACCATGGGGCTCTTTCCAGATTGAAGATCCATTTGACTCTTTTCTCTGCTATTACTGTTTTACTCCTGGACTTCTCATCAGCTCTGTTATCTGTTTAGAAGCAGATTTAAACGTCGTCCCATTGTCTGAAACAATACTGGAAGGTAAGCCTCGTCTTGCTGTAAATCTGCGAAAACTCCTAAGAAATGCTCCTAAAGTCAAGTCCGGCACTATGTCAAGGTGAACTGCTCTCGTCACACAGCACGTATATAGGCAAATCCAGACCTTCTCCGTTTTCCTCTTAGCTTCCTTCACATACAATGGGCCAGCATAGTCCAAACCAGTAAACGTAAAGGCAAGTGCTGTTTTCACCCTAAAATCAGGCAAAGGGGCTGGTGGAGGTGCTTTATAAGCCTTTCCTTCATATCTCCGACATGTCACACAGTCATGCAGAAGCTTCTTGACAGTCTTTCTTCCCTTTACTAACCAGAACTTGGAGCGCAATTCTGTGAATGTATCCTTGACACCATTGTGCATCACTCTTTTGTGGCAATCCTCGATAACTAGAGTGGTAAACCTGTGGCTACTATCAAGTAGGATGGGATGCTTGGTTGTGTACGGAAGTTCAGCATTAGACAGCTTTCCTCTGCACCTAAGAAGGCCATCAGAATCAGTGAAGAGATCAAACTCCCGACTCCAGCTTTCAAATTTCTTATTCAGATGCAGAGTCCTTTGTACATCCAGAATCCAACATTGTTCTGCCTCTTTGAGGTCTGTTGCGCTTATATCCGGTTCAAATACTCGCTCACCTCCTTTCAGTCTTTCTTTGAGGTTCCTGACAAATCGCAATACGTAGGCTGTAACTCGTAGCAGGCGTTGAAGATCACTGAAGTGGTCTAAATCAATAAGATTACTGATGCTGCGGCTTTCAGAACTCGTAACAAAGGTCTGCGTTTCGAGTTGTTCTCGATTCTTCACGGTCATTTCTGCCAAGCACTCGTCAGGTATGTGTCCAGCATGACTGCCCTCAACTGGTTCATCCTTGTAATTGCTAAACCACTCTGGACCACTGTGCCAAAGCACACTTGACGCTAGCTGAGGAGCATTCATTCCTCTTGATGGAATGTCTGCAGGGTTGCTATCGGTAGGACAATGTCTCCAGCAATCAACAGGGAGACGTCTTCTGATCTGGGTGACTCGGTGTTGTACAAACTGTTTCCATTCTTTGTCAGTGTTCTTGATCCAACAGAGTGCAATCTCAGAGTCACTCCAACAGGCAATCTTCTTAATAGGCACTTCACATTCCAGGGCTGCCTTAACAGCGGAGATGAGTCTAGCAAGTATGAATGCTGCAAGAAGTTCCAGTCTGGGAATCGTTTGCTTGCTGAGTGGGGCCACTCTTGTCTTAGAAGCTACGAATTTAGTGTAGGCTTGAGAGGTCGTTTTGATTTCAAGGTAGACAACTGCACTGTATGCCTTTAAGGAAGCATCACAGAAACCATGAAGGTTGCAATGAACAACTGCATCTCGTGGCTCTTTGAAATAGCATCTCTCTAACCAGAACGGTTGGACGTCTTGTAGGCTGGAAACTAGCTTGATCCACTTGGTGAGAAGGTCCCCTTCCAATTTGTCATCCCAGTTGGGTTTGCTTTCGCAAACTTCTTGAAACAAGAGTTTGAACTGCACAACAACCGGGGACAGAAAACCAATGGGATCATAGAATTTTGCAGCAATTGAGGCAATGTTTCTTTTAGTGGGAACGCTCTCCAAAGCTTGCTTAGCTATAGCACTGAGGTCAAAAATTAACTGGTCTTCAACAAAGTCCCACTGAACTCCTAGAATCTTCTGTACAGGCTTATCATTGACTTGTGTGTGTCCAAGTGCAATCTTGGCGCAAGATTGTTCGTCCTCAAAGACCAACTTCCGAGTGTCATCATTAACTGCAGTTACTTCAAGGTTCCCTTCATCAGATGTATCCTCTTTGCTAGTAGGTGGGGTAGGGTGAGCACTGCGCAATCTGGTTTCGTTCTCTTCGATGCGGTTCCTCAAGTCAGTGGAATTTGTCACAAATTTTCTGAGATTGAAGCCGCCCTCTGCGAGCCTTAGCTTGGATTTGATGTACATCTGGTATGCTTCCTCCTCTGTGTCTCCCCCCGTACTCAAATCATCAACGTAGATTGACCTTAGGAAAGTCTTGACGTATTCCGGATCGTCCTCTTCTTATCTCTCCATATGGTGTTTGACCGTCGCATTGAGCAGGAAGGGACTAGATGACACACCAAATACAACTCTGGCAAACCTCAACACAACAACTTCAGGACTTTCCTTCTGGACATCGTCAACCCAGAGAAATCTTAAAACATCTCTATCGTCTTCTGCAACTGATATATTAAGGAATGCCTTCTCAATGTCTCCAACAAAGGCCTTTCTGTTTGTTCGGAACCTGAGGATGATGTCCATAATCTTCTGAGAGAGAGCCGGTCCAGTGTACAAACAGTCATTTAAGGAGGCGCCATTTGACTTACAGGACGCATCGTAAACGATTCTCAGCTTTGTTGTCTCCTTGTCCCTCCTAATGACCGCATGGTGTGGAAGGTAATGGACTCTTCCTACTTCTCCATATTCCGGCTTACTGACCTCTTCCACAGTTCCACTCTTAATCTGCTCCTTGATAACAGCATCATACTCAAGAAGCATGCTTGGATCTTCTTTAAGGCGATTAAGAGATTCTTTAATCGCTTGAGGCTTGTCTCAAAGTTGTCAGGTAGGATTGGATGAGTGTCCTTCCAGGGCAGGTGTACCTCGTATCTCCCACGCCGAAAGGTGATAGTGTTGGTGAACTGGCTGTAGACTGACTGTTCACAGCTTGATATCCCCAATGACTCCAAGTCCCAGAATCTTTTCAGCTACCCAATTAGGTCATCGTTCTGAGGATGAATAGGTTCAGATGCACACCTAAGGACATGCGTACTAGACACCAGGTTCACCGATGGGTCACTGTCACTGGTTGAGCCTTCTACTGGTCCAGATAGCACCCAACCTAGTCTCGTGTGTACAGCCATTGGACCGCTGTCTCCTCTTCTCACTTCCCCTGTAACTATCTGCCAGTACTGATCAGATCCGATTAAGATGTCTACTTCAGCAGGTCCAGCTTTTGTGGAATAGTCAGCTAGGTGTAGGTCACTGAGATAGTCATACATGTTCCTTGCCAAGTCTACTGTCTGACCAGTGAGAGGTTCACAAATCAGGGGTACTGAATAGGCTGACATCTGCATATCCTTCTCGTCCAGAAGTTTGATGTTGAAATGGACAACATCAGATTTCTGTGACTTCTCTTCCTTAGACCAAAAGGTTTTGATTAGCATTGTTTCTTGGTGGTCAACTTGTAGGTTAAGCTCTTTCTTCAGACGGTTCGTGATGTACGATCTTTGACTTCCACTGTCAAGAATGATTCTTATCCTTCTGCCTCTCCCTGCAGACCCTGTCTTGTTAATAATGGCTTGGGCTGTTTGTAAGAGGATGGGAGTCTTCGAACTAATGAACATGACTGCAGGTGCGGATTTAGGTGAGGACTTGTCTCCTTGGTTTGTATCTTCCTTTGAGTGAGGTTTGTCACTGGGTGGGGGCAGAGGGGTGTGGCTGGTACAGACGCTGATATGATGCCGGCCGTTACACTTAAAGCATTTGTTTTGTGATGGGCAATCTCGGCTCAGGTGATGTTTCTTCAAACAAACGTAACATCTTCCAGCCCTTCTCAAGATTTCTCTTCTAGCTTGCACATCGGTCACTGTCATGCATTTGTTGGAAGCATGAGGCTGTTTACAATAGGTGCATGTCGGAGAGGAACGTGAGGTGAAGGTAAGAGCTGAGGCTGTAGGAGGATCATTCCCATACTGATCTCTTCTACGGGATGGCAAGTTCATGGTTACACCCACAGCTCTTTCACGTGCCTCAAGTTCTTGGTGCAATGTTTTCATTAAGGAGTCAAGTTCCCAGTCTCCTCCCTTGATCTCCCTGCTTACAATCAGACGTAGTTCTTGGGGTATCTTGTTCATCAGTACTGAGGAACGTAGGTTACCATACGATTCAGATGATACACCAAGTGCTTTGAGACCCCTAACATGCACTTCTACCGAATCATAAATTCTTCTTAGATTCTTTAAATCATGACTGAAAGTGACGGATGCCATGTTAAGAAGCCTCTCCATATGTTTGTTGATAATCATCTGCTTATTTCCGAATCTCCCCTGCAAAATAGCAATCGCTTCCTCATAATTGGCGGTTGTTACAGATAAACCTGCAATGGCTTCACTGGCAGCCTTTTCCAAAAAGGAAATCAGATAGTTAAACTTGTCAATCGTAGCTATGCTAGTGTTGTTGTGAATGGAAGCCTCATACGTATCCCAGAAAGTACACCATTTTGTAACATCCCCATCAAACTTTTTCAACTCTAACTTAGGAAGTTTAACTCGGGGGCTTGCCGCTTGCGGTTGAGGAGAAGTTGAGATATGGGCTGAAGCAATCTGAGAGCTTACCGTTTCGGTTTGTCCGTCTTTAGAGGTCGGCTCGTCTGACGTAGATGGGATAGGTTCCAACTTAGGCGTAAAAATGGCGGGAAACACTGCATCCAATCGAGCGATCACAAATTTCACTCTATTTTGAAAGAGGTCGGCTGTTTCAATCTCCTCCACGATGTCTTCTTCTACCGATAACTCGAGGATTCCCAGGTTAAGTTCTTGGAAGAGTTCAAATTTCTCACTCAGAGTCGTTCGATGGTGAAGGATTGCTGTTCGCTGCTGAGACACACTAGACGGGTTCTCCAGAACGGACTGTAGAATTTCATTCGCTGTATCCACTGGAAAATCTGGACCATTTACAGAGTTAATGAAATGTCTGTGAATCTTAAATTTATAGACTTTTTATGAGAGTTCAAATCTGACCTACTTTTACATATGGCATACAAAATATCTGTAAAATCATTTTTATAGATATTTTATACACTTTTTGTGGTATTCCTTTTTAGAATGTTTATGAAATGATTATGAAATTAAACTGCTGAAATAAGAAGGAAAACTGAAAAATTTACAGACTTAACAAAATCTCTGAAGAATGCTTGTAAATTTGACATTTACAAAGATTTTCTATGGTTATTTTATCCCCTAAAATCTCTGTAAATCGGTACAAGTATAGCATTTTAAAATCTCTGTAAATTGACACAAGCAGGACATAGCCCCCATGATGCGGAGTTAAGTTAACTGAGTTACTACTGTTGGAGTTATTATAACTCCAAAAGGGTAGTGTGCAGCTTTCGTCTTGGATCTCAGCAGCGTTTGTTTTTAAATGGCAAGCAGTGCGCGCGGCAAAGAAGGACGGCCTCAAAACTATTTCCTCGCCAAGTTTGTGCTTCCCGAGCGGCTGGGCTCATTTCCCTTTCGGGCGCCATAAGCATTGGCCGTTTGGCCGAGAGGCAAAGTGTTTAAAAATAAAAGGTAGTAAAGTGCCAAAGAGTCGTTTGAAAGACAAAGCATACTTTTTGGGCTTAGCCCTTCACTGGAGGTATGTAGATGATTTGAAATTGCGTACTATTGTTCTTTATTATCTTCTGACCGAGAGGGAGCTCGAGGGAGTTGGGTTAGACTTGGGCATGCGCAAACGAGCTCATTCCCGATAGGCAATTCGTAGTTTTGGCGCCCGTTTCAACTCAAACTTCGACTCGTGGAAGACAGTTTGGGAGGAATTTCTCCCACTTCGAATGGCTTTTTACCTCAAGATCTTAGAATAATGGAATTTAATAGTTTTACAACGTATATGCGACCGGTTGGCAAGCTTCTTCCACGGTAATCGAATGCTGTTGGTTCAAGTTTTTGGTCTCCATGTTCAGTGATGGTTGCCTTGGTCTGCTGTAGATTTCAAAGGTAAGCATATTGGCCATTTTAGACTGTAATATTTCCAATAAGCTTATATAGTACTGGCTGGGTGTATGTATCTCAAATAGCTTGCTATACGAAGAAAATACAAGTGACTAGTGGTATTTCCACGGTATATATGTACCACTCGAAAGCATTGCATAACTACAGTAGTACGTGCAGCTGTATAAAATTATGCTATCTTGCTAATTCATTACCGTGTTTGTTCTTAATACAAGCAAGGGTTAAGCTTACTGCATGTACAGGTAAGGAATCGTAGCTAAGATTGCGGCAAACTAGGTGCTCAACTGGCTTACACTTGATTAGACCCATTGATTTACCTGTAGTTGGTGGCAAAGTGAGCTTTTGGTGTGATCATAAATTAATGTACTTGTACTTAAACTCAATTATAAATTTTGCTTTCCAAGTGTCTCTAAATTAGATGACAAGACTCCACAAAGTCCCATCCACTAATTACGTATACACTTACAAAATAATGTAAGACCCAAACTCTGTTTCGGGAGCAGGGTTAGCACAACAGTAATACAATGATTGTATTTAATTATGTATGGAACTGTGTGGACATCTTTTGAAATTATCTTTCCAATTTAAAGGCCTATTTTTCTCCCTTGATCCAATGTTGGCATCTGTTTTTGTTTTGAAATTGCGCTGTTGTTAAAGGAAGGAAACATTTAGCTCTACACTAAAGCATACAGCTGTAGGAGCAAAACAAAGCAACACAGCAGTGTAGACCTCATCACAGAGATCTCATCAAGAAAGAAATTATCACTCAGTTTAGACAATTGTAGAATGCCCAGTGGGGCATGAAAATTGCAGTTCATAAAGAGACACAATGACAAGTCAGATTGAATTGACACTGAAGAGTGGAGCCAAGCCACATACAGTCAACTCTCCGCTAACGGACACTCTCGTAAGCGGACAGCTCTACTTACGGACACTTTTTTTAATTCCCCTTTTTACCTCCCAGTCAAACTCTGTATTTACACATTCCCGAAAGCGGACACTCTCTCATAAGCGGACGCGGACACTTTTGAAAATTAAAAATTGGATTTTTCTTTTGTTTACACCCTCTCGTAAGCGGACACCCCATGTATAATAATTGACTCTCGGCAATGGAATTTGTCTTTAATTTGCAATTAATCAACAAAAATATGACATTCGACAGAGCAACAAAACAGTGGGGATCGGTTTTGTCAAGTCTCCATTGGTCCGCGGGAAAGAAAGCTGTCAAACGAAAACAAAAAACAACAGTCCGACGTAAAAACAATACTGTATATTTCTTTCTTTCCATTTGACATCAATGAAGAGTTTCAGTTGCTAGTTTTGGCTACCCAATAAAACATGTAATTAACACCCGCTAATTAACTCTCACGTAAGCGGACATCCACCATATTTTTCTTGGGTGCTCGCTTATGGGAATAATTCTCGTAAGCGGACAGCTCTACTAACGGACACTTTTTCCAATTCCTGAGGGTGTCCGCTTACGAGAGAGTTGACTGTAGTCCATTAAGCAAACTGACCTTGAACTAAAAACATCAAACATGAGGAAAACAGTTATCCAGACATATACACAATTTACTCATCATCAAATCAGTTTCTAAATTGCAGTAAGTTGGCCCTCAGTGAATTGGTAGAAACTTCAAGGTAAAAAGCACCCAACATGAAACCTCATTTTCTTGTTACAGTACATGTCGTGTAAGTACTTTAAATTTGATAAAAAACAATGCTGTATGAATTGGCCATTACCATGTTGCCACACTTGACTCTTCTGACTTAAAATGGGCCAAAATTTACAAATAGATATACAAACCTTTCCCAAAGATGAAGAAGAATAAACAGAAAACATATTTGCGGTCATTAATTGTGGGATAAAACAATGGCTTCAAAGGTCTAAGGAATTTCATGTCACACGAAATTCATGAATTATTGGTCATGGCGTGTACAGCCCTGTAATGCATCAAGGCTGAAGATGGGTCTTTTAGTTTGAGTGTTCACATCTTCATTGAAGTGCCTACTGTTGTGGTAATGCAACTACATGTATTACAATGTAATTCGGTTAACCCTAACTCGACAAAAAAAATCGTGCGGTACAAAATTAATTCTGGACACAGCTGCCGTCCAATAAAGTCTGCTTGATTTCATATCAGTGACCTGACTGTTTTTACAATGAGAAAAGAAATAGAGACAAAGCTAATTTATAGTTGTATATATTTTTATCCCAATCACAGTATACAGTCAATTAAATTACACTGTAGTTGGCTTGCTTTATTTCTGTGTATCATGTACAAATGACCTTCAAAGGCTGTTTTTTTTTTCCATAGTACAGTGCTTGTGTCCAGGCAAGTATTTGGGGGTGTTAAAACATAAATCTCTATCCTGCTTGATTGTATTTGAAATGCTTGGAGCCTTACTTTTGTTTTGCAATAGTTGTGCTAAACAGCTACTGAGTATTGTATGGCATTTGCCTCCTTTTACAGACTGTAGTGATAGCTCACCCAAGTATTACAACTGTCAGTGAGACCATCACTGTATGAGAGCAGATCAAAGGCAAGTGGAACTATCTAAAATTTTTAAAGTTAATTTTTTGCATCATAAGGTGGTATGTTCACTTCTTTTTGCCTTTTTTTAACTTTTACAATAATTAGTCATTCAACAAGCTTCAGTTTATGGCTTGTAATGAGAATGTGCAATGAAGACCATACTGTAATTACAGTGTATTCTCCTGGATTTCTGAAATTTCATTACTGCTGGGGTGTTTTTCATACCTACAGACTGTATGATTGTCTAGTTGTTGTGTGTAATAAAGAATAACATTCGAGATGGCTTCATGTTCATGGACATTACGGAATCGCGCCCATTGAAACACGTCGGCCGTAAAAAGTGGGGTACCCATGAGGCTTTGCGCACTAACAAAGGTGTGCCGCCGCTTTCGGTTCCTTTTTGACTCCAAAACATAATTGCCAAAAGGGAGCTGTAGATGTTACACAAATCTCTTTCGTTATCCGTTATAAGGCAATAACAGAAGCTTGTACTGTGAAAAAATGTGAAAATATGCTCGCGATCGATTAATACCGGCCGTGAGAGTATGGAGAACTTTGCGAAAACAAGCCACAACTGCAAAAGATATTGGCAAGCGCCGCATGAACTTTACAATAACTGTTTACGATCATCTGTTTTCCAGTGTTGTTCTGTTTCATTTCGTGCCATCGATCGCTTCGTTTCTACGTTTGATGTTCTGCTTTTGACGTGTTTGTGTCCGCGTTAAAAGTGAAAAGAGGCAGTGAGTTTATATTTATCGTTTAATCATCGCTTGCTTTGGTTTGATTGACCGTCGCGTGGCCCGTGCT
>JAEMWC010000082.1:605000-647500 GCA_016490735.1 Pachyseris speciosa | reverse complement strand
CTCTGTGATCATCTTTCAGTCAACTGCAGCCTGTTGACATCCTAAAACATTTTGTTTTCTTTAAACCAAGGTTTTTCATTTCCTTAAGGATGAAAAATTACAAGTACATACATAATTACATTAACATTACATGTACAGTACCGGTTAAAAGTAAGTTGACAGTCTTGACTCGATCCTCACGAGAATCAAGTATTGAGGATCGAGTCGAGCATCGAAACTCGATTCACTCGAAACTCAACTCCATCCTCGTTACTCGATTCTCGCAGGAAGCACTCTATTGTTATTCATCGAGTATGTGATTCGACTTTCCGAGTTCTTGATGAAAGAACGTAGTTGTTCTGTATGGACACTGTGTAGACACTACAACAATTTCCGTTCGAACAACGTAACAAATTCAAGCTAAAGGACAGCGCGGTGACAAATACTGTCAAAAGTCGTTTAGGTTTTGAGGACGCAGTGTACTTCTCGAGGAAATATCGCATACTGGATAAAAAAAAAACAAAAAACAAGGTCAAAAGACATTTAGTTTCTTTCGAGGTCACAGCATTGTGCTTTTCTACATAAAAATTCCGATGCTAAATTTTGAACCGTTTATATGGCCGCTCGTTCATAAGCGCAACGAATCAAGATCACTGCGGTTCATCACGGACACTGTCATCAAAAGCGATCAAAATTTCGAGACAGCCGGCTATTTGGCAACGAAAATGCACAGTGTACAAGTAGGCGAATAGTGTAGTCGCTAGCCAGTAGCCGCTTGGCAAGCGTAAGGAATTCAAGGCTGGCGCGATTGATCGAACAAGTTTCTACAAACCTGCGCTCATCGACCACAAGGACGCAAACAAGACATGGTAGCTTATCGTATGTACAACGCCAACTTTGAAAATCGCTCATCGCCTTTGAAATAAATAAATTGATAAACGTTCGATGGAACACTAGTAAAACTCCGAGGAAACATCGGAAGTGAAATATATCTATAATTTGGATAGAAACATCGCCGAGATGATCTTCACTCTTCGGCCAAAAATAGCGCAAAGTAAACATGGAGGAGTTGTAAAAGTTATTCCTAAGAACGGTCGAAGAAAACGAACGAGCACCATTAGTGAACAGATGTATTGACACGTACGCGTATCGTATTTCATCTTAAAATTATGCGTGTCTGTGACAAAAACATGAAATGCTCAGTCGGCCAAGTTTTATTCATCGAACATCTGTTACTTATTGGGAGATATTGTAGTGGTGTGGTCAGTCCTTGGCCATTCAGGTCTTTCTCAAGCGTTGATTTCTGCGAATCTGCCCATCTGTCAAAGAGGTTGAATCACATTTAGAAACATATCGCTTACTGAACGACTACTCTTGCATCGTTTGCGTTCCTTCAAGTAGCTGAAGTTGGTTTTCAAGATGTCATCCCCAATTTACTCGAGAGGTCTATCAGCCAAGCGACAAGCTCATTTTCTCTGATCTTGCAAGGCCCGATCCTCGACTCGATTCTCGATGGCTGAGCATCGATGCTCGAAACTCGCAGGAATAGAGGATCGTTACCGGGTTCAAATACTACCTACAACATCCCGACTTGGAATGAACATGTGCTTTCTGCTCTCTGCCTAAACTATCGGACTCTTTCTTTGATGAAACTGGCTCATTCACTTTGAACGAGAGCAATTGCGGAGACGAGGAGCGCGAAGTTGAATCGGTCGATACCGACGAAGTCCTAGCCAAGATAAAAGACAAGCACAGAAAAGAATGTGTTATTGCCTGCCTCAATATTAACAGCCTGCAAAACAAGTTCGACGAGGTTCGACTATGGCTAACTACTAATGCATTCGACATTTTGACAATACAAGAGACTAAAATCGACTCAACTTTCCCGAGCTCACAATTTCATGTCGATGGTTTCAACTTTTATCGTCGCGACAGAGTCAAAGGCGACGGTGGCATTGTTGTATACATCAGAGACAATATAGTCGCTTCTCGGAAGAAATTAAGAGGAAAATGTGTCGAATCAATGTTGTTTGACACGAAAATCGGACAACGACAGTTTGCATATATTACCGCCTATAAGCCTCCAGCTGTAGACAACAACACATTCAAACGCGAACTCTGCGATCTTCTGGATGAAGCAAATAGCCTTTCTGATAATGTTATTTGTACCGGAGACTTAAATTCGGACATCCTCCACCCACTTGACAATCACAAAGAGGGTCAGTGTTTACTGGACATGTGTGACATTTATGACCTTGACAACCTTATTAATGTTCCTACAAGGATCAGTAAAAACAGGGAATCCTGTCTTGACGTTATTCTCACTAACGTCCCCGCGTTTGCCAAAGACTCGGGCGTCATTCATACGGGTCTAAGTGACCATGATCTCGTATATACAGTTCTGAAAACCCGACACGTGCGATCAAAGGCAGAAATCATAACAAAACGATCCTTTAAAACTTTTGATGAGGATTTATCGAGTCGAGAATCGAGACTCGAAAGAGACTGTCAACTTACTTTTAACCGGTACTGTACATGTATATCATAAAGAAAACATTAGCTTATTGAAACCTTCAGTTGAATAGCACTTGGTTAATTGTGTCTGAGAGGGCTCTGGTGACTTCTATTTTATGTACATGTACATGTACAGTGTGCCTCTGAGTGACACCTCAGAGTTCAGTTTAACATAAAGAAAGGTTGCTCTTTCTATCTGGTTATTCCCTCTTAACACACCTCATACAGTTCAGTGTAACATACCTGTAATCTCTGTTTCTCTCTCTAGTTTAACCGCTCTGAACTGGCGGGTGGCACGCCTCATACAGTTCAGTGTAACATACATGTAATCTCTCTTTCCCTCTAGTTTAACCCCTCTGAACTGGCGGGTGGCATGCCTCAAACAGTTCAATGTAACATGTAATCTCTCTTTCTCTCTCTCTAGTTTAACCCTTCTGAACTGGCGGGTGGCACGCCCCATACAGTTCAGTGTAACATACCTGTAATCTCTCTTTCTCTCTGTAGTTTAACCCCTCTGAACTGGCGGATGGCACGCCTCATACAGTTCATTGTAACATACCTGTAATCTCTCTTTCTCTCTCTAGTTTAACCCCTCTGAACTGGCGGGTGGCACGCCCATACAGTTCAGTGTAACATACATGAAAACTGCCTTGTTTTCTCGCCTTTTACCTTAATTGCTAGAGCTATTCATAATCTTCATTATCGTGAAGTTGTTGCCATCCTTATTGTCCCGTTTTGGCCTTAATCTTACTTTTGGCGTATCTTATATAGAAAAATTTTCGAGTTCATTACATATTACAAGGTCTTTACAGGTACAGATGTCCTGGATCATGGTAGAAACACAAAATCTTTGTTTGGATCGGAGAGATTTCATAGAGATATTTTAGCTGTTAGATTGGATCGAGGAGGTTGAGTTGAGTGCGGCGGAATGTTGAGTGCTCGTAACTTTGGCTTGATTCTTGCCCTCTGCGTTATTATTCGGATATTACCTGACCTAACTTTTGAATATAAGGATTCTATCTGTCTGTATTCGCATATAGAACGCAGATTCAAGGCCTCACACGCGTTCTTTCTAGAAAAGCATGTGGTCAATGCTCCTTTCATACGTCGTTCTAGAGCGAGCCGATACCTCGCTGGTAGAGTTCAGTACAGCACGAACGGCGCGAGTACCTTCCAAATACAACGGGACCTACTCGTCTGCGGCGATATATCGTCGAACCCTGGCCCTGCGAAAGGTAAAGGTAAGCCCAAGTTTCCATGTGGCGAGTGTAGCAAACCAGTGAGAAAGAACCAAGACGCCATTTTGTGCTCGTCTTGTGATACTTGGTCCCACGCAAAATGTCTCAAATTGACCGTTACCGGGTTCAAATACTACCTACAACATCCCGACTTGGAATGAACATGTGCTTTCTGCTCTCTGCCTAAACTATCGGACTCTTTCTTTGATGAAACTGGCTCATTCACTTTGAACGAGAGCAATTGCGGAGACGAGGAGCGCGAAGTTGAATCGGTCGATACCGACGAAGTCCTAGCCAAGATAAAAGACATTAGAATCGAGCACAGAAAAGAATGTGTTATTGCCTGCCTCAATATTAACAGCCTGCAAAACAAGTTCGATGAGGTTCGACTATGGCTAACTACTAATGCATTCGACATTTTGACAATACAAGAGACTAAAATCGACTCAACTTTTCCGAGCTCACAATTTCATGTCGATGGTTTCAACTTTTATCGTCGCGACAGAGTCAAAGGCGACGGTGGCATTGTTGTATACATCAGACACAATATAGTCGCTTCCCGGAAGAAATTAAGAGGAAAATGTGTCGAATCAATGTTGTTTGACATGAAAATCGGACAACGACAGTTTGCATATATTACCGCCTATAAGCCTCCAGCTGTAGACAACAACACATTTCAAGCGCGAACTCTGCGATCTTCTGGATGAAGCAAATAGCCTTTCTGATAATGTTATTTGTACCGGAGACTTAAATTCGGACATCCTCCACCCACTTGACAATCACAAAGAGGGTCAGTGTTTACTGGACATGTGTGACATTTATGACCTTGACAACCTTATTAATGTTCCTACAAGGATCAGTAAAAACAGGGAATCCTGTCTTGACGTTATTCTCACTAACGTCCCCGCGTTTGCCAAAGACTCGGGCGTCATTCATACGGGTCTAAGTGACCATGATCTCGTATATACAGTTCTGAAAACCCGACACGTGCGATCAAAGGCAGAAATCATAACAAAACGATCCTTTAAAACTTTTGATGAGGATTTATCGAGTCGAGAATCGAGACTCGAAAGAGACTGTCAACTTACTTTTAACCGGTACTGTACATGTATATCATAAAGAAAACCTTAGCTTATTGAAACCTTCAGTTGAATAGCACTTGGTTAATTGTGTCTAAGAGGGCTCTGGTGACTTCTATTTTATGTACATGTACATGTACAGTGTGCCTCTGAGTGACACCTCAGAGTTCAGTTTAACATAAAGAAAGGTTGCTCTTTCTATCTGGTTATTCCCTCTTAACACACCTCATACAGTTCAGTGTAACATACCTGTAATCTCTCTTTCTCTCTCTAGTTTAACCGCTCTGAACTGGCGGGTGGGACGCCTCATACAGTTCAGTGTAACATACATGTAATCTCTCTTTCCCTCTAGTTTAACCCCTCTGAACTGGCGGGTGGCATGCCTCAAACAGTTCAATGTAACATGTAATCTCTCTTTCTCTCTCTCTAGTTTAACCCTTCTGAACTGGCGGGTGGCACGCCCCATACAGTTCAGTGTAACATACCTGTAATCTCTCTTTCTCTCTCTAGTTTAACCCCTCTGAACTGGCGGGTGGCACGCCTCATACAGTTCAGTGTAACATACCTGTAATCTCTCTTTCTCTCTCTAGTTTAACCGCTCTGAACTGGCGGGTGGCACGCCACATACAGTTCAGTGTAACATACATGTAATCTCTCTTTCCCTCTAGTTTAACCCCTCTGAACTGGCGGGTGGCATGCCTCAAACAGTTCAATGTAACATACGTGTAATCTCTCTTTCTCTCTCTCTAGTTTAACCCTTCTGAACTGGCGAGTGGCACGCCTCATACAGTTCAGTGTAACATACCTGTAATCTCTCTTTCTCTCTCTAGTTTAACCCCTCTGAACTGGCGGATGGCACGCCTCATACAGTTCATTGTAACATACCTGTAATCGGTCTTTCTCCCTAGTTTAACCCCTCTGAACTGGCGGGTGGCACCCCACATACAGCTCAGTGTAACATACATGAAATATCTCTTTCTGTCTAGCTAGTTAAACCCCTCTGAACTGGCGGGTGGCACGCCTCATACAGTTCTTTGTAACATACATGTAATCTCTTTTTCTCTCCTTCTAGTTTAACCCCTCTGAACTGGCGGGTGGCACGCCTCATACAGTTCAGTGTAACATTCATGTAATTTCTTTCTCTGTCAAGTTTAACCCCTGTGAACTGGCGGGTGACACGCCTCACAGTTCGGTGTAACATACCTGTAATCTCTTTCTCTCTAGTTTAGCCCCTCTGAACTGGCGGGTGGCACGCCATATACAGTTCAGTGTAAGATACATGAAGTTTCTCTTTCTGTCTATCTAGTTTAACCCCTCTGAACTGGCGGGTGGCACGCCGCATACAGTTCAGTGTAACATTCATGTAATCTTTCTTTCTCTCTATCTAGTTTAATCCCTCTGAACTGGCGGGTGGCACGCCACATACAGTTCAGTGTAACATACATGTAATCTCTCTTTCTCTCTCTCTAGTTTAACCCCTCTGAACTGGCGGGTGGCACGCCTCATACAGTTCAGTGTAACATACATGTAATCTCTTTTTCTCTCCTTCTAGTTTAACCCCTCTGAACCGGCGGGTGGCACGCCCCATACAGTTCAGTGTAACATTCATGTAATCTCTCTCTCAAGTTTAACCCCTCTGAACTGGCGGGTGACACGCCTCACAGTTCAGTGTAACATACCTGTAATCTCTTTCTCTCTAGTTTAGTCCCTCTGAACTGGCGGGTGGCACGCCTCATACAGTTCAGTGTAACATTCATGTAATCTTTCTTTCTCTCTATCTAGTTTAATCCCTCTGAACTGGCGGGTGGCACGCCTCATACAGTTCAGTGTAACATTCATGTAATCTTTCTTTCTCTCTATCTAGTTTAATCCCTCTGAACTGGCGGGTGGCACGCCTCATACAGTTCAGTGTAACATAAATGTAATCTCTCTTTCTCTCTCTCTAGTTTAACCCCTCTGAACTGGCGGGTGGCACGGCTCATAGTTCAGTGTAACATACATGTAATCTCTCTTTCTGTCTCTCTATAGTTTAATTCCTCTCTACTTGCGGGTGGAACGCCTTATGTTGTCCAGTGTAGCATGCGTGTAATCTGTCTTTCTCTCTGTCTAGTTTAACCCCTCTGAACTGGCGGGTGGCACGCCTCGTTCATTTCAGTGTAACATAAAACATTAGTAACTCCAATTGTGAGTTATACCAGCAGCCGTTTGGAATGAAAATATAATTTTCCAGTGTTTATAAGAAACGATAAAGCTAAGGGACGTAAATTATACAACTTCTGCGGCAATTACAATAGAAAGGATACCTTTTTCATGCCGTTCAATGTTCAGTGGCGATGAACTGGCAAGCTCGGCCCTGAAAAATTCACGGCCACTGACATTTTTAGCGTTTTTCAGGTCGCTTTAGTACCAGCTCGTTTTCGCAAAGAAAACGTTAACATTTTGCAATAAAATACATATCTTTTGAAGATATTGTGTGCACTTTATTTATCGACAGACACTTTGTGGTCCAGCTTTTGTTCACTTTTTATAGACATTTTGTTGGGATTTTGTGTTCTGGCGTTTCATCCTGGTTTGTTTCCTTCTGTCTTTTACATAGAAAATGTGAAGATTTTGCTGAGATTTCATATGGTACTCCTTGTATGTTTTACAAACATTACACCCACTTTTTATTAACATTGTGTGCTTTTTATTTGTGTACATTTTATTAACATTTCATGCAGTTATTTTGGTTAGATTTTTAGGAAGATTTTGTGGACATTTTATGTTCTTTATTTTACAGAGTTTTTTCCTAGAGTTTTTTTTACAGAGAATACGTTGAGATTTTACAAGCATTTTTACAAAGTTTATGAAATCTCTGTAAATTTTGCTTACAATTTACACAGAAAACATTGAGATTTCACAGACATTTAATGGGGTCTGGACGCGTAAAATTCGGTCGAATCTACAGACATTTTATAGGGTTCATAAAATCTCTGTAAGTGTGCACGTTTACAGACATTGCAATTTACAAAGGAAATGTATACATTTTACAGAGATTTGACAAACTTTTTTGAAGTCTGTAAATGGTTCAAGTTTTCCAGTGATCCATCAAGCGCTCAGTGGATTTCCTGTGTGCTGTTCGAATTTGTCGTTTCCTTCTAATTTCCGTCTCAGACACCGCATGGTTTTCGGTTCCTCCAGCTTCAGAGGGCACAGAAGTGGCTGTAGGCTTTCCTTTCCTCCCCATGTTTACGAAGGCTTTGTCGTTGGCTCGAAGATTCAATCAGAATGTTTTCCAGAATTTCTCAGAATAATAGGCTTTCTTCGAAGATTTTCTCGATGTATCCGGGTCGAAGGACCATGTTCGGAAAGGTTCAATGGTTTTAGGTCGCTGTAAGAAGAATGTCAGGCTCAAATTCTATCAACTCAACGTTTAATCCACTTCTGTTCGTCAAAACTACATTCTGCAAGCACATGTCTTCCAATCCCATGATGCCTAGAAAAACTTTCAAACAGGCACGTAAGGCGTGCGTACAGTTATCACGACATTCCTAACAACCTTGTCAATCCATCGAATGGCTGGGGATAGTTTGGAATTCTCTTTCTGGCATCATTCATAATACAGATAGAAGATTATCGAATATTGATGCCAATATAAGCAATTTCGTCGAACAAGACTTTTTTTTTTCTGCCAGAGAGTTGTCGTCTTTCACTGGAAAGATCATTTCTGCCGGCGCTGTTTTTGGTAATGTTTCTAGAATCATGACTAGCTCTTGTGCGATTTCTGTCGCAGCAGCGGCTCATCATGGGACATTAAATTTACATTAGACAGTTACTGCGTCAGAGAGATTCAATTTTGGAAAAGTAATTTGCATCGGCTTAACACGAAGAATCTAGTTCTCGCACCTGTGGCTTCATATTATGTTATAAATCCTGATGCCAGTGCTACCGGCTGTGGCGCACAAATGGATTTAAATGGCGTTCAGATATGTCAAAAACAGTGGAATGAAGAGGAATGTAAGGAAAGTTCTACTTGGAGAGAACTATCAGCAATAGTTTTCTTTTTGGAATCTTTTCTTCCGATTGTGAAAGGCTCGTACTTAAAGTGGTTTTCAGACAATCAAGCAGCTTGCCGTAGAGTACACGTGGGAAGCATGAGTAACGACTTACATATTATGGCTATAAACATCTTAAATACGTGTGTTGCTAACAACATTGAGCTGGACATACAGTGGATTCCCAGGAACGAATTAGATAAAGCGGACTTTATTAGTAGGTTTATTGACGTTGTTGATTGGCAAATTCTCCATGGTCTTTTCAGTTATCTCGATAGCATTTGGGGTTTGCATACCGTGGATTGCTTTGCTAATTATTTAATTTCAAAGTTCCTAAGATTTTCTCCCGCTATTGGAATCCAAGCTCCAAGCTCCAAGCTCCAAGCTTGTTTTCTCGCCTCTTACCTTAATTGCTAGAGCTATTCATTATCGTGAAGTTGTTGCCACCCTTATTGTCCCGTTTTGGCCTTAATCTTACTTTTGGCGTATCTTATATAGAAAAATTTTCGAGTTCATTACATATTACAAGGTCTTTACAGGTACAGATGTCCTGGATCATGGTAGAAACACAAAATCTTTGTTTGGATCGGAGAGATTTCATAGAGATATTTTAGCTGTTAGATTGGATCGAGGAGGTTGAGTTGAGTGCGGCGGAATGTTGAGTGCTCGTAACTTTGGCTTGATTCTTGCCCTCTGCGTTATTATTCGGATATTACCTGACCTAACTTTTGAATATAAGGATTCTATCTGTCTGTATTCGCATATAGAACGCAGATTCAAGGCCTCACACGCGTTCTTTCTAGAAAAGCATGTGGTCAATGCTCCTTTCATACGTCGTTCTAGAGCGAGCCGATACCTCGCTGGTAGAGTTCAGTACAGCACGAACGGCGCGAGTACCTTCCAAATACAACGGGACCTACTCGTCTGCGGCGATATATCGTCGAACCCTGGCCCTGCGAAAGGTAAAGGTAAGCCCAAGTTTCCATGTGGCGAGTGTAGCAAACCAGTGAGAAAGAACCAAGACGCCATTTTGTGCTCGTCTTGTGATACTTGGTCCCACGCAAAATGTCTCAAATTGACCGTTACCGGGTTCAAATACTACCTACAACATCCCGACTTGGAATGAACATGTGCTTTCTGCTCTCTGCCTAAACTATCGGACTCTTTCTTTGATGAAACTGGCTCATTCACTTTGAACGAGAGCAATTGCGGAGACGAGGAGCGCGAAGTTGAATCGGTCGATACCGACGAAGTCCTAGCCAAGATAAAAGACATTAGAATCGAGCACAGAAAAGAATGTGTTATTGCCTGCCTCAATATTAACAGCCTGCAAAACAAGTTCGATGAGGTTCGACTATGGCTAACTACTAATGCATTCGACATTTTGACAATACAAGAGACTAAAATCGACTCAACTTTTCCGAGCTCACAATTTCATGTCGATGGTTTCAACTTTTATCGTCGCGACAGAGTCAAAGGCGACGGTGGCATTGTTGTATACATCAGAGACAATATAGTCGCTTCTCGGAAGAAATTAAGAGGAAAATGTGTCGAATCAATGTTGTTTGACATGAAAATCGGACAACGACAGTTTGCATATATTACCGCCTATAAGCCTCCAGCTGTAGACAACAACACATTCAAACGCGAACTCTGCGATCTTCTGGATGAAGCAAATAGCCTTTCTGATAATGTTATTTGTACCGGAGACTTAAATTCGGACATCCTCCACCCACTTGACAATCACAAAGAGGGTCAGTGTTTACTGGACATGTGTGACATTTATGACCTTGACAACCTTATTAATGTTCCTACAAGGATCAGTAAAAACAGGGAATCCTGTCTTGACGTTATTCTCACTAACGTCCCCGCGTTTGCCAACGACTCGGGCGTCATTCATACGGGTCTAAGTGACCATGATCTCGTATATACAGTTCTGAAAACCCGACACGTGCGATCAAAGGCAGAAATCATAACAAAACGATCCTTTAAAACTTTTGATGAGGATTTATTTCAAGCTGATTTATCAACAGTGCCTTTCTCTGTCTCATACGTGTTTGATGATCCTGACGATGTATATTGGTGTTGGCATCAACTCTACGATCAAGTTTTGGATGCTCATGCGCCCTAGATAACAGTCAAGAAACGCCCGTCACCGGCTGGAGTATTTATAACAGATGAAATTCGGAAGACAATGCGGGACCGAGATAAACAGAAAAAGCGATATTACAGATCCAGGAATTTTCTCGAGTGGGAAAAATATCGTGTCTTAAGAAACAAAGTTGTCAGTATGAGAAGAAAAGCTGTACAGGACCACTTCAAGACACTTTGCAAGGAGAAATACGCAGATCAAAGAAAATTCTGGAACACAATTAGACCGTATATTAATTTACGTAAGAAGAAGAACAATAGTCGTATTGTTCTTAAGGAGAACGATCAGATAATGCGGGAGCCACGTGAAGTTGCAGAAACTTTGAACGATTTCTTTTCAAACATTGTTGGCACTAATAAAACAACTGAACGCATGAAGGATTTCACACATTTTCCACACGACTCCGCCAGTGGCCAGATCACTCTAAATTATACCAGCCCAACTGAAGTGAAGGAAATCATGTGTAACATCAAAACAAATAAAGCCATTGGCTATGATCTTATTCCCGCGAGGGCAGTGAAAGATTCTGCTGAAGTGTTGTGTGAGCCGTACTGCACTCTCTTTAATTACATTCTGGACGTTGGAAAAATCCCTAAACAGTGGAAAAAGGGTGAAATAACTCCAGTGTATAAGAAAGATTGTAGCCTGTCCAAGGATAATTACAGACCTCTCACCATTCTTCCATCTTTGTCAAAAGTCTTTGAAATGCTTGTCCATTCAAGAGTCAGTCCCCGGTTTAGAAATATTCTCCATAAGTTCGTGTTTGCTTATAGAAAGCATCACGGTTGTGATACGGCCCTGCTCAGTCTTACGGAGGAATGGCGAAAGGAGCTGGACGATCGGAAAATAATTGGCCTTGTTTCTATGGACTTGTCGAAGGCTTTCGACTCTCTACCACACGATCTCATTGTGAAGAAGTTCAAAGAATATGGTGCTGACGAGAGAACTGCTGACATCATTGAGGATTATTTCTCTGATCGCCAACAACGAGGGAAAATAGCTGGAGAATATTCGAGCTGGAATTATATTTCCAGAGGGATTGCCCAAGGGTCAATCCTCGGGCCTTTGATATTTAATATTTTCATAAACGATCTCCTGTTTATCGTGAAAAGATGCAAACTCTCTAGCTATGCAGACGACACGCAAATTTTCTTTGCTCATAATGACTATAGAGAAGTTCAGAGTGCTATTAACACTGATCTGGAGCTTGTTGATAAATGGTATGTTGCGAACGGTCTGAAAAGCAACAATTCTAAGTATCAAGCCATTGTGATGGGACAATTTGATGCCACACTTGATTTCAAGTGTGAAAATTCCAGTATCCCAGTGTCTAAAGAATTTGAGGTGCTTGGCATAACGATAGATAACAAATTGAAGTTTGACAATCATGTTGCTAAAATATGTAGGAAAGTTTCACAGCAAATAGCTGTTCTTAAAAGAATGAAGAAAATACTTCCCTTCGAAACAAGGCGCGACTTATATTTAGCATTTATCCTTCCTCACTTCAATTACTGGAATTTTTGTAGTAAAAGTGCTGCAGATAAATTGGAAAGGTTAAATGAGCGCGCCCTCGCGATCAGGTTTGTTTTCAGGGATAAGTACACGAGCTACCCGGAACTTCTTAACGCATTAGGCCTCTCATCTTTAAAACAACAAAGATTAATTAAAATTACATTGCCCATTTTTAATGCCGTCGTCTTTAGTGCCTGAAATTATACAAGACCTAATAGTTCATAGGAAGAACGATAGTTACAATTCAAGAGGTGACTATATTCTCTTGCTACCCAAGCCAAAGTATGGCTTGAACTCAGTCCGCTATATTGGTCCGAAACTCTGGAATTCAATTCCTAACATGTTGAGAAATATAACGAATTTAAAGTCTTTTAAGAGATCCATTAGACAAGTTGACTTAGTGCAATTTTTATAATTACGACGTTTTTTTAATATAATTTCAATTATAGTATGTTCCATATTTAGCTTTTTAACTCTTAATTTTATTGTGTTTTGTGGAATATCTGTAAATTAGCTGGCGTGCTTTCACAGACCCCTACTTCGGTCCCGTCTGTGAAAGCACGCCATTACTGTAGCTAAGTGTATTTTCACAATAAACTTTATTGTATTGTATTGTATTGTATTGTAGGCAATCCAGATAGGGACGATCTAATTTTCGCGGGTCGCGTGTAGCGGGTGAATTGTCGCGGGTCGCGGCTGAATTGTCGCTGGTGGAGGGTAAATTGTCGCGGGTGAGAAACTAGTAATAGGCCATTCCGGAGTTGCGCAGGGAACCGGGGCGAGTTTCAAATTTTAACCAATTGATAAATTGACACCATCACATGAAAGATAACGTTGAGAATGTCCATTTGACCAAGTTTGATGATTTTACATTCAAAAGAAACCAAGTTATGGACTTTAAAACATAGTTCAAAATCCATACAAACGTCTCTAACCCTGACTCCTACACCGGCCAAAACCGGCCGTGCAGAACCACGTCCCTTGTACCACTTGTGACGTCATCAGTTTTGACGATCGCAGACAACTTTACCATGTAACATGTGTAGGGAGAAGAGATCTTGCAACCCATACACAAATGAGCAGGATTCCGTGGAACAGGCCGGAGAAACCACACACACACACACACACACACACACACACACACACACACACACAAAAAAACAAGTAAGTTGACCCGAAAATTACTACCCACCTGCACTTCCTACCATCTAAGGCTGCATTCATTATGTATACTACAAAGGGGGGCAGAGGATTTTGAGTGGGATCTCAGAATTTAGGAATTGGAAAAGGGGGGATGTCACGTTTTTTTCATAACATGAGGGGGGATGCTAATATTTTTGTGGAGGTATATATTTGTTAGAAAGTGTTGATAATATATTGAAATTCAAACGGGAATCATCCTGATCATCACCATTCTCATCCTGATCATCATTGTCATCTTGTTGATCATATAAATTGTCATCCTGATCATCATCATTGTCATCCTGATCATCATTGTCATCTTGTTCATCATATAAATTGTCATCCTGATCATCATCATTGTCATCCTGATCATCATTGTCATCTTGTTCATCATATAAATTGTCATCCTGATCATCATCATTCTCATCCTGATCATCATCTTCATGGCCACCACTGCCAGAATTATGGTCATGGTCGTGGTCATCATCATCCTTATCAACAACAGCAGCAGCAGCAGCAGCAGCACCAACAGCAGCAGCAGCATGGCGTACAGAAGGCTTTCCCACAAGCCTGTGGATTGTGAGGTGAACAGGGGCAAGAGCATCACCAGAAAATATGTTTCACGATTTCAGGTGCTTCAATGCCTCAAGATGAAATTTGGGCTTGAGCTTATTCACTTCCTCTAACTTTAGCTCCTGGCATTGTATTTGTTTTTCAACTGGAATGCTTTCTTCTTTCCATCACAAGTTGACAAAGCTGTGATGACTTTGATTTGTCAGGGATAAACTTGGTCAATATTTCTGAACATCTGTTATGTGGCTTTTTTTTTCTGTTTTTACTTTTCTTTTGTTCTCTTTTTTCTTCTCTTTCTTCGTGCATTTTCCTTGGAAGTTTGATCTAGTTGAACTGTAGATCTTGAAAGCAGAAGAAGTGATTTATTTAAATCATTCTCCACAGTCAAAAGTCTCTTGATGTTTTCTTCAAGTTGCCCAAGTTTGATTTTGAGGTATTGATGCTCTTCTTCACAGCCTTTTTTTTATTCCCAAAATGTTGCAGGACTGTAACAGCCTTTCTCTCCTTTGTTTTAACTCTCAATCTTTGACACTTGCTTCCACTTTGCATAACAGAGAAGTGCAAACGTTTCGGTCACACTTTTTCATATTGTCCTGGGACAGCTGTAACTCAACTTTTTGGGAAAGCTGTTCTCGTACATGGACATCCCATTGAAATGACTGTTGTTCTCTTGGAGGGGGGGGGGGGGCATGTTTTACCTTCTGATCAAGTGGGGGATTCGTAAATAATCTGTTGTGATTTTGGGGGATCTAAAAATGTTGCACTGTATAAAAAGGGTTTATCGATTTGCAATATCATAAAAGTAGTGTATTGATTCCAAAAGAAACTAAGCACACTTGTTTTCGCTTCGATGGATAATTGTTTGAGAAAGGAAACGCTTATCGAACGATGTAGGATTTTTTCGCATAAACGTTAATGGAGTCTCGGTGAAATGTGAGTAGAAAATTAATTAGCAAACTGAAACTGTTTACAAATACGTCAATCCAGGGTCATTTGAAACATAAGAAAGGAACGTTTCTCGGACAGTTTCAAGTCACGCAAGTACATTTGTAAAAACTAATCGCTTTTCATTCAAAAATTAAAGTCCAGAAATTGAGATATTGTGGGAAAGTAGTAAATAAACTACCTGTCAAAGTCTCAGGGGTGTGTGATATCCCGTACTTGAGTTATTGAACAAAATGCACATCTCAATGGAGCGGATACGGGGAACACAGCAGTCCATCTGGAGTTAAATTTTGGTCATGTCAAAAGCTTTCTTCTCGCAGTTGAACTTGCAAACATTCGTATAGACACTTCTCTTAACATATTAGTTGTTTAGACTTCAGACACAAGGTGAATCGACGTTTTCCGATACGTGACAACAGGCATCATTCTTGCTGTTGAGTTGTTAAAAATAGTTAGCGCTTGCGTAGAAACGCCGGAAGTGAGCTTTGTGGATGAAACTCGACAAATAATAAAAAGGAGAACCGTCGACATTTTAAGACCCGGGCGAGCCGCGAGACGCGGGAAGCCCGAGTAATTAACTTAACTAAGTTAAACCATTCTCTGAATACAAGGTATAATAATCAGTCCGTTAATTAGTTAATGTTTAGGAGAATCATACAAGACTTGCTGTCCACTCCGCGTACTTACATCCTTCCCTAGTCTCATCAGGCCACACAAACACAAACACTGTCTGTGGGGAGAAGTTACCATTAACCGTAGGCCCCGTCTCACAACTCTTCATAATGGATTCTGTGGGACATTAAAGAACCACTAGGGACACGAACCTTGGCTGTGACCACCACTGGTGTCCAACTTAATTCAGGACTCCATTTAAACTAGCCCTGGACACTCTACATGTCACTAAAAATACCGGGACATTACAATACAGGTGCACATAGTATCACAATGTGAGTAGTTAGCAGGCAGTTGTACCTTTTTATTCAGATAACTGGCACGAACTGACTGTAAAATTATGCAAATTACATGTGTTAGGATATACAAGTGTGAAATAGTGTGATCTCCAAATTCCATGGATCCCTGGCTTTCTTCACAAATGAAAATAATATATTTTAATTGGCCTCTCATTTGAAAACCAGAGGGGAAGGAAGATTTGATGAAAACTAATAAAAGCCATCTACAAAAGACAGACTCACTACACTTCCCTTTCTGGAAATGACATCATGAGTTATTTAAATTACTCAAGATGGCTGGAGAAGCAATTGGAGGAGCTGCTTTAAAGGATTGTGGAGCGATGTGAAATTCAAGTCAGACATGGAGGGGTAACATGACAACCCTGTGAGTGGCAAGTGTGAAATCCGATCTGCTACCAGTTAGATCACTTTAAGACCATAGGGGCCAAGCAAATCCCCCTTTTCTCCAAGGCACCCCACACAGCCAAGAGGGTAATCACTGACTGGGTATTGCCTCAATCTCTACTTAGCCCAAATAATTAATTTAACCCTTTTCTGCCAGGGACCCACTGTAGTGGGTCCTGATTTACCCAACGTCCAATTCGGCCATAGTTTGTGAATGTCATTAATGATAAATTCCCTTATTCACATAACATAACCCTTATGTTTGGTCAGGTAGTGATAGTGTAAGGAGAAAACTGAACATGGTCACTGTTATGACTTAAAGGACAAAGCAAATCAACAATTACCACTAAAAACAAGGAATGCACCCCTACACCCCAGGAGTGTTTTTTTCAAACTGAACTGCATGAAGCACAAAATAATCAATCCAATTCCTGCTTCTCACTGGAAATTATTGTACAGTAGTTGTATGAAATGGAACAACACAAAGAAAAACACAACAAAAGAAACAGTTTTTATACAGTTTAGCATGTTTTATACATGTCATGTATCACAAAAGGAAAAAGGAAATCAACAACAACAAATTTAGGGAGCCCAAAACACATTAGCATAACTAATGTAATGGTCATCAACAGGCTGTTAAAGATGGCCTATAACACAACATTTACTAAGGGTTTTTAAGTTAACAGTTATTCTTTTGGATGATGGTTTTCATGGTGATTTTCAAAACCGTAAAAGTCTGGATGCAACATGTACTTAAAATTGTATCACTAAAAATTGTATTACATGTTGCACCCAGACTTTTATGGTTTTGAAAATCACCATGCCGCTTATGCTCTTCGCAAAGCAGACCTATCAATTTCAAATTCCTTGTGATCTTGCTATGAGTAATGACTATAATAATTATACTGTACCAAAAGAAGACCATTTCAAAGTACTATAATGTTTTATGGTGTATTTGTTGCCTGCATTCTGTTGTCATCATTGTAAAAACAAAACCAAATTGCTGTAAAATTGCAGTGACACTAACTGTTACCGACACAGGCAAATTCAGGTTGTACTTAGATTACCAAAAATGGCTGCAAAAATAATTATTGCCTGTCTAAGAGACAATTTCATGTTGTGCACTCAATGACAACCCATATTGTTTAAGGGTGTAGGGGTGCACAAAATAGACTGCACCACCTATCTGAGAACCATAGCACTATACTGTAATTACATGTATAACACAAGGCTTGCTGCAAGACAGTCTCATTATCTCCCAAAAGAAAAAACAAGGGGGAGCAGGGATGGCGTAGTGGTGAGAGCACTCGCCTTCCACCACTGTGGCACCGGGTTCGATTCCCGGTGGTGACGCCATAAGTGGGCTGAGTTTGTGTTGGTTCTCGACCCTGCTACGATGGTTTTTCTCCGGGTACTCCGGTTTTCCTCCCTCAGCAAAAACCAACATACGGCTTATTCGAGCTGGCTGTAGGCTGTGCTCCAAGGTCATACATGGACCGTATAGCGGCTGCCAGAGGCGCCTTGTATATGCTTTCGGTTCGACCTTGTTGAGCTGCGTCCTTGCTGTACTTTGCGAGGATGATTAGCACAGACAGTTATTATTATTATTGTTATTAATAGAAGATTTCAAGGCCAATCAGTAAGGAATTCCATCCAAGAAGACATTGAATCATCTTCATTGTCTTTATCTAAAATGAAATTGAAACACCACTTTGTCAAAACTACTAGATTTCTGTACTTTGCTCTTTTTGGATAAAAATTCTGTTTTGCAATACAATCTTAGCCTACTGGTAGTTAACTTAATTTTCTTTATATGGTATCTATTTGTGTGTATTATATCTACGTTTGTATGTTTGTGTCCCTGAACATGCAAAATACGTGTACCTTTTCTTAAAGTGCTACTACAGTATGATCAAATTTTAACCCCTTGAATTTTTAGGTTTATCCGGTAGAATTCCAGGAAAGATTAAAAATGCCATTTAGAGTTTGCAAAAATATCTGCTTTGGTTCCAGAGATATTGAACTTTGAAAAAATATGCAAATGAGAAGACTGATGATGTCATAGACTCAACCCAATATAACATCAAGTACACAAATAGAGCTATCTTGGTCAATTTACAGCAGAGACCATTGAAACTTGGTAGGCTAGTAGTTCATCAGGTAACACACCTACAGTTATGGCCATAAAAAAAATTGTTCCCATGGCAACTCACTCTTTTTCAGTCCCCTCCAAACTGGTTTCAATGTATTTTAGTGCTTTTTTTGTTCAAAAAACATTAAACAAGGCCACAAACTAGACCTGACATATGCTTGCTGGATCATGCAGATGAGGCACCATTGGCAAATTAGAACACCAAAGGTGGCCAGCAAAACCCTTAATATCAGGGAGATCTGGAACCCTGTATGTTGCCATGGTAACAAAACTGGTAAGCTCATATTGTCGAGCACATCTAGTAGAATATTACTGCAAAGAATCAAGAGTTTTTGATCCAAATTGGCTGAGATATCTTTCTTCAACATAATTTATTTGATCAAAATTTGGTTGAGATTATGTCATCATTAATTGGCTAATTTGCATATTGAATATCTCTGGAACAAAAAAGAGATATTTGAGAATACTTACAAACACCATTCTTCTTCTCTTATAGACTCCTTTTTTGTTATACTTTATAATGGCTTAGACAGGAAAGATGTAAATTTTGTCATAGTAGCACTTAAAATGACTGCCTGGCATTTTTAACTCTTAAGTTACTACAATTTCAGGTAGCCAGCACCCCCACCCCCATCATTTGATAGAATGAATTGAGCTTGAATGTTTCAGAAGTTTTAAAATTCCAGTGGAGGGATAGGTACTGATCAGTGCATGTATGCAATAACTGCACCTGATCTTAAAGGTTGGTACACATGAGGGGAATGTTCCCCCGAACATTCCCTGTGTGTGATGACCTTTAAAGGTGGCCAGGAATTGGGGCAACAATTAATTGACGGAAACCGCCATCTCCTGCCAGGTTCGTACATCCTGCGATATACGCCCAAATGAATGAAATGATTTTGATGAATTCCCTAAAGGGCTTGTAACACAGGCAATTTTTGTACCTTGAAAAACTTAATAATCAAATGGCTTGGTGCAAAAAAGTGTAAAAGACGATTTGGCTTTTGATCCAAATTTCCCCGAAAGTCATTCTGCTAATTGTATTTATTTTGTAGCCTTAAGGTGTCATAAAAAGAACTTGATGAAGTAACAAAATAATTGACTTTTCCAAAACTCAAGAAACAGAATTACATGTAAAAAGGATCTGATGCATGGTTGATTTCCTGGATTGTCTGGGCTTTTAAAACAAATGATTGTCAGTTCTGCCACACATCACTTCAGCTGGTTCAATATTACCTTATTAAAGGAAATAAATGCTTCACAAAATTAATGCGAATTTAAAAAGTTTGTGTTAATTTAAGTTGTGTTAATTTTTGTTAGCTTTAATTTCAATGTCATTTAGTGGTATGTAAATTTCCACGCTCTTAATTTCCATTACTTTTGCCTCAAATTCTCGATGCACTCCAGACATTCTTGACAACTACATGTAGGAAACAATACTGTAGCTTTTTTTGTGCACTGAAGAATATTGTAGATCAATCTTTCACAAAGTTAAATGTAAATGTCTACAATATTTCTGGAAAATTAAAAAGCATTCTGTTATCAGGGTGTAGATCTGCGGGTATCATAGTCACTGTAAAGAACACTCAAAGTGGCTGGATTTCTTTGCTTAACCCACACGTTTAGGGAAAACTCCATGAGCATTGCTTGCATTGTGGATTTTTACACTTAGTGTATGAATAAGTTTGTTCCTGTTGTCTCAACAAATTCTGTTTCTTTAGGCAAGTTGCGTTAATTTCCCTTATTTTGCAATTTTAGCACCTCTTTCACACTACATGTAATTTCCTTTATTGGAAAGTAATTTTTCCTTCAATTCGCATTAATTTAAGTTTTGTTTATTTCAAATACCTTAAATAAAATTAGCGTTAATTTTCTATAATAAGGTAGAGTATCTTCAAATAAATGAGTGTAGACCTACAGTGTACAGCACAGCCAAAAAATAATGCACAAATTAATCTTACAGTTACCGCAAGCTGCAAGACCAGCTGCACCCTGTTTCTGTTTGTAGTGTTCGCACATTCTGCAAGTAGCCGCAAGAAGTTGCTGGTTTGTAGACACAATAAGAAGTTCTTGCGGGAGCATCATTTTTGGGTTGTACTGAGCATTTCGGACATGATAACCAATCTGTAGCCCAAAGGAGAGTGAATTTTAAAGAAATTTTGATTGTAAGGCCAAATAGGAAGGGAAGCCCTTTTTCGCATTAATGAAGCCCTAACTGCAAAGATAAAAAAAGGAGAACTTGCATAAATTTTATACCGCACAAAAAAGTCTTGGTGAAAAATTAAATGTATCCCTGCACATTAATTAACACCAGCAAGCTCAAAACTATACATGCACCTGTACTCTATGACATAATCACACATAATAATTATTCCATTTCCCTGACTTTTTCTATATTACAAAATGACAAAATTAAAAAAAATTAAACTTGCTTTATAACAAAACATGGAACTTGCCTTTCAACTGTTTAGCTTGTTGCCACTTGGCAGTCAACTGTCACCTCTGAAGCAACCCAAAAGTTCAGAAATACTGAAGAACTCATTGTCAGTCCTATTTTCATCTTGTTTCTGAGTAAAACAATCACCAAACTGGCTGCTTGCAAAAGACGCCTCTTCAGTGCCATTTGTATTAGGTGTACTTTTCTTTTCCAATTGCTTTCCTTCAAGAACAAATTGCTTTTGTTGCTGATCGCATTTCAAAGTGTACTGTCTCAAAAGCTCCTTTTGGTGCTTACGTGTACGTTTGTGCAACTGCAGGGTAGGCGCATGGCGGAAATACTTCTGACAGTAACTGCACTTAAATGGCTTAACTCCAGCATGTATAAGTTGATGTCTCTTTAGGCTTATTGCCCGAGTGAAACACTTGTCACACTTGCTGCATGTGAAAGGTTTTTCTCCTGTGTGTAACATTTGGTGTTTCTTTAAATTTTCTGCTGTGCTATAAAATTTTTGACAATGCTCACATTTAAAATGCTTCTCAACTTTGTGTGCTCTTCTGTGCTTTGTAAGGTTCTCCAAGACACTAAAACACTTTCCACAAAGGTTGCACTGGAATGACACTCCATTATGCTGTTTTAAAGCTCTTTTCTGACGTAAAGACACACCACTCTTATTGAAGTTAACAGGGCCCTGTCTTGTGTGTGTTAATTTATGCTTCTTCAAATAATTTGCATTGCGAAAGCTCTTGTTACAGTCACTGCACTGAAAAGGCTTCTCACGTGTATGTATCAGCAGATGTCGTTTCAAGCTTCCTGCCTGATTAAAACACTTGTCACACATTTCACATTTAAAGGGTTTTTCCCCTGTATGTATCATTTTGTGTTTCTGCAGATTTCCTGATATACTAAAACACTTCTTGCAGTCATCACATCGAAACAGATTCTTTCCTTTGTGTGTGTACAATCCATTCCCTTGTCTTACATTTTTCTTCTCATTGCAAGACTTGTCCCGATTGTTGTTTCTCAAAGGTAACTGTCCTTTGTGGGTTTTTGACTTATGCTTCTTAAGAGAGAGAGCTTGTCTTGTCTGTGAAGTTTCAGGTGTTCCTCTCCAGTCACAAGGCTTTTAGAAAGCTTGGAATGGTGGCTGCTGGATTTATGAGGATTCCGCTGTGAAGGCACTGATGTATTTTCATGTTGGTCCAAGCTGGACCTACCATTCTGTTTATATGCCAACATGGTTAAAATCTATTTCGTGCTCTTATACAACAGTGTAGTTTCAAGTGGGCATATGCATATGCATGTGACCTTTATACTCTTCCTTGGACCCTGAAAGAAAGAAAAGACTGACTGTAAACCTTGCTACTGTACATAATAAAGTTATATGAATGGCTTTATCTCATTTTAATTTTTTTTTCCACCAGGTTTTTGTGGTACCTGCAAGCTTTTACATGTAGACGTTAATGTATTAATTTTACGGGGTTCAGTCAAAACCCTCAAACCAACCCCAACTGTAGATCCGCCCTAGACTATCATGATAACTAATGTGAACAACCAACTCACTGTACAATGGGTTACCATGGATAATAAACTACACACTGTTACATAAATAGGCATTGGTTAGATTCCATGAGTAGTCTGGCATTGTTACAAATTGTATTGAGGAATGTGAACTACGTAGAATTCATAAAATACAGCACAAACTAAAACAAAATAAGTCTCAATAAGTTTGATTCCTGCCTACTCGACACTTCATGTAGTTAATAAGAAATACTTGCTTAATACGTGGTTTTCATAATTATTACATTGTCACCACCATGCTGGTGCACGTTAACAATAGATCTCTCATTAGCTCCTCCTGTTCATCCACCAGCATTTGTTAGTTTCATTATTGTTCTCTGTGTCTCCAGAGATTGGCTGCAAACCAGAATACCTTTGCTTTTACAGCACAAATTACTGGTGGAAAATGACGACTGAAACAAAAGCCCTCAAAAAGTTTTCAACATGGAGCAGAGTTTACCCTTAAAGTACCTCAGTTGGAATCATTTGAAGTGGTTATTTTCAAAAGGTTTGGGATTGAATGTTCCCTGGACTCCCTAGAACCTCCCTGCTGCCTTATACTCTTTTATCCTGCCTACTTCTCCAAATAAGTTTGACAGGGCTGAATTCCTTTGGATTATTTTATATTTGGTCAACAAAAATCAGTAACAGTTTAATATTTTCCTGAAAATGAAAATTCCACTCGCCAAACCAGGCAAGTAATCTTTCATTTCCACTCCCCAATGGGCTTGATGTTGACATTAGTGAGTGGGCGAGCACTAACAGGGCCTGCGCAGCAAGTCTGCAACTGGAGGAGGGGAGGGGGGGGGGGCTCACTTCAAATGCGTTAGCCTAAGTAAACTAGGTGGATCCGGGAGCATGCTCCAGCAGAAAAGTTTTGGAATTAAAGTCCTCTGAAATGGCTGGAAATGCATTTAAAACTAGCATGGTGTGGTGAAACTTATATACTTTCGGTAAAACTTTTCGGTAAAACATAACATAGAAAAAAGAACTTCAATGTTTTTAGTATTACTTGCTTTTTACTGTTGAAAAGTGGGGGGGGGGGGGGGGGGGGGGTCAGCCCCTCCCCCTGTGCCGTCCCTGGCTAATTTCACATCCTGAGAGTGACTCGTATAAGTTTTGGAGAATGACTCGTTGGCTCCATGGCTTGGCAGTGACTTGAGTGCTTGAAGAATGAGGTGCAATGTTGATACATGTTTTAAAGAGTGGCTTGGTGGCTGGACGGCTTGGCAGTGACCTGAGTGCTTGAAGGGTGAGCTAGAAAAACCCTACAAAATTGGCCCTGTATTTAGCCACCTTTGCAGACCCTCTTTGAGCTCGTCATGCATTCCTTCCCCACAAACGTCTGCTACACTGAATTGCCACTTTCTTGTATTTGCCTGCGGATAGACTTTGTTTTGAAGAAACCAATAATGAGCTGTCTAAGAATGGAAATCAACAACTGGGGAGTAATTTCCACTAAACAATTCACATGCATTGTCTCGGAAAATAAATCCCTGGGTCAAAGTTCTACTTTCCACAAATTGGAAGACGAACTATATGATTGGCTAACTGCCACGAACGGAAGTGACAGTTCAGTTCAGCAGAGGTTCGTGGGGGAGGAACACATGACAAGGCCAAAGACGTCGAGCCAACAAGTCATTCTCCAAAACTTATAATCTACAGTACCTCTTTCATAAAGCACTAAAAGCAACTAGCAAGTTGGCAACGAGTCACTCCAGGGTTTTTATTAATTTTTCAAGTAAAAGGGGACCTGAATAGGAGTAGCCAGGTACCCTGAGCAGAGCTTTCAATTTTGCACCTAAAATTGCTCCTCCAACCCTGCACTAAAACATAAGAACTTAATATCTACCCCGTTCTTAAAGCACTAAAACCACTATTGAGTATTATCTGAGGCCTTCTAAGGGGTAGAAGCGACATGGCTCTGAAAACAGGCGACAATCTTCTCCCAAAACACCGACAGCCGACAGAAATTTGTAGAAAACGGGCGGCAGGTTGCGACAGCGACAATTCACTTTCCATTCCTCTTTGTTTTCTTTGTGACAGCGACATTTGTCCCTAACAAAACAAGGGACAGACAGAGTCGTAAAGAAGCGACAAAGCGACACAAGACCACCCCTTGGAAGGCCTCATATCTACCTCGTTCTTGAAGCACTAAAGCCACTGCCGAGCCGGCGAGCCACCGGCACGCATTAACCCTTAAAATTTGACCTTATATTCTGTACAGTACGTACCTGCTCCTCGAAAATCCAGTTTGGGTGTTTGAGAAGCCAGGCTGTATTGTGACCAACCCACTGGAGCTGAAACTCATCACGTAGTCAGGCCAAGTTATGATGAAACGGAGTTGCACTTCGGCTTAATTTGATAATTTCAGACAGTTAAACATGTAATCATTTCCGATATTGTAGTTTTGGCGCCATTTTTTGTAAACCTCGCATCGACTTTCAGGGGCAGCGTTTGTTAATTGATCATTGTTTCCCAAATTGCAGTTGTAGCGTAGAGAGTTTACTTACCTGTAAAAAACAAAAAGTTCCACTAACTGTGAATTAATTCACTTCCAATGACCGCAACGCTCCTTCAGTGTAGCCTCCGATCTTGAGCCGTTGTTCCTGTCGGTCAGTAACCACCATTAATGACAACAACTCCTTTGTATAAGTTAACCCTAAACGACCTTGTATTTTCTAGAGGGTTTTCACGTGACGTCATAAAAAACTAAAATTCAAAAGTAAACAAACTTTTGCATTTTTATCTTTATCACGTAAAAGAAATTTTAGAAATGTACCTGCTTGCATGTTATCAGCTCGGTAGCTTGCTTTGTTTAGAAAATTGAGCAGTTTAAATCTTAAAGTTTTTCACAGTGCGTGGCATAAAGATGTCTGCTCACAAGCATGTCAATTACATGAAAACATCGATTCACCGTGTGTTTTTGAAGTTTGAAAAGCCAACATGGTAAAAGAAGCATCTATGTGCATATGTGAATGTTTGAAAGCTCAACAGAGAGAAAAAAGCCTTTGAGATAGCTAAAGTAAGAAACCTATGTTTTAACTCGCTTCCGGCCGCCATATTGGCGTCCCTCATAGGGACGCCATTCACTGTCGACCTCAAGCCACTACAAAAGGTGCTCAGTGACACGGGTGTCGTTACAAACAAGTTGTCATGCGTTGCCAATACCACTGCGACAGGCTTGGGATTAAAGGAGGCAATACCGGGATAGGAGGCCTCCTTCACTATCACTACATATGATGCCAAAGGGTATCCTTGCGGTGTTGGTGGTGACTGTTTTACGCTGAGCTCACAAAAGCAATGGGAAAGAGGTTGGAGGTTAATTGTAAGGATAACGGCAATGGTACTTACTCGGCAACCTACACTTCCCCGCCGATGCAAAGGGCCCCTATGCGTTGTCCGTGTTTTTACGCGGCGCTCACATTCTAGGCAGCCCTTTCACTGTACTTAATGCACCAGTGGGTAGGGTAGCGTGTTATTATTGTGGCAATAAAACAACATCCATGGATTACTGCATTAACAACATGGAGAGGAATCGTACTGACGACTATCGAGTTAACGGATGTAGTGCTTTGTGTCATCCCAGTTGCACTGGTTTTTCTTCTCAAAATGGTTGGATATATGTGTGTGGGCCCTGTTAAGTTATGCTAAGATGTCAACACGGACACAAAACTTTGGATAACCGGCAGCATTAGGTGTGTCATAGCTGGCAGAGGTGCTAGGTATGTCACTCAATTATTGTGTCGAAGGCCTTTCAAATATCTTCTACTGGAACGTAGACAGCAAAATTAATGCAGCTTATGAGCTTTTATTCTAAAGCCTACCACAGACCCACAAATCATGATCTATGAAAAAACCTAGCGGTTTTCCAATGATTTAGTGCAATGTAATTGTAATTTTTAAGTTTTTCAAACTTTCAAACTTGAAATGAAGTTGCTATATTGCTTCATTCAACTGAAAAACGGATAAGTAAAGAAAATGCTTTCTATTCACACTAAATATACATTACCAATCATTTTCATATCTTAGAAATAAGATGTGCAAAACTGAAAAGAGCAGCTATTCTTCCTTTATAATTATTGTCATATCATCCTTTCACTCAGCCAGTGTTTGTGCCGCGCAGCAAACTCATTAATTTTGAAGAAGCCACTCCGATGTTTTTTTTTCTGTTGTTGCTTCCTTAGTGACCTTGTCTATGTTCAGTTTTGGTTAAGTAGCCTGTTGTAGTTCGTCATAAGGAGCTGATGGGGACAAAAATTATTCTATCGTTTGATCCTACTCACAAATGACACCCTATGTAGATTCCCAGTAATGCAGTAGTGGAGTCTGTTCAAATACTAACACTCTTGAGGTTAGTGATATTGTTACACAGTAATGCATGGTCAATGATTAGGGTTCATCATTTTGCTTGGTGGGCGCAGAATTCAGTCAGAAGAACACCAGATAAAAGAAAAAAAAAAACATGTTTGCACCGTTCATATGGACTTACTGCACTCACCTCGGTTTTTAAAACATAACTGTGTAGTACCTGTATCAAATGTTTAGTCCCCGCTTAAGGCCCGGTGCCTCCAATTATTACTGCACATACGTTTTGCGCATCTGCGGATTGCCTGCGAAGGGTTTATTTTCACATTCCAATCAATACTTTTCTCACGTAGTTATAAACCGCGCAAAAATACATCTCTATTAGGAGGCACTGTCCCTAGTACGGGTAAAAATTCTAACATAAGTTTCGTGACCTTGACAACTGGTCGCTTAAAAAGGGTGGAAGCTTCTCAATACTAATTCATATTTCTATTGCGCATTTTCAGTAAGAAATAATCAAATGCACATTACAGCACTGACCAGGGGACTTTGCTAGACTTCTTGTAACGCAGTTCATCATTTAACGATTTATCGTCCTTATCCGAGAAGACTAGAACTGAAGCGGCTAACCTTTTGTAGATGTCATTTACAAAGGCAGCACTTTCTCCTCAATTATTTAAAGACCCTGAGTGTTGGTCCGGCCGGGTTTTGAACCCGCGACCTCCCACACGGTAGTCCGGTGCTCTACCAATTGAGCTAACCGGTCGGCGTGTTAGGGGTAACACTGTATTTTAATACATTCTGGTGTTGATTTTGTAAATTTAATTAGCTAGTGTTCCAAATTAGTTTGTGCTTAAAAGCCAATTGCGTCGCCACTTGATTAAATATTATTTTTAGCTGTTTTGTCTTGTGTCACATACTGCTGCCTAAAAAAAAAAAACACTTGTTGTCAACGGAGTAACAGAAAGTCAAACTGAATTTGCGCGAAAGCTTGCATGTTAAACTGGCATGTGATGGTACCGCTTCCACAATTTTATGGTGGGTAATATAGAAGGAAACAGCATGATTACTGTGCACGCAATTGACGTGACAACGAGGGTCGTTTGAAACCATGTGTCAACAAAGACGGAAAATCCCAGTTGGAAATTGAAATCGGTCCACCCAGGAGCCCATCACCAATGGGCAACCGAAAATAACCGGAAAATTTCTGTACCGTTTGTCAAACCATGCTTGTCCTGGTCCGTTTTCACTTGATTCCGTTCACTTTGACGGGAAAAGCCACTGAATACCAAAGGTACGTAGCTTTCCATTCCGACAGGTTTTTTTTCGGGAAATGTAGTCGTTCATCTACGGCTAAATCGGGGTTTAAAGGAGCACTGTCACCGGGATTTTTGCTGTTTTGGGTTCAATTCTGCCAAAATTACTGCCTTTTATCTGTTATTGTGCAAAAAATGCTTCTACAGAATCAACAAGATGAATTCCAATGAAATTTTAGCAAGAAGAGGTAACCATAATAATTTTTTGGGTGATTTTTCAATGCATAGCTTGAAATTTTGAAAAAAACTGGCAAGTTTTTTCAAATTTCAATCCATTTCCATCCTCGTCATCTTACATGGAATACAGATGTTTATAGTGTCAATGCAGTACTACAGTCTTTGGCAACAAAACTAGACCATTATTTTAAGGTTTCCACTGATGCATTGGCAGTTTTAAGCTTTTTAAAGTGATGGTACAATAGCGTGACACTGCCCCTTTAGCCAATTTCTGTAAATATCGAGAATCCGGCGTAACTTGTGAAATTTCGAAATTCTTCATATCTTGCCTGAATAACACCTCTGGTGAGTTATTTTCGAAAATAGAATTCAAAGATCGTGAAGCGCTTGCTTTTTTCTGAAATCTAGGAAAGTTTGAAAAACGCCATTTTACCGCCATGACGCTGCCGAAAATAGTGTAAAATGATGCATTTTGTTATCGTTCGTGTAGATAAACGCGGTGTCATCTATCAATGCGACTTGGCCAGATCATAAGGCATCTCTTGGTCTTTCTAAAGCATAAAACTATTTTGGAAAAGCTTCTGGTATATAACTGTTTTTGACCGTTGAAAATACCCACGTTCAAACGCTTCAGCGAATGAGCTAATTTTAGCTAGCTTCCACACCACAAAAAGCCCACTGGTACATACAATTTAACGTTGAAATGAGTATTTTTATAAAGTGCATATTTTGTGCTTTGTTGTGTTAAAATCACTTCCGCGGCCCCACAAAAGTGCTCCGTCGAGAGACAGAAACGTGAAGTCAAGTTTTGCATCGCCGCCATTCTTGAAATCAACATGAACCTTGCCTTCTTCGAACCAGAGCTTCGTCAAGAACTAAAAGTCTGCCGATGGAAACCTTAACTCGCTATTCTGAACGCCTAAGTGTTACAGTACAATTCTAAGCTTACTGTTTTCAATCTGTTTGAGAGTGATAACCTTCAACATAAATTTTAACAAGGTCAGAGCAGGTGATGAAATTATGTAACTCGATGCTGATTAACACGGCAATTTCCAAGTAACTTTGATTACGTACGCTCGTTCTGAACTGCTTCTTTCCTCGAACTATCACCTTTGTAAAGTTATGATGTTATGATATCTTGAATTCCTACTTGGCTACCATCTTCGGTTACAGAAACGTTGCTTTACTTTGCCTGTACAGAGGAATTTGTTTCATGTAATTGCGTGACGTTGAGCAAAGGATTGACAAAAACAATGCTGTTTGATAACCGATAATATTTTCATTTGAACTTTGCAACAGCGTTCGAGTCGAACAGCTGAAATAAAAAGACTATAAAAATGTCTTACCTTTTAAAATTGCCTTGTACACATGTCCAGTCAAGGAAACCACGTTAGGAGTAGATGCGTAATGCACATGTCATCGGCTTCCCCGTGGGGTGGACCCCGGGCTAACCAGGGGGATTGTAAAATCAGTCAAGCAAACTTGAGGAATTTCCCCGGGGGGTCGGGGAATCTCTCAAGACAAAGTCCCCTGGGTGAGGTGTCTCTCAGCGGAAAATCCCCGTGACATCCTTTTCAAACTTGTGAATTCCCCCACCCACGAATCGTTGATCGTAAAACAATGCCAAGATTTTCCCCTACCCTCGGGCGAAGAATCCCATCCATCTCCTTGTATTCCCCCACATATCTCCCTGGTAGGCCCGGGGGTCGACCCCACGGGGAAGCCGATGACATGTGCATAATAATCAGGTGTTCAATCGAATGTCATCCCGTTTTATAATTATCGCATGGAGATCGCTAGTTACTCTTACGTTGTTTAGGGAAACCGTGACAAATTCCATGAAGATCCAGTGATTTGAAACTTATTCACTGTGACTCCAGTGATTCTATTTGATGACGTGCGTATCTTTCCGTACCAAGCAAACGAATGTTTCGATTTTAGCTCGAGTAGCGTAATGTTTGCCCGCATTTTCTTCGTATAATTTTTGGTACCAGAGGAGAGGGGTGGTGGTGTAGCGAAGTCAATGGGGTAGGGGTAGCGGCAACCTCGTTCCCAGGGCTTTTCCCTTGGAAATTGGGAGGGGCGGGAAAGACCCTGGCATCGGCTGGTCACGTGATCCCAAACACCCGAAAATTCTGGGTGTAATAAATTACGATATGACGAACGTGTGAAATAATTTTCTAGCAAGATGGCGGAATCGCCAGAATCGCGGGACAACTTATCGGTTATCAGTCGCCTTGGATTATCTCTAAATCAATGCAACTTTCCTTCCTTTTGCCTAAAACCACTTCAGGTGAAGTGCTTCGAGTATTTACTGAATGGATATGATGTTATTGCCGTACTGCCTACTGGTTTCGGCAAATCGCTCCTGTTTCAGCTCTTACCTAATTTCCTGCCCGTAACAGAAGACAAAAATGTAGTCATCGTTGTTTGTCCTCTGAACTCTATTATTGAGGACCAACTTAAAGTGTTAGGAGAGAGAGGAATCACTGCCGATGTCCTCCAGCTGGCCAGTGATGATCGGGAGGGTATCGAGAGTTTGTTCAATCCAGAAGACAACGACGAAAGCGTGGACGTGTCAAAGCTAAAAAGTCCCTCGAAGAAACTCCTCAGTGGAGACGTACAGATAATATTTGCCCATCCAGAGTCCCTTTTGAGCAAAGAAGGACGAGAACTGATGAAAGGCAAAGTGTTCCAAAGAAATGTGGCTGCATGCGTAGTCGATGAAGCTCACTGTGTTGAAATTTGGTAAGGCTTAATATAACAACTTCAGTGATAATTTTTAAGAGAGAAATCTGATAACTTATCAGTAACCCACTATCTAAAAGTATACGTTTTTGTAAGCACATGTAGTCACTTGTTTAAGTTATTACTATACTCTTCTAGCAAAATCAAGGAACAAATTTAAAATACCAGGGATGTTGTTCCAGTTTTGTTGTCCCCTGACAATATAAATGGCACGACAGCTCTTTTCTCACATTATCTATATTTTTTGTTTATAGGGGTGAAGAATTTAGAACAGATTTCAAGGATTTATCTGCTTTAAAGGCCTTTTTCCCTACTGTGCCAATCATGGCCCTTACTGCAACTGCACCACCACATTTGCTCACAAATTTAAAACAGAGTTTGTCATTGCAAGAAAGTTGTAAAGTTGTTGCTGCAAACCCAAACCGGTCCAACATTTATTATGACAAGAAGGTGAGGATGAGTAATCACCATGGGTATGAAAGCTATGACGCGATTGTCATACCAATTACAAATGAATTGGCTCTGCAGAGGGAAATGTATCCCATGACCATTATTTATTTGAAACTTAAATACTGTGGTTATGTGTATAGCTTGTTTGAACGAATCTTACAAGATAAACAATTTGTGGGTGACACAAAAGATCCAGCTGCGAGGCTGTTTGCTCAATTCCATGCTCCTCAAACAAGACAAATGAAAAAGAGTCTCATCGCAGAAGTGAAAAAGGAAAATTCAAGGGTAAGGGTGTTATTTGCAACTTCAGCCCTTGGAATGGGAGTTAATGTACCTCATGTGGAACATGTTGTACACATCACACCGCCAAGCAACATTGAGTCTTATGTGCAGGAGACTGGACGTGCTGGAAGAACAGGAGTCCCATCTAAAGCCACACTCTATTACAATAACTCTGACATTGGCAAAAACAAGAAGCATGTTCAAGATTCAATGAAGGAATACTGCAAATCCCAAACTACCTGTCTTCGCAAACTCATTTTGGAGTATTTGGGGTTTCCAGTTGTCACTCAGGAGAGATGTTGTTGTGTTTGTGACGGCAAGATGTACCAATGTTGTGAACAAATTGCCCAGTAGAGTTAAACGTAAAGTGAGATCCTTGCCAACTGAAAATAAAGCTGTGCTTGAAGAACTTATTTTCAGTGAGCTGAATGAGTTTGAGGCTCATACAAGTTTACCTGGTGAGATGCTCTTCAGTTTCTCCCATGAAAAGAATGTTCTTCAAAAGATCATGGAAGGAATTGATTACATTGAAACAGAATCAGACCTTCTTAATGACTTCAAAATATGGAATGAGACCTGTTCTTCAAAGATTTTTTCCTTCATAAGCAAATATGCTCCGCTTATTGACGACAATACCAGTGACACTTAAAATGACTGAGGTTATTGCCTCTTTAAACTGATAACATTTTATTGATAATGTATGTTTTTCGTTATAAGTCATTGTAGGCTAACATTTATAGCTGTAACTGAAGATTGAATGACTCTGCAAGTTCATTTGGCCAGAATTACTTCAGTTAATTAGTTTGTTTGCTACTTGATTCTAGGTTGTGCTCTCAGAAAAAATGGGGTGCTTTCCATTATGCTAATCTGGAAATTTCTGCGTTTCGGTTTCTTCTGACAGGAATATTCGGGATCAGCTCTGGAGGTGGTCCACATATTGCGCTCGGAATATTCCGACCAAAATTCGCCATCGCATTTTTCACAAACCAGTTCTTTGCCCTAATTAGGGAATTCTGTAAAAGAATATAAAATGACAACAGCCATTTCTATTGGTTGGCCTTATTTAATTGGAAAGTGCCGTTCCATTTTCCTCAAGTATTCCTACTGATCTATGACCGGTTAGTTTGGCATAATGAAACGCACCCATGAACTTAAAGAGCAAACAGCTCTGGGATAACTTATGTAATACTATTAGTATTGGTTTCTCCCACTCTCCATGGTTTGACACTTTGCTCTTTGGGCCGCTAGTTATTCAGCTTGTGCATTATATACTAAAACAATTAAAAACTTCAGTGTCGGTGAAAGTGGTGGATATTTACCTCCACTCCGGTGAATAATCGTTAATTATTATTATTATTTTAAAAGTTACAATATATTTCAATAATAATCTCCAATTCCATCAAGATCTCTTACGTTATATTAAGTGAAATACTCACAATATATAGTAAACTGAAGGCCTCACAATAATAATAATAATAATAATAATAATAATAATAGTATTTTCTTAGGACTGTTTTCTACAACATATTAACAAAAATTCAGGCAATACAGTCTTAACTTTCTGTAACCTTGCACCTACAGTTGTAATGCAATGAATTACATATCATGAAGGGACTCAGCTCTGTAAATTTGTGATCAAAATTGTCAATCGTGTACGAAAAAAGGAAGTTAAAACTGACTTAAGCTTGCCTGAATTAATAAGAGAGATCCTCACCTTCTTGATACATCCACCCTCTATAATCAAAACTGTGTTAACGCGCTTCAAGAGACTTAGTTCGTGCCATCTTTCGCTCATCAGAATCGAGTAAATGAAGCCGTATTTTACACGCAAATCAGGAGTAACAAAGCTTTCCCACAGACAGCATTCATGATGTTAACGAGAAAGGGAATGTTGCTTTCTATTTCATTCCAAACACTATCAAAACTGAAATCTTTCAGACTTGGGTAGCTGTGGCCATACAACACAGAGCCATCCGAACGTCTGCACAGCTTGTGACAGGCTGTGTTGATCTCCTCGCTGATGAGCAATCTTAGCGAAGAGAGAACCTCGGGGTAGTGTTCCCTTATAATTTCTACCACATTAGACGGCGACTTTGAATTCAATGCTCCAATAATTAGGTTATCGTTTACTTGGAGCTCTTGCTCGCAAACTACTTCAGGGGTTGATTCTTCGACCACTTCGGCATTGTTGAGCCCAAGTGCAGACGAACTTTCCTCTTCCATGGGTTCCTCATGGTCGCCTTCATTAGTCTGGACTGGTTTTTGTCCGAACATAAGTTGTTTTGCGGAGTTTTTTCCGTGGATTTGGGTTGCCGTGCGTTTCGTGGGTTGAATGGAAGATGGCGACAATTCCGTGCAACGCTTCACTGAACACTTTTGTTCCAGTTCAAGTTCACTTTGAATATTTCCACTCTTTTGTTTGAAGTCGCTCACCTTGAAGACAAATGATTCGCACTTCCTACAGACCAACTTTGGAAGGCAATCAGCCTCGCTTATGGTAATTCCACAGGCATAATGAATTTTCGCCGGAAGGTTTTTTCGATGCCGCTTTTGCCTAAAACCCGCAGCATGTGACGACTCTCGTACGCATCACCACAAAGCTGACACACCGAATTTCGAGGATGAAACTTTTTGGGAGTCGACGGCTCCATACAAGGGATTTTCAACGCAGAAAACGTATTCGATTTACCAGAATCGATAGCTCACTAACAGACTCCATAGCTCACTAGCCTACGATATGCCGCTTAAATTAATGCCAATAACAATGGCGGATTTAACATCGATTGCATACATTAGAGTCTAAGAAATATTTATAAAGGATCACGTGACCAGCCGATGCCAGGGTCTTTTCCCGCCCATCTCAATTTCAAAGGGAAAAGCCCTGGGAACGAGGTTGGGGTAGCGGTTGAATGAAGATATCCCTGTTATGTGGTTGCAAGAAAATTCTGTACAATTAAGTAAGTAGATATAATAAAAAGTATTCTTTTTAAAAGCAAAGTTGACAAAAATACTTCTTCTCAGAAAATTGTTTACCCACCTCCATCTCCCCTCCCTGCTCAAAAAATGCAATGCGGTCCTACCTAAAATTGCGGCATGTTCACTCTTTCGATTCCATACTCCAGATACCCAAATAAATGTTTTGTTCTAAAGTTCAAGGTTTTCTTTTCGAAGGTCACAAAAAAGAAAACAGGGAAATTTGACCGTATCTCTGTAAACAATTAATGTAAGGGCCTTTTATGTTAAGGGGGTCTTCCACTCAAGACCACCTTTTTCTCCAAAATCAAACTAACTCAGTAGAAATTACCATCATGCAACTTGTTGCCATGAATGATGACAAACGCAATGATTAATGAGTTTCTTTTTGCCATAGCAACAGAACAAGCTTTTGTCAAATATCTTTAATAGTGCTTCCTCGGTAAAAATAATTGAGCAGAAACACTTAGTCAGTGAGGCAAGAAACATATTTTTGCAAATTATGTATGTACTGATCTATGCTGTTAACCTACACTTGTGGACTGACTCTGGTTATTTGCAGAGAGAAAAATCTTCAAAGTTTCAGTTTGCCAAAAATGGGTATTTTCTGCCAATACCTACCATCAGTCTTTCAAATGTTATGAAAGAACAATTCAACAGATTGGCTTTATTTTGGTTCATTGCATGGAAGGTTAGTGTACCTCTAATTTGATCCCTAAAAAGGTGGTAAAAGTAAAATCATAAAAAGCAAATAATTGTTGCTATCTACAAATTCCATGCCAGTTTCAAATTTGAAACCTGTATAGGGTCACAAAAAAAATTGCTGTCGTCAGGTTTTGCCATCTTTTCCAGCAATATCACAGCAAAAGTGTTTGTTACACATGGGGAAAAGGGTAAAAAATCAAACAGGCATGACAGTGCACTTCTCCAGCAAAGTAATAGCATACAGATAGGATGTAAACAACATATCAGCTCAAAACTAGTGCAAGAATTAAATGAAAATGTTACCTCGCAAACGAGCAGTCTGAAAAAATCTTTTTATGACTCAATCCTTTATTCAGAGAGTAAACATTACAAAACAGGTCTTGAGGAAGTTTGAGGAAAAAAGGCAAACAATAGCTCTCTCAGCTCCCTTTTTATCAGCAACCTCAACCAAGCAGCCAAACAGCAAGAATCTGCCCCCATTGCATCCTGGGAGGTTCCACATATCTTTGAGCGGGAAAGGCTCTTCCAAAACAATTTACCAGACCAGGCTTCAATCCTGCACCAAAAGTTGTTCGGGCACCTTCAGCATTAAATGAAACTTCCACCAGTGAAGATTGGAGCCTGGTGAGACAAGGCACATCTCCTTTTAGGCCCCCTGTCCACGAATAACAAACTGTCGGCAGATTCAAGCGAGCGTTCGAACAAAGTTTGCTGTATTCGCAGTGCCAATAAGCGGTTCTTTGGAATTGGCAAGGTTTAAGCCTTCTCAGCCCTTGACGATGAGCTCCAGCACCAGCAAATGACCCAAAACAATAATTTAGGGCAATTTTGACCATTCCAAGGTAAATTCTGCAAATGACTTAGCCGACCAGAGAGTGAGTTCAAATGAGCCGAGTATGGCCACGTGACCAGCAGTCATGTGACAAGATACATGCATAATGATACCCAGTCCTTTATCAAATCTTTGGAGGAAGAATAGTTTTAATACTTCCCCCCCCCCACCCCCCCCCCCCCCAAACTCACTTTTAGCAAAAAACTCATGGTTTCTTCATATGCTCTTCAGTGGAAGACCACATTAACGAATGAGGAGGACTACTAGTGCTTGCGGGAGGGCTATTTATGACTCTTTCTTTCGAAACGTTGGACTCAGCACATAGCCCCGGAAGTAGTCCCTCCCACAGTTTTCTAGCCTTCTTGGCTTTTTACCAGAGCATAGCGAGTACCGGATATGCGGATCTACAAGAATTGGGTGGCTGATGTCCGGGAAATCACTGTCGTTTGCCGCAGAGATATTCACTTGCTCCTCTGCTTCAAGTGCATCTTTCCTCACCAGCACTTACTTTCGCAGTTTCGTGGCGAAAACTGTAAAATGAGACGAAACTTGTTGGGGAAATAGAAATTTCGTGGCAGTGAGCTGTTCAAAGTCTCTCGCCATCGGACTCCCGTGTGCTTGCCGCATTTCATTGGCGACTACATCCGAATCCAGTTACCTTCCGGTGGCCTGGCCAATGATAAGGTTCTCCACAAGGTAACACTTCTGATTTTCACAAAGCCTTACGGCCCCGGCTTCCGGCCCTCTTGGTTTCTTTTAACGCCCAGCCCTCCTTACTGGGCAACCTCATTCCCAGGGCTTTTTCTCTTTTTCCCAATTGAGGGAAAAAGTCCTGAGAACGGGGTTACTTACTGGGGTGGTAGTACTGGAAGAACTGAGGACGATAGTGACTTAGACAGATGGAGGAAGGCCTGCACTCTCCATAGGAGGCATAGTTCAGTTTGGAATTTCCATCATGGGATGACTCTTGTGAGACAGTTTTCTTCTGTCTCCAGAGACAAATGTTGCTCGAGTGTGCCGCCGATGCCGTCAAATCCTGCCCCTGTTTAAGATCTGCTCATTTTGGATACCTTGTTTGAGAAAAGGGAGCATGCAAAAAGCGTTGTAGAATTCGACTTTTTTTGAAAACATTGTTGGTTCCGGCACATGCAGACTCCGCGCCACCAGCGTTCATACTCTATTTAAGGCATTGGGTCCCGGGGGGCATCCTGTTCATGACGCTAAATAGTGAAATTGTATAAAGATTCATGACCCAGAAAACCATACCCTTTCTGGCGGCACATACCCTTTTACATCAATAAAGGGAGTGGCCGCCGGGAGGCTAGGGGCACGGGCCCGGGGTGACAACGTCGTCTCCAGGAAGCGTATCCCTTCACTTTTGGAGAGAAAAGCGCCCTGGGAACGTGGTTGGGGGTGTATATATATGGCCTATACGACGACGTGCCGCTGGATAGGGTGTATGGTTTTTAATCCGTTTGTCTTATACAGGTTATACAATTCTGTCCTAATCAGGGTTCGCCTGGATCTGTCCTAACAGGGTGTGGTTACAAGACTATCGTTGAGTATTTAAAAATCCGAAAATGTTTATTTAGCATTGGAGGTCATGAATCACCATTAGCTCATTTTCAGGACTAGATATCAGCACTATTGTTTGAAAACAAGATGGCATTGCCCACCACAGGACAGGTATTCCTAAATTTTCTTCGCTTGTTCTCTTGCGCTCGCCCCAAATATCTGAGAGCCTCGAACAGGCTACTAAACAAGGTAAGGGTTACAAAGGTGTTGCGAAAACATAACACGCATCAGTTGAAATGTTAAGTTCTGAGATGTTAAGTGCGGCGATCCCTTGGCTCAGATGGAGAAATACTGTTCTCTACCACGGAATTTCTGTCTCTACGGCAAGTTATGCCTTTTTTCAAGTTTGACAGTGAAATTGCGACAGTAAGTGCAGGTGACGAAGCAATATGGGCTTCCTGCATAGGAACAAGTGAATTTTCCTGCGGAAAAAGACTGTCGGTGCTTTCGTCCTCGCACTGCTACCATATTATTGTATATCAGTGCTCTTTGGTGAAAAGCAAGAAGGTTGGAAAAGTGTGAGAGAGACTACTTCCGGGTGCTATGTGACAACTTCATGAAGCTACAACTGCCAAGCAGCGCCATAAATAGCCTTCCCGCAACACAGAAGTCTATTCCACAAGATAATTATTTGCAAAGATACCGGTACTTTTCCCTTTTATATTTCTTGTGACCATCGGAAAGGAAACCTTGGACAAACCATTTATTTGGGTATCTGGAGTGTGGAATTGAAAGAGTGAAAATAAAACTCGACGACATGCCGCAATTTTAGGTAGGAACTATTGCATTTTTGAGTAGGGAGGAGTGGTGGAGAAAAGAAAAAAAACTGAAAAGAAGTATTTTTGTGAACTTTACTTTTAAAAAGAATACCTTTCACTCTTACTCCACGTTTCCTTCACAAGGATATCTTTCACATCACCACTACCCCTTACCCCATTTACTTCGCTAGTGCCTCACTCCTCCCCTCCCCGCTTATACAAAGCAAAAAAAAAAAAACAGTGTGCTATTCGAGCTAGACAGTTAAATCGAAACATTCGTATGCTTGGTATGGAAAGATACGCACGTCATCAAATAGAATCACTGAGTCACAGTTTCAAATCGCTGGATCTTCATGGAATTTGTTACAGTTTCCCTAAACAACGGAAGAGCAACAAGCGATCTCCATGCGATGATGACATTCGATTGAACACCTGATTATTACGCATCTCTTCCTAACGTGGTTTCCTTGACTGGACATGTATACAAGGCAATTTTAAAAGGTAAGATATTTTTATAGTCTTTTTATTTCAGCTGTTCGACTTGAACGCTGTTGCAAAGTTCAAATGAAAATATTATCGGTTATCAAACAGCGTTGTTTTGGTCAATCCTTTGGTCAACGTCACGCAATTACATGTAACAAATTTCTCTGTACAGGAAAAGTAAAAGAACGTTTCTGTAACCGAAGATGGTAGCCAAGTAGGAATTCAAGATATCATAACATCATAACTTTACAAAGGTGATAGTTCGAGGAAAGAAGCAGTTCAGAACGAGCGTACGTAATCAAAGTCACTTGGAAATTGCCGTGTTAATCGGCATCGAGTTACATAATTTCATCACCTGCTCTGACCTTGTTAAAATTTATGTTGAAGGTTATCACTCTCAAACAGATTGAAAACAGTAAGCTTAGAATTGTACTGTAACACTTAGGCGTTCAGAATAGCGAGTTAAGGTTTCCATCAGCAGACTTTTAGTTCTTGACGAAGCTCCGGTTCGAAGAAGGCAAGGTTCCTGTTGATTTCAAGAATGGCGGCGATGCAAAACTTGACTTCACGTTTCTGGGTATGACTAATCTGAGGAACTGCAGACCGCGGAACCTGCGGAACCGCCGGAACCTGTGGAACCTATATTTTTTGTAATAAAATTAAAAAAATAATAAAAATAGTAATAATAAAAATGTCTACGAGTGGTTTAGTTCTTAAAAACAACAGAGAAAGAAAAAAAAAAGAAAATAAAAATAAAAAGGGAGAAGGCAAACAAAAAAGATAGCGTACAACAAGGGGTATTTTTTGTCGGTCACCCATCCAAGTTCTAACTCGGCCGGATTGGGCTTAACTTCGGCGATCGGACGACGAGCACGCTTTCCTTGTGGTATCACACGCAGACAATACAAAGTATAAATGGTTCGCGTAAGTTGAAAAAAGCAAAATGATTGTCAGGAAAATAGATTTCTAATTGACGTTAATCAAATAAAAGTTGTGTTTATGGTTATGGTACAAGGGTATGAAAGCAGTATCATCACAGCAAGTAATGGTAATAGGACTGAGTGGAGTCCAATTCGGTCTGTAATCATACGAGTGATAACAAAATTGGACGACCGCGCAGTGGGAGTCCGATTTGTTTATCACGAGTGTGATTACAGCCGAATTTGACGACACGGAGTCTTATTACCAATTAATCATAAAAATTACAATTTCCGAGGAAAGAGGAAGATCCAAGTTATAGAAGGGAAGGAAATTTTGCATTAAAAGACTGACAAAAGAAGGGTAAATTGTTTAATGTCGCTCTGAAATTGACTACGATCAAAATGTATGGTGATTGAAACCAAGGTTGTGATTAGTTGATTTAAACTACAACTTTGAATGTGATTGGTTGATTTCAAATACTACTTTGAATGTGATTGGCTTATTGAACTGTCCAATAACAAAGTGTCCAATAACAAACTGTCAGATAACAACTTGGCATGTGAATTAGTGGAAAATAGGAGTTTTATAAACCAATCACAATGGAGGAAATTGTAATTTTTATGATTAGCACCGTTATTACAAACAAAGGGTCACCAAAATGGTACAGAACTTTCATTTGGGCAGTAGTTTTTCAGGGTCTCGATTTTTTCATAGATTGCGTGACGAGCTGAACGAAGGGGCCGAGATAAAGGTATGACATATTACATAAAAAAAATTTACGTTTTTAAAAGCAGAATGAATAAGTTGGTTTTCTCTTGGCCCTTCACTCGATTGAGAAGAGAAGTCGTTAATATTTCGCAATTCCCTACAGTACCTAACAGCGTATTACAGTTGGGAATGCTTATGAGTCGTATGGTGTCAGCTATATCGGTCATATCGTAGTCGAAAACTGAGACGGAGATAAATCAACACGATTTAAATCCAGGCTTTGTACCAGTAACAAGGGTAACACATCAAGGGTGAAACCAAAACTGATTACACATACATACTGGGGTCAAACTGATAAAAGGTCATTCCTAACCTGTTAATTTTCTCTAGGCTTGACATTGCCACATCACTTTTGAACATAAATAGCTGAAGATGCTGTCAACAATTCACATGCCATGTGCGTGACTTGAAGCAAAGCCCAAGTTCCCTACCTTTCCTTGGTTAGATCAATCACTTCAGGCTTGGAGTTCTTCATCCTGTTTCAAGCAAGGTCAGAGGCATTCAGTCTATTTGTGAAATGCAACCGATGTAACTCAGCAAACGACTGTTGTACTTACCCAGCATTGAGATGGAAGCGCCATTCTGCCATTTTGGTGGCACTACAGTACCACGTGACTATGATACCGGAAATAAGAAATTGACCGGAAACTTAAACGGAACACTTGTTGCTAATGTTTGTTCGTGTGAATTTTAGAATTTCTAGTAATTTCTCGCTTATCATTTCGCTTTTTTCAACTTAAGCGAACCATTTATACTTTGTATTGTCTGCATGTGATACCACAAGGTAAGCGTGCTCGTCGTCCGATCGCCGAAGTTAAGCCCAATCCGGCCGGGTTAGAACTTGGATGGGTGACCGACAAAAAATACCCCTTGTTGTACGCTATCTTTTTTGTTTGCCTTCTCCCTTTTTATTTTTATTTTTTTTCCTTTCTCTGTTGTTTTTAAGAACTAAACCACTCGTAGACATTTTTATTATTACTATTTTTATTATTTTTTTAATTTTATTTCAAAAAATATAGGTTCCACAGGTTCCGGCGGTTCCGCAGGTTCCGCGGTCTGCAGTTCCACAGATTAGTCATACCCCTTTTTTCGGGCCACGGTAGAAAATTTTAACACAACAAAGCACAAAATATGCACTTTATGAAAATACTAATTTCAACGTTAAATTGTATGTACCAGTGGGCTTTTTGTGGTGTGGAAGTTAGCTTAAATTAGCTCATTCGCTGAAGCGTTTGAACGTGGGTATTTTCAACGGTCAAAAACAGTTATATACCAGTAGCTTTTCCAAAATAATTTTATGATAGATAACACCGCGTTTATGTACACGAGCGATAACAAAATGCATCATTTTACACTATTTTCGGCAGCGTCATGGCGGTAAAATGGCGTTTTTCAAACTTTCCTCGATTTCAGAAAAAAGCAAGCGCTTCACGATCTTTGAATTCTATTTTCGAAAATAACTCACCATAGGTGTTATTCAGGCAAGATATGA
>JAEMWC010000082.1:512500-595000 GCA_016490735.1 Pachyseris speciosa | reverse complement strand
GTCAATGATATATGAAAATGAATCATATATGAACTGCGGAAATGAAATCAAATGAAGAATGATCCTCGCAGTTGTGAACGCAATTTATGCAATTGCGAAAAGAAGCCTGAAAAAAAATTCAGGACTTCAACGGGGTTTGAACCCGTGACCTCGCGATTACCGGTGCGATGCTCTAACCAACTGAGCTATGAAGCCACTGACGTTGGGAGCAGGTCAATTATGGGTTCATATTATCCCGTGAAAGAAATGAGTGTCAATGATATCATTGACGAAGGTAAGATTGTAATTAGTCTGAGGAATTTGGTCTTGTTACATATATATTCAATGAACCTTTAATAACTATCCAAGATCTGGCTTTATAATTAAGCTTATGGTTTATTAAAGTAGGCTTTAGGCTTAAGGATAAGGAAAACCTTAGTTTGGCTTTAGTTTCGGCGGTATAGATATACCAGTGCACATGTTGAAATAATATTTGTTTGTATTACAAATCAGTGGACTCTTCTTTCTTTATTTCTATAATGTGAGATCTTAAATGCGTGGTACAGTTTGCGAGTGATGGCCTTGCCAAATCTTTAAGCTTTTGTACCAGTCTCCATCGAGTGACCACATTAAAACTGTGAGTTTGAAGAAAAATAGCTTGTTGTTTATTTTATGCAAATTGTGATCCTCACACCATAGGTATACCAGTGCACATGTTGAAATAATTTTTGTTTGTATTACAAATCAGTGGACTTTTTTTCTTTCTTTATTTCTATAATGTGAGATCTTAAATGCGTGGTACAGTTTGCGAGTGATGGCCTTGCCAAATCTTTAAGCTTGTGTACCAGTCTGCATCGAGTGACCACATTAAAACTGTGAGTTTGAAGAAAAATAGCTTGTTTCATGCAAATTGTGATCCTCACACCATAGGTATACCAGTGCAGGGAGTGGGCTCCCTGGATAAATATCATTATTATTATTATTATTATTATTATTATTATTATTATTACATGTATTTATTATTATTATTATTATTACATGTATTTATTATTATTATTATTATTATTATTATTATTATTATTATTATTGGAAATCAGTGGAGTTTTAATTTGCACTCTTTCTTTCTATGATGTGTGATCTTGATGCTTGGTACAGTTTTCAAATGATGGCCTTAGGTTGGCAAATCTTTAGGCTTACCAGAGTGACCACATGTTTGACCACAATAAAACTGAATTTAAAAAGAATATGGCTTGTTGTTTGTTCGTAAAAATTTAATGTTTGGAGCCTTTCTTATGGTGCTGTTATACAGCTGTTGAGTAGGGTGGCATCAGCCGCCTTTTACCAGTAACCCACTCAGGTGGTAGTAAAGTGCCGCAGAGTTGTCAGTAAGAACTGTCAGGAAAGGCCAGAACAAAAGGCTACTATCAATTTCTGCTTATGCAGTTTCTGTTGCTATGTAAAATTGTTTATTCAGCCATTTTCACCAGCACCTCTTTTGAGTGTTCTTTCAGTCATTCATCAAAGAGGAGATGGATAAATAATTGTTATACCTTCAAAATTTTAAAATGAAGAACATACAGTATACATGTAAGCATAATTGCATGACTGTGAAGACAACAGCACACAACAACTACTAAGAGAACTTAAAAATGTCTGTGTATAATTTTTCTAAACATCCACATAAACTAGATAACACTCAGTCAATAGTCACTGGTTGACATTGTTTTAGTTCAGCATTGAGTTTCAAGTCTTTCTGTTACCAGCAATTTTCTAAAATGTTTGGAGCCTAATTTTGTTTTTATATCTTTTTTACAACTATTGAGTGAGGTGGCATTAGTTGAGGTTAGGTTATCTGAAGAGAATTAATGGGTATAAATGTGGAAAAGTGCCTGTAAAGATACAATAAGCCACAGTTTATTATGGCTAGTTATTATTAGTATGTATCCTTTCAGTTATAAAATTCCAGTCTTCATTAAGCAAATCATGTTCATATGATGAATTATATTAAATTTTGTTCCATTGAAGTGTACACTCAACATCTGATTTTTGCTACATTTTCTCTTCCATAATTTTTTTTTTTGCCTAGGAGAACATTAACATTGCTGGCAGTGCAGTGGATGTGGAGATAGTAAAGGAAAAGGCATTTCCTTTCCTTGTAGTGGAGGGGACCATTTGATTCTTATTTCATCTGTGTTTGTTGGTCTACCTGTGGTAGCATGCGTGCATGCTACCACAGGATTTTATTTATTATTTATTACATGTGTGTGGAAGAAACAGTGGGAACGAAGTTGTTGCTGTTAGTGGTGTTGTTCTCTACAGCTATTGCAGTAGGTGGTCGGGAGGGATGAAGATTGTGCCCAAAATTAAGTGGTACAGGTGTAGCTTATGAGAAGACTGGACTGTCCCCACGTGGTTTTACTTAAAGAATTTTTTCAGTCCATCCCTTTTCATTACTTACAGTGTAGTTATCTCACTTTTACATGCATGTTGCCTTTTCACACAGCATTTTACTGTGATACATCACCTGATACTTTAATGTGTGGTCCATGGAACAGAAGTTCCTTCCAGTCCTGCTAAAAATTTTTCACACACAGGAGTAACATATTGCTTGCATGAACAAGGAAAAGGTTTTTTTCCCTTTGTGTTATACAAGTAAAAATACAGTGACATGTATTTCAGTAATGAGCAAAGGTTTCTTCAATAAAAAGTTCTGACCTCCAAATTCTTTGGACTGATAAAATTAGAAGGAATTACACTGTATAATGTATTACTGGCAGTCTGAATGGGGTATATTTTTTGAATTGGTGCAATTTATTTTCTTAAAATTTTTAATGCTAAACAAAGTTCTTTTGTGGACTGACACTATATCCCTCCCTTTTCTTGCAAGCAGCACATTACTTTAATCACTCGTAGTTTTGTGAAATTTTCTTGTGCAACAAAATTCCTGTACCGTGCATTGAGACGCAATCATGTTCATTGCCATAAATAGGATCAAATCAGAAAATAGCTTACACCTTCCTTGCACAAAGCCCTGCAATTGCCAGCCAACCAAATCAAAGGCTTAGAGATTGAAACTTTTCTGGAAATTGTCTGTTAGAAGAAGGAGGAGGATTCCAAACACTTGTTCCTCCCAATTTCTAAAGTGAAATCTTCATTCTGCCCAGGCTATCTGCAGTAGGGTTGTCCTGAACCTGACCAATTATACTGGACCGTAATCACAATATAACATTCAATTTAACTAATCAAAGAGAGAAGTGTTGAAACTTTCCCAAACCATTCCACCTGGTTATTGAGAAACAAATGCTCCTTTACAAGCAGTCATTTGGAGGCTTTGGGCTGCTAGGAGCATGCACAGTACGGTCGAACCTAGATTATCCAGACTTCTTGATTATCCGGACCATTTGTTCTGATCTCATTGTTTTCATTAATATTAATAAGGTATATGTAAGTGCATTTGAAATGGCTTTGTATTCCTTTCAAACATCAAATTTGTAGTGCTGGTACACGTTGTAAGCACAGTGCATTGTTTTGTTGCTAAGTGAAATTTTGGTTTTCGAGTTAATTCATTTTTATCTCATTAATATTCATATGTTCGATTATCCGGAGTATCCACTCTGGTCCAGTTGAGTCTGGATAATCGAGGTTTGACTGTACAGAGTTGCCATGGTCAATGAAAAAGATATGTTTTTTAAGGTCAGGGAATTGTGTATCAAGTCAGGGAAATTCCTAAATTCCACCTGAAAGTCAGTGAAAAGTGAGAATTTTAGTTTTAAGCTAGCTATTAGGTTTGGAAAGGAGATTCCTTGTTAGTAAAGGTACATGTAATGTCATGCAAGTCCTGCAAATTGAAGGGCTGGGAATGACGCTATGCTAAGAGACGTATAATGTAATAATATAATATAATAATAATATATCACATTTATATTACGCATTTTCTATGCAATATTCAAATGCGCATTACAACACTGGCCGGGAGACTTTGCCAGACTGCTTATAACGCAGTTTACAATGAATGAAGTTGAGTTATGAGTGCCCCCGTAATGTCAATACACTAGACACTACACTAGACACTAGGGGTGGTCACTGCCAGAGTTTTGTTACGTCCCTAGTGGTTCTTTTACGTCCCACAGAATCATTGAATTATGAAGAGTTGTGAGACGGGGCCTACGGTTTATCGTCCTTATCCGAGAAGACTAGAAAGTCTAACCGTTTGTAGATGTCATTACAAAGGCAGCACTTTCTCCTCAATTATTTAAAGACCTTGAGTGTTGGTCCGGCCGGGGTTAGAACCCGCGACCTCCCGCACGGTAGTCCGGTGCTCTACCACTGAGCTAACCGGTCGGCGGTTTATTTGGTTTATTTGGTGTTTTTTTTTTTTTTTTATTTTGCTGAAAGCAAAAAAAAAGCTGATTTCTCGCTTACAGGCTTGTTTTTGTATGGTAAACAATGCCAATGTATTTTTTTGCTGTTTCACGCTTAGTTTTCAAGAAAGCACCAGCCTAAAACACGTTCACCCAAAAAGTCACTTAGCATAGTGTTATTCCCAGTCCTTCAATTGATTTCCGTAGCTCCATTCCTATTGTAATAAGGTAGAGAATCTGCGCAGTAATTTGCACAAACCCTTCAGTCACGCAACCGCAGATTAATTTGCTTGTTTTGCGATATGTCAGAAATTATGGTCTGCATGTGCTCATTTTATTTACATATACAGCAATAAATAAGTAATTTTATTGCTACTATTTCTAAAAGATTTCTGTACTCTCCCGTTTGCGTGTATCAACTCAAAATAAATTGGATGGTTGATAACATTTTCTTGAGTGATTCTACCCCATATAATGAGTGCAGTATACTCAGAGATTGAGTAACATGACATTTTACTCAAAATAAAGTGTCATTGTGGATGCAATGCGATTTGGTGCTTTTACTCTGTATTTTGAGTCAAATTTACTCGTGTTGAGTTGTTTTACATGTACGCACATGAATGAGCTAATTTCCCTTGGACACAATACCATACTCCAGTCAATACTAAAGCTTCAATTTACTTTCTATTTCGTGTCATTGTGGATGCAATGTTTTCTTCAATTTTACGGGGATTTTCAACTCAACTTTTTTTGCATTGTGATCCTAGTAACTAGACCTGTAGTAATAATCCACGCTACAAGGTACGGCACTCACTGTAATTAGATCTTTGACGTGTGTAAAAGATCCATTCAAGATCAAGTTACCTTTACGACCTTTAATTACCACATAAAGACATCAAAATATGTAAAGTCAGATTAAGGTGGCTTTAATCTCAAAATTAAAGATACAGAAAGTTCTGAGCTTCTTTAAGAAGGAAAAAAGACCACTAAAAGGATAACTAAAGATGAGCATTCTGAAAGTTAAACTAAAGGTCGATTAAAGATTCATTAAAGATTGTTTGTACATTTAGGACCTTTAACCCTTTTACCACCAAAGGCCTCCCCTTTGACGAGTAAAATCGTCTGGCGTTAGACAGTACAATCTATAAATTCCCCCTTGGTGGTGAAAGGGTAAAGGAGATAGTTTTTTACCCTTTCACCACCAAAGGCCTCCCCTTTGACGAGTAAAATCGTCTGGCGTTAGACAGAGTAACATCTATAAAGTCCCCCTTGGTGGTGAAAGGGTTAATATCACAACTAAACGCAACAAGAGGCTACAATTAGCCTAAACTCGGGCTTGAAAAAAAAAACAGTATTGTATCCCTAATTTAGTGCTAAACAAAACAATAGAGAGAAGTCTGTCTTTCTTACATCAGACGCATTGCGCTTAGCTTGTGTTGGAGTCTACTTCTTTAGACCCCTATCAACATATATTCCTCTAAAATTACAAAATTGCTTTACAGTTCAACCACTGAGAACAATAATTATAACACTTGTAAAAAATATTTCTAAAAGAACAAGAAAAAGAGAAACAGAAAAAAAAAAGCCCGTGATATATACCACTAAAAGATATCGAACCTGGGTTAGCTGCGTCACAGGCAGGAACAAAGACCTTTAGGCCACAGAGGTTTATCATTATGCAATATGATAAAAATAGTGTATTCATTCCAAATAAAACTAAGGACACTTGTTTTCGCTTCGATGGGTAATTGTTAGAGACAGGAAACGCTTATCGAACGATGTAGGATTTTTTCGGATAAACGTTAGTGGAGTCTCGGTGAAATGTGAGTAGAAAATTTATTAGCAGAGTGAAACTGTTTACAAACACGTCAATCCAGGGTCATTTGAAATATAAGAAAGGAACGTTTTTCGGACAGTTTCAAGTCACGCAAGTACATTTGGAAAAACTAATCACTTATCATTGAAAAATTTAAAGTCCAGAAATTGAGATATTGAGGGACAATAGTAAAAAAACTACCTGTCAAAGTCTCAGGGGTGTGTCATATCCCGTACTTGAGTTATTCAACGAAATGTACATCTCAATGGAGCGGATACAGGGAACACGGCAGTCCATCTGGAGTTAAATTTTGGTCATGTTAAATACTTTCTTCTCGCAGCTGAACTTCCAAACATTCGTATAGACACGTCTCAACATATTAGTTGTTCAGACTTCAAAGGTACATCTCAACGGAGCGGACACGGTGTTACGGTATCGCTCAACCGACAGAAAAGATACACTGCGAAACTCTTAACCAAACCCAACTTATTTATTTAACGATACGTAACTAAATCCTAGTTACAAAGGAGCGATTTCTAAACCATACAATCTGCTATCAAACTAGCTTAAGCCTACTACTAAAACTTCAGTCACCACTGACACAAACCCACAATAAATGTCGATGTCTCCGGAGAAATCTCCTTTCGATCCACTTGACCTTAAATGAAGTTCCTCACTACTGGGTCTGTAATGTCAAAAACTCACATACTTTTTCGGCAAATAAAAAAAGCATTTTGATTCAAGAGTTAAATAAATAATATTTTACAAACTCATGACTTAAAGAACTTGGTTTAAAGAAAACTGTTTAATTTTCAAAAAAGCGGATTTAGGGGGGTAAAATCGAAAAATGCGTTTAAACGGGTGTAAGAGAAAAGAACAACGGGGTACCACTTAGCGGAACCAGGGGCCTACTATACAAAAATCGCGTTTACAAAAAGAGATAAGCCGAGAGAAAGAGGAAAATCACCAAGCGTGACATTCTCGGAAAACAGGAAAGGAGTCATCACCTATTTCAGATCACGAGACGGTCGCCTCTGGCCGGCACAGCTGTGCCATGACGTCATGTGTTAGTTACATAAAGAAATAATATCTCATATAATAGTATAGAATGAGTTGTAATTCAGATATCCACATTGAATTGATATCAAACGGAGAATACCATTGTCCTTTTTGTGATGAGAGAATAGCAGAACATAATGTCAAAATAGAAGAACCGTGCTGTGATGAACAGAATGTGTTGAATGATAATGGAGCAATTATATGCGTAAGTTGTGGTTCAGTTCATGGTTACAATGTTGTGAAAGAATACATTGATTTTCATGACAATATGTATAAAATAAAGCGAAAGTCTGTATATCACCGGAAGTATCATATTGAAAATGTAATAAATAAAATATGTCGCAAGAATGAATTTCAAATTTCTGTAAAAGATAAGGGTAAAATATTTAAAATATTCGAAGAGATAGACAAAGTGCTTCCCTTGGTGAACAATAAACGTAAAAGAATGATTAGCCCTAAATTTATGCTTAAGCAAATATTTTTAATGCTTGATCTTCCATTCGATAAAATAATAGTTACTAGATCAAAAAGACGCTTAGATTTTATGATCAATATTGGGTTGAAATATTATTGTTAAGATTTGATGTGATTATTGGTATTATCAGACAGTGAATTTTTCATCATATTTGACAAAATACTTGTCTATGATAGGGCTGTTATCGACGACATAATCGTCAATGTATTTCATGGTTGAATGTATAGTTGATGCCTCAAAATTGCCACTTCTCATGGTTTCCTTTATTGTATTCAGAAGGTGTTGGTAGCTTTGATAAGCATATGTGCAATTCTGTATTTTCAGATCAAGGTTTTTATGCTTCATCCACCCTTGTATCAAAAGTGATGCTGTACTGATGGCTACCAAACTAACACCACCTGTTGCCACACTTGCAGCGAGACCTCCAGTTGCAAAGATGATAGACAATGAGTTCCCAAGTAATTTCCATTTTTTGAACCGTTTAACCGCCTGTTTATGAGCCCAACAATTTCTGTGATATGTGTGGTAATAGGCTTTTAATTCATTTACCTGATCTTGTGTTAATTCACCTGAAATATGGTTCCAGCTGAATATACTTTTTCTCTCTTTCATATATATATTTTATACAATAATTCTATTAAAAATGCAATAAAGAATCCCAGATATTTGGCCAGATAATGGAGATCTTTTTCTTTGCTTTGATGTAAATAAACAAGGTATTGCAAAACAATATCCACGGTCTAATGAATAGCTATTATAAAATCTTCCATATGCATCATGAAGTATACCATGTGTTTGTAATGTATCAATCCAACCAAGTGTATGTTCCAAGAAATGTGTCAAGCATCCACTACCAGGCCCAATAAGTCCAATATTCGTATGAGTATATAAAATACTGTTGATTGGGATAAATGTATTGAAATGCTTGTGATACAGATATTGGTAAACCAAGGCTGATTTCAAAATTGAGTCATCAATATTATGATGTTGTTGTTTTGTTTCTTTAAAAAAGAATTTGATATATTTAATTGCTTCTTTTATCATATACTATATCGTTGCATTAAAATTTGATGATGATCCAAGATTGTTTTTTCATCCATTATAATATCCAAATAGACACAAAAGAAAGCAATAGAGCCATCTAAAGGTGCAATGGAGTTTGGATTCAAATCACCAAAAGTCATTTGCGTGCTGCCAGTTCTATTAGCTGCTGTAAAACTTCCAATATGTTTTTTGTTCCAATAGATTTTACTTTTGTTTGTATTAGGAGAAGATAAATTGTCCCAGTGAACAGATAAACAATGCCAAACATTAATTTGGCCTAAATCATTTACTGAATAATCTGCTATCTTTGTGAAATTTTGTATTGATGCTTCTGGACCGAAATAGACACAATTTGATTGATCAACACCACTTATAACTAAATTTGAACCGCTGAAATAGCTGACAAACTTATCATAACTTCTATTGTCATGACCAAAAAGCCAATTTTTCCATGGGTTTCCACCTGTATTTGAATTTAATATGTAAACAATGAAAATATTAACAGCATTATTATTTAAATTGATTTGACTTATCATTCTCTGTGATCCATCAAACTTTAAAAAATAACGTCCATTAAGTTTCTCAGCCTTGGTACAAACAGTGGGTCTTAAGTTTAAAGTTGATTGTGTTGCATTATTTTCTTCATTAGAGAGATCATATAATGTTTCAACTTTTCTGTTTGCATTCATATCTACAAAATTATTATTTGCTCTGTCGATTTGATATACACATTTTGAGTACAATCTAATAAATTCAGAAACCCACAGATCCAAAAAAACTGTCTCTAACAATATCAGAAACTTGTGATTTCACAACAACATGGTTATCATTGTTACCGGCTCTTACATTGGTTAAAAGCTTGTTTCCAAGATCAAAGTGACCGTCTTGTGTTAAATCAAATCCATTACCTTTATCACCTTGAGCACCCTGTGGGCCCCGTGGACCAGTCGGACCAGATGGACCCTGTGGACCCTGTGGGCCCTGTGGACCTTGTGGACTTTGTGGACCCTGAGGACCTGTTGGACCAGCCGGACCTTGTGGACCAATTTGACCAATATCACCTTTATCACCTCTATCACCATTATCACCTTTTGGACCTCTTTCACCAGTTCTATCTGAGGTTGGTAAATCATTAAATAATCCCATATAATATTATTTTAGATTAATTCATAATTACTTCAAGTGTGAATGTTGTATCAAATGCTCTACTATTGGGATGTGAATAATCAATGATTAAATAGCCTCTCGATAATGATTTGTTGATGTTGACCGTTGTGATGTTTCTACTTAAAGAAGATTGTCTGTGTTCATAAACAGTTGCTGGTAATGGCAAAGGCCCACCACCTTCAGCTTTTGTCTTGAAATAAAATATTCCGGGGTTGTTCCTTGTATGATATTTATTTTCTTAATATAAAAGTTATTGTTATGAATAACTAAAAAATCAGAGCCATTTATCAATACAGGCTTTAAAACATTCTTATTATGTCCTTGTTTGGCTTTGACAGAGCAATTTAAATATTGTATTTGACCGATTATTCCATTCCCATTCAAATTTAGATCACCTCCTAATTTCGGTCTGTAAAGAGCAAATCCACCCAAATCGAAAGCTGTTTCCATAATTACGCCTGTGGCACTTGAACGAAATAGATTCAAACTATTATTATGAATTCTATAGCCATTCAGATTTAAATCACCACCAAGTTTAGCCTCTTTTATTAAATAGCTGTTCATATTAATATTATTCAGCATTGTCAATTCGCCATTGTCTCCACCAAACAACCATTTATCATTTTCTTTCACATCAAAACCATTCAAATCTAAATCAGTTTGTAATTGTATTTTTTCATTTACGATTTTATAAGCCTCTGTGAAGTCGTAAACACTTGATGGAACGTCTACAGCTTCAAAATCAATACCATATGCAACACAATGAACTTTGTACTTATTTGGATAAGTTGGGTTAGCATTAATATGAATCGTACAATATAAATATTCAGGTGGTGAACTTACTGAAGGTTTTTCAATCCATAATAAATATCTCGAATGATCTTCATTTCTGTTGTCAAATTTTCTCCCTACAGTTTTATGAATTGTAATTCCACCAGTTGCATTGAATGTTACACTACTAAGACTCATTCCTTCATAATCAGGAAATAGCCATTCAAGAATGAAAGTGTATTTTCCATCTTTTATTGTGTACATATTAAAACCAATTCTAGCTCTGTAAATATGATTAGCTTCTTTTTTCAAGTCTATATCAATGACCTTTTTTGAAATCAAATGTGGTGACCGAGGTAAATTGACATATCCATTAACTGTCAAGCCATATTCAGTACTACTTCATCGATATCATTCATCAAATATTTGAAAGCATTCTTTGGATGAGAAGCAGATGGAATATGACTTTTTTCTAATTGATCTAAATTTACGGCATCAGTTTTATTTGTTCCTTCTTTTAAGTTAATGATTTTATGCCCTCCAAGTTTCATATCCGCTGCCATCGCATTTGTTCCATTCAATAATAAAACGTTTGCTCTCATAACTGTTCCAGCTCGATTTAAAACTCTGAAGTTCACTGCATCAGTTTCATTCGACGGGTCCGATAAATTCGTCACTCTATTTCCACCCATCGACAAATTTCCATACATCGCAGTCGAACCGTCTCGTCGAAGAAAATACTCGTCAGTATATCATTTTGTAACCGCATCATCTAAATTTACGGGTGGAGCAAGATCAGTAATGGCATTGTTGTTCATATTTAGATTTTGTTGTGCAATCGCATCGAGTTTGGTTTGCAACCTCTGGTCCACATAACTTTTGTTTACAGCGTCTTGTGGGTTTGAGGGGTTATCCTGCAGGTTGACTATCTTATTATTTTTCATATCAACATTCCCACCGAAAGCAACATTACCATTTTCGATTTCATAAGCTGGGTCATGGACAAAGTAAGACAAATTGGTATGATAGCCATAGGCCCCATAAACGATGATATGTGTTTTGGTATTGGGTGCAGGAGCTGTGCTAAAAAGTATAACCTCAATTGACGATTGACCACCACCAGTTTTTTCGATTAGGAAAAGCTTCTTCATATAACCATCAACATGTGGGGTTTTGAGAAAAGGTTTTTGAAATGGTTGTCCAGCGTCACGTATGTTTAATGTGCGAAGATCAAGCCCAATTGTGGCTTGGCGTGGGTCTGATGGTGAGTAAAACTCAGTAACAAATGTGTACCGCCCATTTCTTAAAGATGTCACATTAAAACGAATTGTGGATGTAAAGTTGCCACTTCGTTTAATGAAAAAAGACAATGACGACTTGTTTATGTGGTATGGTGATTTGTCAAAATTCTCAATTTGAAGGTTTTCCACACCACTGACTGCAGAAGACTTGGATATGTCTTTTAACAGAAAAGCGAATGGGTTGCGTTGAGTACCAGATGCTGAAAGAACAAGGTCATCAACATACTTTTTGTTGGCAGAATCTTTATCAGAGTTTGGAGATCCAACATTTGTTATTTTATTGTCACCCATGTCAAGATCACCAGTCATTGCAACACTTCCATCTTTTTTAAGAAATGGTGAAACATCAATGCCAGTAATTCCAGCAATTTCAGTATCAACATACCCCTTTGTGGCTGTATCATTGTTTGCTGTTGGCGCTGCTACATTAGTCAATTTGTTACCTCCAAGATTCAAATCAGAAGTCATCGCAACGCTTCCATTTAGTTTCAAAAAATTATTGTTCACATAGTTTCTATTTACAGCTGAATAACCAAATCTTGGGTTATCTGGTATACCAAATAGATCATTTCTATTCATGCTAACAGGTGCATAAATTACACCGCCTGTGTTTTTATCAAGAAAATTAGCTGTTTTATTATCAACATAGCTTTTGTTTACAACATCTTGCGGGTTTGAGGGGTTATCCTGCAGGTTGATGATTTTGTTTAATTTCATGTCAATATTACCACCGAATGCAACATTACCATTTTCAATTTCATAAACTGGGTCATGAATATGTGATATAATGATATTGGAAAATCCATAAATACCATAAACTATAATGTGATGTTTGACATTTTTTAATATATTTGGTGTAATAACTGTTAATTCAATTGTTGAAGTTCCTTGACTTGCTTTTTCGATGAAGAATATTTTCTTAAGATAACCATCAACAATATGTGTCTTTGGAAATGCTCTTTGTATTGGACTTTTTCTTATATGCATATTTTGTGTCTCCATTACAATATTAACTATTGCCTGCTCTGGATAATTTTCTGTATAAAATTCAACAACAAAAGTATAATTTGAAACTTCCAATTGTGTTACATTTAACATAAAAATAGATATCATACTTTCATTTGGAATTCTGTAAGACAATGATTTTTTATTGATCTTGTATGGGCTTTTATTGAAGTCTTCCAATTGAAGATTATTCGCATTTTGTGTTGTTTTTGATATGTCTTCGAGAAGAAATTTAAATGGATTAACACGTGTTCCTTCAATTGATAAAACAGCATCGTTGACGTATCTCATATTAACAGCATCTTTGTTTGAATTTGGTTCTCCAACATTAGTCAAGCGTTTATTTTCAAGATCATAGTTACCATCTTGTGTTAATTTGAATCCATTTCCTTTATCACCTTTATCACCTTTTGGACCAGTAGGACCTCTATCACCTTTATCACCTTTTAGACCTCGTGGACCAGCAGGACCTCTATCACCTTTCGGACCTCTTTCACCAGTTCCTATATTGTCTGGAGTTGGTAAATCATTAAATAATCCCATATAATATTAGATTAGATAACACCATAAAAGTTTCTCTTCACTGTTTTCATTGGTTTATCAACATAACAGAAGGAATACGGTTTTTGTTGCTTCAATATACTTCTGCTTATCGATTGCCAGTTCTTGGGAGATACAGTTTCTCTCTCTTGTGGATGGGAAATCATAAAGGCAGAAGTGGCTACAATTGAGTCTGACAGATTTTGGGCATCCATAGAATGACTGTGTTAGGTACAGTACTGAACAATTTTTGTGGCGACCCTGAATGAAATAGCTTATGATTTGATCTTGTTTTTTATCAGTCACGAAATCATCAAATACAACCAGTCGCTGTAAATCAGTGTCTTTAATTTGTTCAACAGGTAAAATTTCATCTTGACTGCATACCAGAACAGGGTAACCAACCTCTTTGCTTATTCCATCCATAACTTGCTGTAAATATTGATATTTGTCTTGATCCAAGTTCTTGGCATACAGATGTATTTGATCATAATAGACTAACGGTTCCATAATCAGATGCAAGAACAAGGTTGTCTTTCCAGATCCAGAATTTCCAGCCAATAACATTCTGAATGTATCTTTTGGCATATACGGATACAACTGTCTGAATGAATTATTTGAATTCTGAACGATATCATAATTTGGAATTTCCATATGTTAATAGTTTAGATTAGTCTAACACAATTGTATATGGATATAGAACGTATGAAAAGGCTTCTCAAAAGTGGAATTGAAGCTGGAAATAGGACTAGAGAAGTTCGTGAGGTTATCAAGACTTATGAAAACGCAAAACAGGATGCATATGATACAACATCAGAATTACTAAAACCCTCTATTGATGTTCAGAAGAGTGTGAAAGAAAGTGTTGACAAAAAACAGGATAAAGTCATTGAACAGTTGAAAGAAAACCAGCAGGATTTAAAACGAGGACTTGATGATGTTATAGAATCTAATATAAGAGCAATTACAATGGGAACGGAACTTCCTTTGGCAATTGAAGCACCTCCAAAAGATGAGGATAGGAAACCCAGCATTTTAAATATCGATAATAATTTTGATAAAGATGACAGAATCATATTAAAAAATAACAAGCTTTTGAAACCATCCGATTTAACTCAAGTCAGCCCACAAAAACTTCTCGAGGAAAAGAAAAGATCTGGAGATACAGCTAAAAGTATTGGAGTTAAAAAAAGATTTGCGAAAACACCAGAAGATAAACAATCTTATGACAGAGAATTACAAACTTTGAAGAAATATAGAGAAACGATTGCAGATGTACTGGCTTCTTACAAATACAAAACAGGGCAAGGAATGAGAAAGAGAAAACAATATGGAGCAGGCGTTTTTCATTATAATAATATTGGTGACTTGCTTTCAAGACTACAGTTGCTGGGTGGGTCCCTATTCGCAGGTAATAACAGTATGAGTGTCAGAAATGAGTTTGTAAATATATTGCACACATTAAGCAGACTGGGTATTGTTGGAAACGAGGAGCTTAATAAAATAATGATGAAATATCTAATGTAAAAGTATATGACAGAAATTTCATTACGATTCAACAGTAAAAACAGAGACAAAATTGGTGTAAGAGTCATGATTTTGAAAAAAGATTCAATACACCTATCAAATTAACGAATGATTTGAAATATGAAATGGCTGTGAATGTTATCAATATGACATACAGTTGATACAATATCAGAGAATTTTTGGGAATAATCAAATTAAATATAGCTATGACAAAGGTGCAAACTGGGAAACAATAACATTCGTTGACGGAATGTATTCATACGACGATATCAATAGTTACATTCATGAGTATATGAGTAAAAATAGCCATGTACTGAATCCATCTGAAACAGACAAATCAAAATTCCAGTATGGTATTAACATGTATTTCGTTTTGTCAACATATCGCATTTTGATTGAACTCAATGAAAATTATCGTGTGGATCTGAGAAATAATGATTTCAGAAAACTTATCGGTTTCGATTCAAAATTAGTTTCAGCAACAGAATATGGAACAAATCTACCAGATATTACAAGAGGAGTGGATGAAATTTATATCAATTGTGATAATGTGATAGATAGCATTGTTGATGGCAATAGTACAAACACAATCGCTGTTATTCCAGTCACAGATCTCGTCAGAAGTTTACCTTTCACTTACAAACCTCGTTTTCTTTCATGGAATCCTATCTCAACACACACAATCAGCTCAATACGTTTTTATGTCACTGATTCTTCCGGAGCACCAGTTGATTTAAATGGGATAGATTGGTATATTGAGTTATTCTTGAGAGGGACAGAATTATAAAACCTAATAGTATATGAGGAGATTTGAATACGCGGAATATGAAAAATATCACACAAAACAGGGTAAAGGAGTAGTGAGTGATGCTATCAAAACAGCTGTAAAAAAAGCAGCTACAACAATTGGTGAACATGTTGGCAAAAAAGGTGGTGACAAAATAATAGAACTTTTAAGTAAGAAAAAGAGAAAAAGTGGAACTGAGAGTGAGATTTAGACTGGGGGTGAGATCAAAAGAAAGAGAAGTAGACCTCGAAAAATTAAGTAACTTTTATCTAACACAATAATATATGTCAAACTATCGTGATTCTAAATATATCGAACGATATGAAGATGTTGTCTTTGAGCTTGAGACAGCACTTAATACTGTAGTTGCAAACAATGCTCATCAGAGGAAAACAGGTTACCGATTTGTTGTTGATAACAGTGGAGAGACAACACCATTTGACTGGTATAATGCCCGTTTTAATGTTATTTTCAAAGAAAATAAGCTTGCAGATGGAGCTAATATTGCTGCTGCAGATCGAAATGGTATTGTTAATTCAGTTCACGCTCTTATTAACACCATTAATGTAAAAATGAATGGAATCGATGTTTATGAATGCCGAGATGCTAACCAAGCCACAAATATTAAGTCATTGCTTGAGTATTCACAGGGTTATGCCTATATTATAAAGGATTCTCAGATCGTAAAGCTTTGCTTAATGATGGTGGTGAAATAAATGCAGAGATAGCATTGAACAGATACGGTTTTTTCAAAAGCTTTTGGGGTGAACTCATGCCTAACTCAAAAGTAGAGGTGAACCTAACACTTGAGAGTGATGCAAATGTAATTTGGCAGGCTAGTGATGAATGTCGTGTGATACTGACTAAATTCCAGCTGATTGTTCCAAGAATAATTTTCAATTCTGCGGGAAAGTCTTTGTACATGGGCACTTATCTTGACACCAGAAAATGGACTTACATGAGAGAAATGGTTGAGAGAGGCAATTCAACAAGACAACAGACAGCTAATTTCCGTATTTCAACAGGAATAAACAAACCCAGGCATGTCTTTGTATTCATCATCAATGATGCAAGTGATGCATCTCAGACAGCCAATAAATTCTTGTACAACACTTTTGCTGTGGGTAATGACAAAACTTTGACTAATTGCTATCTAGAGGTTGGAAATGGAAACGATTATCCAGAGGTTCATTACAAACCATCAACAGAGCCCACAAGGGTATTCAGAGATGCATTGAATTATGTTAAAGTTGTAAATGAATTCAATGAAAACACCCTTCTTAACAGGGGAAACTTCGGTACAATATTCCCTTTCATTTACTTTGATCTGAAAAAACAGAAGCAGGACATAAAAGATGGAATGACAAAACTGACTTTCAAATACACTTTAAGTGCTGCAGCAGATCATGATTACAGTGTGTATGCACTTGTGTTGTATGAACAGGATGTTGAGATGAGAAAGACTGATGGAAAGTTGATTCTGAGATCTATGTAAATGGAAATAATTAAATAAATAAATTAAATAATTAAATAAAGAAATAAATTAAATAATTAAATAAAATAAATAATTAAATAAAATAAATAATAAAATAAATTAAATAATTAAATAATTAAATTAAATCATTATTTATATTAAATACAATTTAGTATAAACATATATTATATGACTACTTATCATCCTCATGGAGTGACACTGTCACAAGGTCAGAAAGAAAAGCTGGCAAAAGCTATTAAATCAAATTCAGCGGTAACATTGAGGCTGACTCATGATGAATTATCTGGCGGTGATCAACTTATGTTGACAAAAAGACAAATCAACAAACTGATGAAATCAAAAAGATTGGGAAAAGGTTCTGATATCAATATATCAAAAAGTCAAATCAGAAAAGCTGTTGTACCTGGAGGTTCTCTTTGGTCAAGTCTTTTTTCACTTGGAACAAGACTATTGCCATATGCAGGTAAGGCAGTAGCTAAAGCGGCTCCAGCATTGGCCACAGATGCTCTTTCTTCATTTGCAAGTCTCGGCATTGATAAACTATTTGGGAAGAAACAAAGTGGAGGATTTCTTATTCCTAATGCTAATTTATCCCAATTATTGAATGTAGGAAATTTATTGAATACGAGACAGATGGCAGATATTATCCAAAAAATGCAGTATGGCGGAGACGTTATTATAAAACCGACAAAAGCTCAAACTGGAAAAGGTATTGGAACAATATTGGCGAGTATTGGAATTCCTTTAGCCATAGAAGCAATCAGAAAATTAACAGGGAAGGGTTTGCATGTTGAACACAGCCGTTCTAGACGGTCAATACCAGTTCATGTTCCAGATCACATTGCAGTCAAAAAAAAAATAAAAGTGGTGGGAAACACGTTATGATTCCATGGCAATCGCCACCTGTCTTTGGTACATGGGATAACCCAATCGGTTATGGGGTAAACAAAAAGACCAGAAAGGGAAAAGGACTTCTGTTAGGAAAAGACAGCCCGTTCAATTCAATCCCCATACTAGGAACCATTTTGTAAATAAACCCTTATCCAACTTTGATTTAATCAATTGGGTGAAACAACTTGGAATAAAACATTTTAGAGGAGTATTTTCAAGAGACAATCTTCCTAGACAAATAAAAAACAATGAATGTGGGATAGTCAATCTTGATTCCAAAATTGGACCTGGTACTCATTGGGTTTGTTATAGGAATTTCAAAAATGATAAATACTGTGAATACTTCGACTCTTTCGGTTTAATGATGCCAACAGAAGTTCAAATGTATATGGCTGCAAGCGGTAAACAACTTGAATACTCTGGTGATGAGATACAAGAAAGGGAATCAGTATTATGTGGATATTGGTGTTTATACTATCTTCTTGAGAGACAAAAAGGAACATCTATACTGGATATAATACACAACTCCAAATTCAGTCCAACAGATACGAGTGTCAATCACAGATTCATCCTAGACTACTTCAAAAATATCTAACTTAATGGTATAATGGTAAAATCATATTGTGTTAAACAGAAGAAGCAGACTGAATGTGTACCTGGAAGTGAAAGATATCAAAAGACAAAAAATGGTCGAACTATGATGAAATGCACTTGTGCTGAATGTGGAATCACAAAGACTAAATTTGTCAGAAATCGGGGAAACTGATTAGCCCGTCTGAAGGGGCGGGCATACTAGATTCAGCTGCTGATATGGCACTAACAGGATTCTTGGAACATGGTGTCCCTTATTTAGCGAAGAAAGGTGTTGAAATAGGTAGATATTATGCATCAGAAGCAATGAGAAATCCAAAGCTGCAAAAGAAATTAATTGACAAAGGACTTTCCCTCGCAAAGCCGGCTATCACAAAGGTTGGGTCAGAAGCTTTAAAACAACTGTCAACAAAAGTGAGACCAAATATTCGTTACAAAACAGATATCAAGGGATTGGATTACGGTGGAGCTATTGATATCCACAAATTGATTGGCAAGCTTCCTAAACCAAAAGCAGGTTGGACTCCAAGTAAGTATAAATATATGGGACCTTATAACCCATTGCACGAGCAGTTGGAATATGATAAAAATACAGGTGAGGTTACAAAATGGAATGTCCTACCTTACAATAAAGTAGATGAAATAGCAGCTTATCATGATATTTGTTATGACATGAAAAAAGACAAAGGAGACTGTGATAGAACAATGATTAAATCTCTTGATCAGATACCATATGGTGAGATGCCAAAATGGGGTCAAACAGCCAGATTCTTAATTGACAAAAAACAGAAATTAGGTCTTGGTGTTTCAAAAAACGGAAAAAGCCGTCGAGTGAAGAAAACTGGCAAGAAAAATTAGCAGATGAATTACATGCACCCATAAAACGAAATTTCACTCGGCGGCGTGTGATTGTGAATAAAATTGATGAAATAAGGGCAAGTGATCTAGTTGAAATGCAACAGTTCAGTAAATGGAATAAACGTTATCGATATCTTCTTATGGTTATTGATGTCTTCAGCAAATATGGTTGGATTGTCCCATTGAAGGATAAGAAAGGTGAATCTGTCACTGAAGCATTCAAAACAATATTCAAGGAAGGCAGAAAACCACAGTATTTATGGGTTGATAAGGGAAAAGAATTCTATAACAAACACTTGAAGGACTTGCTAGGGAAACATAGTGTACAGATGTACTCAACTGAGAACGAAGAGAAGTCATCAGTAGTTGAAAGATGGAATAGGACAATTAAATCCAAAATGTGGAAGCAGTTGACTGTTCAAGGCAATATACAGTATTTAGACATGTTACCAAAATTAGTGAAACAGTATAATAATACCAAACATTCAAGCATAAAGATGACACCTACAGAGGCTTCAAAGAAAAAGAATGAAGCAACTGTTTACTTTAATCTATATGGTGATATGGAACCATTATCAGCTAAACCAAAATTTAAAGTCGGCGACAAGGTCCGAATATCTAAGTATAAACGGAATGTGTTCGACAAGGGCTATACACCAAATTGGACTGAGGAAGTGTTCACAGTTGATAAGATTCAATACACCAATCCAATAACAAACAAAATAAAGGATCTGAAAGGTGAAGATATTGAAGGGAGTTTTTATGAACCTGAATTATTAAAAGCCAGACAGGATGTTTTCCGTATCGATAAAGTCATTCGCAGAGACTATAAGAAAAAACAAGCTTTGGTGAAGTGGAAGGGTTATAGTGACGAATTTAACAGTTGGATACCATTTAGGGATTTAAAAGATATATTATAAAAAGAAAATTATCTAACATATATATGACAGAGATATTTCAACGGCTTGCAACCGCTTATTTGCTACCATGTAGCCAAGAATATTATTATTCCTGACTATATTTAAACACAGGTCGAAAATCAATTAAAAATAAAATATAATAATATAATATACAAATGCAAAAATATTCCTACGATAATAAAGAATTAGATGTATCAATAGATTGTTATCTTGATGACAAAAATGATATATGGTTCAGAGGTAGAGACATAGCTACTATTCTCAACTATAAAAATCCGCAAAGAGCAATCAGAGATCATGTTGATTCTGAAGATAAAATCTTATTGGACTTCAAACTGTCCATAAATTCCAAAACAAAGTCAATTTTCGCTGATGCAATCGAAAAAACTTTCAAATGTTTTTTTATAAATGAAACAGGATTTCATTCACTTTTATTCTCATCCAAAAAACAAGAAGCCAAAGAAATTAAACATTGGGTTACTAAAAAGGTTTTACCATTAGTCAGAAAACGAATATATCAAAAACAGTTCAATGACAGAAACAATAATATGATATTGATTGAAAATGAAAATGATTTGCACTATAAGATTGTTTCATTCATCAGAAAAAAATACGATGATGCATTAATGATTGCCGGATTAGGTGAAAATCAAATAAGTCCAAACATGAGAATCAAAAGTTATAACAAAGGATATATGGCAGGTCAGTGTGATTTGATGTTATTGAATCCAACAGAAAAATACAATGCTCTGTGCCTGGAATTTAAAAGCCCTACAGGCATATATGCTGTTACCAATAATCAGCTCAAGATGAAGGAAAAATATCTGTTGAATGAATGTAAATACCTCATTAGCAATTGTTTCGAAGATTTGATCCACGAAATAACCAAACATATGGAAGAACACAGGAGGTATTTAAAAGGATAGGATAATCACATAAAAAAATATATAGTATGATATAATATGAACTATCAGAGAAGAACGACAATTGGAAGACCACGTAAATATAAAACAAAGGAGGAAGCAAGAGAAGCTTTCCGGTTATATAAAAATGAATATATGGTAAATAAAGAATGGTACTGTGAAGTTTGCAATAATGGCAAAAACTACACATTAGCCGGTAAAACCCAACACAAACAAACTAAGAAGCATAAAAAAAACGAAGTTTAATCAATTCAATAGATCCATGATTTTGGACCAGTTGAATTATCGACCATGAAAAATGTATCTTTAATCAATTCAATAGATCCATGATTTTGGACCATACTTAAACGCGAGTTGAAACACACTTAAGAATAAAACATATAGATATTATTATAATATAAATGGAAAATATTATCAAAACTAATAGTAAAAGAATGAACAAGAAAAATCTTGAGAAACTGAGCAAAAAACAGCTCATCAAATTATTAATGAAAGAATATGAAGATCCTCTGGAAAAGAAAATGAGGAAAATACGCAAAACAAATAGACAAACTCAGAAAGCTATTAATGCTGTCGATGAGAGATACAGCAAAATGGCCAGTAAGATGAAAGATTACATTGTCTACCCAAAAATGACTGTGTCTTTGAACAGATTCAGGAAAGAGGAATTGAAACTATCTAATTCACCTGCTAAAAGGGGTTCATCTTTTGCCAAACTATTCGGTAAGAGACTCAACAATATTCCCGGTGAGCGGGAGAAGATATCGATTACATTGTTTGTTGACATCCGTGATGGGATGACGATAGAGGATAAAACATATGGTCCTTTTTCTGTGGAAGTACCTCAATTGAGTAAAAATGATATGTACAAGTTCATGGTTTTCACACTTTTGAACAACAACTTCACACTTTTATCAGCCCAGGAAATAGTACAAATAGGTTGCAAGATCATTACCCACCGGAAGGAGTTTTTTTATGAAGCATAAGATGGGTAATTTGAAATTGGAATCATATTTATTGAACAAACAGAGGCCAATAAAATCATATGGTGCAAACTCTTGTGTCATTGATTATGTTTGGGACCAAGTTAGGGGGAAGAAAGGATTCAAAACTTATACCTATGACAAGTTAAAAAATGAGATTTATGACTACATACCAGAAGGCGATATGATCAATACTGAACAACTGATTGAATGGGCCAAGGAATGTCATACAAACCTCACTATCCATGCTTTTGACTCAATGTACAGAAAATTTGTTTCATTCACTAATTCTAACACACAAACAGATGTTGTATTGGTTTATATAGTGAAAGACCATCATTGCTTCCCCATCACGGACGAAAGACTCAAATTGACCGCTTCAAAGGCCAACCAGGGAGGCTGTGATTCCTTGTTAAAACATATGTCTGATTTAAAATGGTCCCAGAGACATGAACTAGTACACAAAGTCGAACGATTGGATGATTTGGTTTGTCTCGACAAGAAAAATAACATCATTGTCTTGCCCGAAGAAGCAAAAATGACACAAGCAATTGATATTTACATCAACTCATCCAAATTATATGTCGAATACTTGCATTGGAACAACAATGGAATACTCGATGGGTTTCTTGATCATAGACAGAACATGTATCTTCTGAATCAGGAGTACGACATCAGGAAATCTATTTGCGACAAACTTTTTGAGAAGTACAAGACTCATGACTTCGAATGGAGTAATCAATCGTTTAAAAGCATTAGTACAGCTTTATTCAAACAGATGTGCGGTTATCTACCTTTGTCCACTTATAATGTCGATGCAAGACAGATGTTGGATGATTATTACCCACGAGCACTTCAATGGTGCTCAACAGAAGATATACCAGACGATGTTGTCAGCATTGATATATCCAAATCATATCCAAACATATTATTGAATAACACCCACCCAATACCTGTTTATACTATTCACAGTGTGATTGAACCATTCAGTTGCAAAAATGATCTCAGACTTTGTGGTGAATTCTATATTGATGAAACAGTTTTGAACAACTATGGAACACCCATAAAGATTGAAGCAGGTTTTTATTCAAGTAATTTAGTATTTTATCTTGTTGACACCTTGAACATGCCTACATCACAAATAAAGTATGAGATTGTGACGAAAAAGGCCTTGAAACCCGACACTTTTAAGAACTTCATACAGTATATATTTGATGAATTGCCAGAGAGTGAGGCGAAGAAGCTTGCAAACAGTTTCATTGGCGAACTTGGTAGAAAATACAATAAGACAAACCAGGGGTTCACTTGTACTGATTATGAAACTGCAATGTGTTGTTGGACCAGAGCAATGGCTGACAAGAGAAATGTGACAATAGATCATTACAAAGACATCTATTTGATCAAGGAACAAACTTGTGAGCGCATATTCTCTGACAATACAAGTATCAATCGGTTTGTTGTATCTGAAGCAATATTGAAATGTTTACAGTTGATTGAAGCTTGTCATGGCAAAGATAGTGTGCTGTATGGTTATAATACTGATGGTATCTTTATAACTAATCCTGCAAAGAAATTCAAACGGAAGAAAGATGTCTCATTCAGCACCAAAAAAATAGGAAAAGCATATGTTACCGATACTAAATTGGTGTATTTCGAGAAACATTATAGAGAGAACATGGTTGGACTGATTGAGATGGAAAATGGTCATGGATGTATTTTCAATGGCCAGGCGGGTAGTGGCAAAACAACTAAGCTTTGTAAAATGGTCAGAGAGGCGACAAATCCTCTTGTACTTGCATTCACAAACAAAGCAATTGAAAATGTGAAGAGTAGGTTGGGAGACAATAATAGTATGTGTCACACATTTGATTCTTACTTTCGTGAATGGCATGGAACAGATATTGATAGTCTCAAGGATAAAACAATATTCATAGAGGAATTCAGTATGGTTCCCAATAAATGGATGACCATGATCTATCAGGTATTTACTATGTTCAATATCGTGGTATACATGTTTGGTGATCCTAATCAATGTGAACCCGTCGAAGCTGGAAGCCAAATACATTATGATTATACTTATTCCAAAACTGTAAGAAAAATGTGCCCGAATACAGAAACTCTCCAGTACATTGAGAAATCGTCCAGATATGACAAAACAACACACACTATGCTGGATAAATTCTTGAGACATGGAAAAGTTACCACTTGGTTTTCACAACCAGAGAAACTGTACAAAAACATCTGCTATTTGAACTCTACAAGGATAAAAGTAAATGCCGAATGCTGTGATAGATTCATAAAGGAGAATAACTGCGGATACGTTACTGTCGAATTCAAATATAACGGTAAAACAGAAAAATACAATGTCTGTAAAGGTATGCCTGTCATCGCAACACAAAACGTCAAAGACAAACAGATATTCAATACAATGGAGTTCGAGATTGAAGATATAATAAATAATTCATTCGCAGTGAATAAAGAGCTATACGATCAAAAGGAATTCGCAGAGTATTTCATTCCAAGCTTCTGTGTAACTGTTTACAAATACCAGGGTTGCGACATTAACGATCATTATAATATTCACGACGTAAGCCGTATGGATAAGAAACAATTGTACACTGCACTATCACGGACAACAAAATTCGATTACATACATGTTAACAATAAAGAATTGAACTTCAAATATAACAAACGGAAACAACCAGTTTTGGAATTGACTAATGCTAAATTCAACAGTCTGTACTCTAACGGTAAAATCTATAAAGTGACTTTCAGTAACGGCAAAATATATATCGGATCAACTTGTGAAGACTTAGAAACACGTATGAAATGGCATCTGTCGAATAACAAAAGTCAAGTCTACAAACATAAGGATAAGTCACCGGTTATCGATTTACTTGTAAACGCACCGTCTAATGACAAGAAAACACTTGAGAAAATAGAAACCGGATACATAGAAGATTATGCTAACAAATACGGTGAGAAGTTGTTAAACAAAAAAAAAATCCATTGTCTAAAGCAAAGAAAATAGAATATGAAGTCAAGATAGAAAACAAAGAACAACTATTGGAAAGAATTGCCAAACTTGAGAAGAAATTAAATATCAAAGACGATGAGAAAAATAAACTTCTGTATTTTGACACGATAATAGACGGAATGAGACATCGTGTTGTGTCAACTTATGGTAAGAAAACAAAAGAAATCGCTTTGAAACAAATCAATGACAAAAAACAGAAGATAATAGAAAAATTAACCGTATATTTTGACTAACTTTTCATAAAACTGCACATTGTTATTCTTTTTTTCGATTTTCCTCTTTCTCTCGGCTTATCTCTTTTTGTAAACGCGATTTTTGTATAGTAGGCCCTGGTTCCGCTAAGTGGTATCCCGTTGTTCTTTTCTCTTACACCCGTTTAAACGCATTTTTCGATTTTACCCCCCTAAATCCGCTTTTTTGAAAATTAAACAGTTTTCTTTAAACCAAATTCTTTAAGTCATGAGTTTGTAAAATATTATTTATTTAACTCTTGAATCAAAATGCTTTTTTTATTTGTCGAAAAAGTATGTGAGTTTTTGACATTACAGACCCAGTAGTTTCCTCAATACCTCTCTATGATTCTCTCGGTATAGCTTCTCCAGTCGGCCTTTGCCGACAACAACAACCCAACATAGCAGGCAATTCTAGTTCTCAGCTGTGTAATCTTTTCCACTTCACTTTATATTTCATCTTCTGACTGCTGCAGTCCACAACAAACATCCACAACTGAATCACTTTTCGTAGAACTCTGTAGTAGCTTGGAATATAGCATCATTCTTGATCACTTTCTTTATAGTATTCCACAGTAGCTTGGTATATCAGTTATTGGGGAGGGCTTGCACCCTGCCACCACCAACAACAAAAACCGCTTCCTAGCGGAATCCTTATATACAATTAATTAATATTCTACAACCTTCTTGGAGCTTCTAACACAACTATTTATGTAGCATTACATCGTAATTAAATCATTCAGTAGAATGTTCTAAATTGTTCTGTAGGTTGACAGGAGAATGTTCTGGTACAAACATTGTGTGACTCAACATTCCAGAAATTACCAGAAACTTAGTATTTACGATCGCTCTCCATAACAACGGGGAAACACGGCAGTCCATCTGGAGTTAAGTTTGATCATGTTAAAAGCTTTCATCTCACAGTTGAACTTGCAAACATTCGCATAGACACCTCTCTTAACATATTAGTTGTTCAGACTTGAAAAGACACAAGGTGAATTGACGTTTTCCGATACGTGACGACAGGCATCATTCTCAGTGCTGTTGTGAGTTGTTAAAAATAGTTAGCGCTTATGCAGAAACGCCGGAAGTGAGCTTTGTGGATGAAACTCGACGACGAAGAAAAAGAAGAACGGATGGTAATTTTAGATCGACCCGGGCGACCCGCGAGACGCGGGAAGCCCGAGTAAAAAATTTTATGACTGACGGTTTCTTGATCGTTTTTTGTTTTTTTTTTTCCGTTTTGTTTCTTATTTCCCGCTCCACCTTCTAACGCGAGAGGAGCGGTAGCCTCATGCTAAGTGCGTTTGAGTGCTCCGGGTTCGAGCCCTGGCTGAGGACATTGCGCTGTGTTGTTGGGCAAGATACTTTACTCCCACAGTGCCTCTCTTCACCCAGGTGTATAAATGGGTACCGGCGAACTTGATGCTATTGGGTGGCCTGCGATGGACTAGCATGGGACTAGAAGTACTCCTAGTAGCTTCATGTCACAGAAACCGGGATAAGCTCCGGCCTGATGGGCCACTAGACTTGTATGTAGACTTTACTTTATGACTGACGTTTCTTGCTCGTTTTTCGTTTACCCTCGTTTTGTTTATAATTCCCCGCTCCACCTTCAAACATAATGAACAAAGCGGCGACTCCTTGAAAATTTTGCACTCAGTTTGAGCTCGAGTTTGCAGCCTGAGTCAACTATCACGCATAGCAATCGAAAGCGAGTAACCGTATTATTTTCGTAAAAAATCTACTAGTCGGTCAAAACTTTGTTTACATATGCATTCTCTTAACAGACACTTCGAAAACACAAAGAAGCTGCAGCCATTTTGTTGACAACTGCAGGAGAATAGATAGTAGTGTAGTTCATCAGAGGACGGCATTCGTGATAGAAAGCTAGTATATTTACACTAATAGTCATCAGCGAAACTGATACAACGATTTGTTGACATATGAGAATGAATATATGAAAATCCTAAATTTGAATTGCGGATTAATGATTAAATATGTGACTGATCATCGCAGTTCTGAACAAAATATATATCAAATATATGATTTTGATATAGTCATTCTCATATGTTGACCACTCACGGGTATATAACGAACCAACAAAATGACCAGCTTCCAGATGGCTTGTTGGCTCAGTAGAGCGCTGCTCCGGTATCGTAGAGGTCGTGGGTTCGAATCCCGTACAAGCCTGAAATTTCAGGCTTTATTTTCACTACTGCGTAAGTAGTGTTCATAACTGCGATGATCAGTCACATATTTAAAGATTTGTTGACAATTAGTTACAATTGCAGTTTTTAGTGTAATACAGTCGAAGCTCTCTTAACGGACACTCTCGTAAGTGGACAGCTCTACTTACGGCCGCCTTGTTTGAAACCCCGTTTTAACTCCCATACAAACTCTGTATTTTTACATTCTCGCAAGCGAACATTCCCGTAAGCGGCCGCGGACACTTTCACAGATTACGACTTAGACTTTTTCTTTGTTTTTAAGCTCCCGTAAGCGGACACCAACAAAGAAAATCCTATTAACAACCTCTGTACCTTGTTTTTATCAATCAACTTCACATTGCCGTTCGTCACAATGATTTTACACAGTAATTCCAGTACCGTAATTCAGTGTTTGTTTTGAAGCAGTCTTCCATCCGCAGTTACCTATCGTAACTAACCAGACTAATACAAAGTAAAGCCTGACTGAAAGACACACAGGTTTTATGCATTTTAAACTGTATCACTACTTTTTGTTGATGCTGTTAATGTTTAATATGTTGATGTTGGTTAAAAATCACTAAGGGAAAGTGCTAGTACTGCAGTATACACTGTAATACTGTCCAGTTATCGTCATTATATCGTAGGGTTGTACAGTATAGGACGCAACAAAACAAAAATGTCATTTAATACGGCTGTATTTTTTTGCATTTCCTGTACGATACTGTATTTATTGTTAGCTGGGCAAACTCCCGTAAGCGGCCATCTATCCCCTACACCCCTAGTGGCCGACAATTTTTTCGCGTCCCTGCGATGATCAGTCACGACTTCAACAAAGCAGCTTCAAGTGTCGAGGTTTTCAAAATTAAAACAATGAACTGATTTGTAACATGCCCTATAGCATGGTTTTAAATGCAAGAAGAAAAGAAAGGCCGCTTGGGCTGGAGCCCAAGCCCGAGCCCACAACTGCCTTCAAAAGTTTAGTCTGTCCTTACGAAAACAAGATAGCAGTTTCTACAACGAAAAGTTACTTACCGCTATAAGGCTATTCACTTTAGTGTGAATCTTCGGGGCAACAACTGCCAGCAAAAGTTGTGATCATGAAGACTGAACTGAAGTAATATTTTCGATAAATCAACGAGCAGCCAACCAGTTTTTTCAGCTGTCTTAACAGCGTTCTGAATTTCACAAAAAGACGTAAAACACGTTTTAATTTCTCTTGTTGATCACCTGGTGAATCATGTGACTTTTCTTGCACTGCAGTTTCGGATTTTGCGCGCGAATTAAGCTGCAAAAGACTTTTTGCATCGCCTTGCAGTCTTTTGAGTCAATGTTTGTTGGTATTTAATGTATCCTACTGGCTTCCAACCTCGTTCCAGGGTTTTTCCCTTCGAGATTGGGAGGGATTTTCTCTCATGGAAAATCCCAGGGAATGAGCTTGACTGGCTTCGCGGCTCACTCGGTAAATATCCACCACTAGCCTCCAGTCCACTACGAGGAACAATTGGAAATGAGGAAGTAGAACTTTCTCCCTTCTCTTCCACCCTGTAAAGCAGGTATTAGCAGGCTACATTGGTGTAAAATGCCACTTTTATTTCGTTTTGAAACTGCCGAACCTGCGCCGTGTTACAGTGAAATTTATCTACGAAACAACTTTTGTTCTGATTCATCCTGAACTATAAACTCTCAAAGTTGTTTATTAAAAACTGCCTGTTTGCTACTAGAACAACTGCACGTTGCTTTTACCTTACATTATATGCACAAGGCTGCTCTAATTAGGAGAAGTTCGTGACGACCCTCATAACAGCTAAAAAGAACACTAAAATCGTACTGAATCTCCACGAAAACGTTAGTGTTGTGGCGGCGGCATTTCCTCTACAAAGATACGGGATACTGAATTCCAGCCGGTCCTCGCGTTAGCGCGACCGTAACCATGGCAATTATCGACCGAGAATCCCACTGTCACCTGCCCACCAGGGATTGCCAGACATGCTCCTTTAATTGTACGGACACGAAAAAGGTTTCTCGGTGCTTGTTTTCGCATGGAGACTACACCTTCGATGGCTGCTGGAGCGTGGCACTCCTCGCCATTGAAGGTAAAGTACCACCGCTTACAGCATCTCCTGCATTTGATGAGACCCAGCACGCCACTGAAGTAAACTTGCAGACCAGTGTCATTTGAAAGTTTCTTGAAAGTGCACTCCTAGAAGAATTTAAAGTAAAAAAATGACAAATGAGAAAGAAAAAGTTTATCACTTTTACTTAAGCAGGTACTGCCTAGAACACGGAAGAAACTCTTCACTTGAGCTGGAACGCTTCAGTGGTACTCAGGCTACTTTTGCAGGCCCACTGGGGCAGCCATGACAGCTGGGATTGCGAGCTTCGAGAATTTCCATCAAATTCAATCAGTTTCTTTCTTTCAAAGACGGTATGCTGGAAACGTGCGGCAGGAAAACTGTGTGTGGATAAAAACCTTTTTTCCCCAGAATCAGTTCTTTTAAAAAAGGAGACTAACCTATCTGTTTTTTTATTAATATTTCAAAAATTTAACTGATATTTAACGATACTTACAAGTTTGTTGTTCTTTCTCCTGTCGCTTAACTGTCGTTTATCGAGTTTGCTTTTAGACTGCTGACTTAACCGGTTATAAATCATTTATTTGCAAGTTCAAATTATTTCCCAGGCTTTTAACCCGTTCCAAACTTACCACGATTAAGCCAATGTCTTTTCGTTTGTCCAGATCTTTATAAACACATTGTTTCCAGTTACGTTCCATGTCCCCTGGAGGGCCCTGGGGTCCAGCAGGACCTTCAGGACCGGGTGGGCCCTGGGATCCAGGACTTCCTGGTGGACCAGCCCTTCCTGGGGAACCGGTAAATCCTTGGGGTCCAGGGTGTCCTCTTGGTCCCGGGGGGCCGCGATGAAAAAAAAATCGTTTTCTAAGCGACTCTTGCGGCTGAATCTAAAGAAAAAAAGAAATAAAAAATCAATATGAAAGAATCCAACCTGTTTGGCCCGATAAAATAAAATAAAAACCTTGCAAGCCGAGTGAAAACGTTTTCAGTAATTGCTTATACAAATCTTTAAATGTGATACACAAAAATTCAAGTGATTTAGGTAACATGCTCCAGACCGTGTTGATTCGAAGCGATGTTTGCAAGTTAATTAGTTGCCAGGTAATAAAATTTTTTCCACTTTTCCACTAATCCTAGAACTGTGCTAGACTAATCTTAGAACTGTGCTAGACTAATCCTACAACTGCGCTAGACTTATCTTAAAACTGTGCTTGACTAATACTAGAATCGGCCGGGTTACCTAAAAGGTGTAATCTTAGCGTTCCACTTACTTCCGCGTTGTTAGAGTCTCTTTGTTCAAGTGGGGTCTCTGGTCCTGTGACCTTATAAGCAGAACAGAAACAGGCAAACAGAAGCACTGTCACCAGGGCAAATTGAACAGCCAGCATCATCTTCAATGTTGACAGATATCTGTTGAAATAAAAAAGAAAGAAAATCATCAAATAATGCTGAGAGAGGGTGAGCTTTTCTTTTTAAAGTTCTAAAAATTAGTTACAAGAATCATACAAATGGTTGCGTGTTTGCGACCAGAGGTAGTAGCCTGACGTAATGGCCCAAGTAAAACGCTTAAAAAAGAGCACACAAGAAAGTTAATATGAGGCCCAAGATGGCACTTCATTGTTGTTCAGTGACGCATTTCACTGACTCTCTTTGTGACCCATCGAAAGATTTGCTACTCATATTAAAAAGAACCTACCGAAATGACTTCACTGAGTTCATTCGCCAGGCTTGGAAAAACGCGTTTTGTACAGCCACGTGAAATGTTTTGCTTCTATCAGACAGCGAAATCGTTCTTTCTCTTTGTAAACAGCCATTTTTTCGTGAAATAAAAACTCAAGAAGCTTAAAAGCCAATTCTTAAACTTTCAGTTGCCTGATCGCGTGATGGACGGCACCGGATGTCGACGGCAAGACATGATAAAAAAAATACACGAACAAGAATAGGCCAATTTGAACAAAAGTAATCATTAAGGATCTGAAGGTTATACAATAAAATAATTCGAAGCATCAGAAGGAAACTAGAGTGGAACGGGCTACTATCATTTGAGCGATAGTCCCCTTACAGTTTCTGAAACTTTAGAAACTTTAACCTATTTCCATTGATGATTCGGAAGAACTTTGACTCGTGAGACGTCAGAAACCGAGGTTTGAGTTTATGCATTCTAAATGATATAACGGAATAAAATAAACCCGGATGGCGAGAAAATTACATTGGGTTTGCGGGAGCGAGGTTGGAGTTGTGTGAGAATCCCTCAGAAATAAAGGTTCGTGTAGGAGGTACGAATGTTGGCGTCAAATGGAGTTGTAGACCCGTGTATTTTCCCGCCTTCTTTACAACCTTACTATGCGAAAAAGTTGACAATAGTCACAAAATAATTGCGTAGCTTTGCTTGTTTTGATTCTATGTAGTAAAAAATCAATCCAGAAGACTGTTTCTCCAGCGTATTATCACAGGACTGAGTCAACGGAGATGTGAGTCTAAATCAAATGCCTTTTACGGAAGCAAATGTTGAAACAATTTGAATTTCTAGTAATGAAAATATTAGTTTTGATATCCTGTAGTTGTTGGCATAACCGATAAAGGCATGGGTATAGAGTGTTCACTGTTGATTCTATATATACTAGGACAAGTGGCAATTAAAATGATAAGTCACTCAGTTATCATTAATTGTTGTTTGGAAGTTAAAGTTTTTAATGGACCAGATGTGAGATACATAAATTAAGAGCGGATGTCTGTAAATTATGGCGTTCCATCCCTGCCAAAATTCAACTTCGTATTTTTCATTGTACTTTCTACATTTTATCCTACATAGAACATTTCAACTTCCATTCTCAACATTCAACATTGTAGTTGTTAGCTTCAACATCCAACATTGGCTTTTCGACGTGCAACTTACGCGAAGAAGATGTAGTGAAAGCTTTCAACATCCAAGTTCTCGTGTTCGACATTCAACTTTTCGTATTCGACCTCCTAGTTTTTTTTATACAACTTTTGTCCGCAGGTCAGAGGTCGGTCAAAACTGTGGGCTCATCGACCTGACCCACCACTCAGTGACTTTCCATTGAAGTAGGCCCAGGAGACACTCTCCACTCCTAGACAGTGTTGTTTCAAGACGGTTTCTTGGAAAAACAGGATCACCGGATTAATGAATCACCGGATCAAGGAGCAGTTCAAAATAACTAATTAAATAAATTAATAGACATGAGTATGATTGATTGCACCCCTGCGTGACTCAGCCAAGATCTCTCGTATGCTCAAGCGCGTTGTGTTTGGAAGAGAAAATTCGGCACAAAAGCGTTTCCGGCTTCAAATATAAATAAATATAATAAATATAGATATTATAAATATAATGAATAAAAAGCCATACCACTTTGTGGAGTGCAATTTTCGCATACCGAAACTCGGAGTGAATTCAAAATAGTCGACTCTGTTAGCTCCGAACTACTAGTACTTGGACAGCTACGACTGCGAGACATACAGCTCGCAGAGCGATTTCCCTATCGGTTATTCACTTATGCATATGCCACGAAATTGGAGGGAAAAGACATTTAATGCATCTTATGCGACTAAGAGGTGCTTCTTTCTATATTGGAAAAGATGTAACAAGCGGTTCATTCCGCGTGGAATTTCTAAATTGTCCTGAATGCTTGACTCCTTATTTCAGATTTGTATAACAAGCCGGTATGTGATTGCATATCATTCTGACTTCCGGTGCCAGCCATTTTGGCAGCTACCGATGTGAACATCAAATTTTCAGCTGCTTTAACTTCGTCTCTTCAAATTTTTTACCTCAAATCCTTAAAGAAAGAGCAAGATGGAATGCATCTGAAGGTTTAGTACTACTTCGGGACCTCCGACGGGATTTCACAAGAAACGTCAATTACCAATTGATTCCGAAAGTGATAAAATTGCATCGCCCAACAGAGTTGTTGTTCTCAGTCCCGTGGAGTGTACACAGAAGCAACAAGTCGAAAATCTAAAGAAGACGGATTGTAGAATCAGTTAGAACTTACTCTTACGAGATTTTTTTTTAAGAAAGTACCTGACAACTTACAAGGAAGAGTTGTTATTTTTTTGTCACCGATAAGATCAGCAGGCAGAGTTTATTCCCACACTTTTGATCACTTCCGATAAAATTAAATAATTCTAACATTTGACCCTTTTTTTTCACTGAACGGGGAATTCTCTGTTTCTCGACAGCTTCAACATCGGAACCGAACCGGCACCAACAGTTAAGCATGACTCGCTGAAGTAGTTGCGATGATTTCGCTGACCGCATTCACCTTGAAGTAAACTTGTAAATCACTTTTTCCTGAAAGCCGGCTTGATAGTCCATCTGTTCGCGAAAAGGTTGTTTTTAAAAAATCACCTTTACAAGCAGTGTCTACTCAGCTCTGCCATACGAAACTGAAACGGACAACGACACTAGTCATAACGTTTGTATGCTGGGCTGTAGCTAGTATAAGGCAAACCGAGGCACTTGCCTCAGTAAACATTTTTAATTTACATTATATTTTTCTTCTTTGTGTGTGAGTGTCTTACGAAGAGCAATCTAAGCAAGACTCCTGCAAGTATTAATGGCAGAGGACGATTATGTTGGCACACCTTTCCTAATCAAAAAAATTTCAAATAATTACTCAAAGTAGCTTTATCTAACTGCAATTGCTGTCTTATCTATTTATTTACTTATTTATTTACTTATTTGTTTATTTATTCTATATATTTATTTATTTGTTCAACGTGCTTGTATATTTATTTTATCTCTTCACTTATCCCATACTCACAATTATTATACTTACTCTTTAAACAGTCCTACCCGCTACCCGCCTAGATTAGCCTTGGCTATTTGCGGGTTAGCGCTGTTTTGTAATATGTTGTTCACTTTAATAAACTTTATAATAACTTAATAATAATAATAATAATAATAATAATAATAATAATAATAATAATAATAATAATAATAGCAGGCTGTGTAATTTCAGAGAGGCCTAAGCCTTTTTGATGCTCCTGTAACAGGATATATATATTAAAGGTCAAATGAACCAAAATTTCGAAACCTTTTCTTCGTGTCATTTCAAAGTGAACAAACTCTAAAAAGGACTTCTTGAATACAAAATCACGTAGAAATTGTCCTATCTGAGCTTTTAAGAGGGCAAAACAACTGGGAGTACGGAAATATCCGAAGGACAAACGAAAACGTTTCTGAAATGGCCGCGCGCTTGACATGAAAGGAATGGAAACAAGCACGTGTTGTTGTGACGTCACTATTGGCGAGTAGATGAGGAGCTCGATCAATGCTGTAAGTATTCTTTGCGATCTGTTGTAAAGTTCTTCGTTTTAACCTTTCGTTCTCTCTTCGAAAAAGGCCGAGGAAGTCGAACATGTGGTTTTTAACGTAGAGCCGTACTAGTATGAACCAATTAATGGCAACGGAATCGTATGCTGGAACCTCCGATGACTCGTCCGAGTGCAAAGAATACGATGTAAACAAGGACCGAATCGGTCAAGTGGATTGGTGAGCGTTTGTTTACTCAATATACTGTAAAAGGACGCCTTAGAATGGTCAATAAATACGTTGGAATCGCCTTTGAAGCATTTGTTTTGTTCTCTGTGGTGTTTAATTGTATTTTTGATGTATACTGTGAAACCATAATTCGATTCAATGCTGTTGTATTGATCCGCGTTTCTCCTTTATTAATATTCACCATACTATGAAAAGGTCGCCGTAGAATTACAACTTCATGCTGTTCGCTTTTATTTCACGCATTTTATCTGCTCCCTGTTTTTTTTGTACATTTTCACTGTTTATTGCTATGCAATACCATAATTTCCATGCAGCTGTTTTTGTGAGTCCGAATTCATACCGATGACACTGCGTGAACAATCCCAAAGGCTAGATAACATGTACAGTCATTGTAACAGGGGTATCCGTGTAATTGACAAAATGCCAGTAATTAAGTCTTATATGCTTTTTTAATGAAATGTTTACTTTTCTTTACAATCTTGACTTGATCTTAAAATGCGGGTGCATTTGTGGAAACTGTGTGCCCATGCAAACTGGGCAGGAAAGTGTCTGCTGTCGTGAAATCTCAGCAATGAAGTCATCTGATAAGATATTACATTCCATGTCCTGTATTACTGAGAATGAGGATTTTACTGCTGTGTGCACAAATGCAGCTGTTATTTAGATAACTTATAACCAGTATCTAGAGAATGAAGGCCCGATTGATAATGAGCCACTAAATGGGTATGTATATGTATGCTTGTAAACATTGTCATATTTTTTGTCAGCCCATCACCAACATAAGTATGTGTGTCTGGAAAAAGTTTCTGATTTTAGGTAATGCATGAATTATGTGGGATTGTTGTAAGGAGGTCACCTACAGTTGGTTTATGTCAGTATCAAAATGGCAAGGGAAAGAGCATAGTCATAATGTGGTCTAGAATGGGTGGGCTGCACACCGAAGCTAAACATCTGATCTCATGGCCAATACCAACCTCCCTGAAAGTTTTCCATTTGGTATATATTCTTTTATTATACCTTTCACTACTTGCAATAACTTGCATGATGTACATTTAACATAATACATTGTCCCATAAACTCCATCCAATCTAGATGTGGTTACTTGTACCATTTGTACAGATACATATATTTATCATACCACCAAAACTGCTGCCAAAACAAATCAAGTATTCCTTTAGGATAAAAACATTTAGATGATAAATTATTATGTCCTTTGACTGTAAAATGAAATATATACCTCCAGAGGGTATATAACTCATGCCACTAAGAATTTTATGAACCAAATGAGGATAAAGTTTGTGAGAATTTTGTCACCCAAGGTTTCAGAGTATGTTTTTCCTCTTTTCTGTCAGTACATAGAGATATGTTGCCAAAAGGCAATATACCTATTCGATACACGAGAAGCTGTCATCTTGTTTGGTAAAAACAAATAGAGAGAGGTTTCCACATGAAAATACCGTAGTTTTTCGGTTATAACGCGCACTCGGCTATAAAACGCACCCCCAACTGAGCAACATTTGGTAGAAAGACGCACCATAAACTAAAAGTAACTTTAGATGGAAATACATGTGGAGCGAGAACGAAGTTGTAGTAAACAAGAACAAAAATCCATGCATAAATATACAGCCAAAAAAGTAGAGGGAACACATTTTATCAAGTTTATTTACTTGTGACCTACGAAATAACCAAACGTTTGTAAACAAAGCAAGAACGTTGCATCCTGATTCGATTCAAGCGAAATTGTCACATGCGCGAGCGAATAAAACTAAAGCTGATTCACTTGATTATTCAATAGCGTAAGTTGTCAAACACTAGCGACGGGAACGCTCGAGGTAACTGACCACAAATGTCAGTGCACAAAAATGGATGGATGGACGAAGGTTTGTTTAATTTCTTTAGAAAAAAAAACAGTTTACATTTCTCGCAATGGAAGTGTTTGCGATGTTAGCACTATAACTTAAGTATCACATTACAGAGCACCTGCTTTTAAGCACGCCCGATATGCAAAAACGGCAAGTGAAGCAGAAAATCTTTGAATGAAATAATTGGAAATCCAAAGTGGCAGCCTTCGGAAAATTGAAAAGTGAAAATAGACGATAGTGATATCCATTGAGTACTGACACCTCAAAGAGAATTAGAGCCAACGTGAGATGACAAAAACCTGTCAGCCATCATTTTCTTGACTTGAAAAATAAGAAGAATAGAGTGCCCGCTGTCTCAAGACTATATATAATTATTACCTTTAAAGTTCTTAGTTTGGCGATTAGCCCACGAAGCAGCTTTGTTTTCGTGGGATAACTACAGTCGATAGACTCTTTTGATTAATAAAAATTGACAAATTGAAAACACTGTACTAATAATCCTCGTCTAACTAATTATCTTTCTTTTTAATATACATACTATGAACAACAAACGGAATGCTGTGTATGCATTAGGTAAATATTTAAATCTACAAAACATTTTCGGAAAATTAAGTGGCCAAGTCACTGTTACTAATCAGGGCAAATTTCTCGAACAAATTGTGTTTAATCTGCGCAGATATTTTAATTAAGCCGAGAATGCTCCAATGGACCTAATTTCAGGGCCATGGGCGAATCACATTCTCGTTAGGGTATTGAAACTAAAAAAACCACCAATCCAAAGTATGGGCCTTAACTTTTGCCAAGAAAGTTGAACAAATTGCAGTAATCGCGAAAGTGCTGCAATAATCATTTATGAGAAGTTAGATTTTGAAATGACGTTTTAGTTGCCGTCGTAGTACTATTATTGTCTTTAAATTTAATTCAGTTTCAAATTGCACATTGAATCAACCAAAAAGTCATCAATTTTATTTATAACTACAGCAAAATCTGTGGTATGAAGCAAATGGGACTCAGCTTTTTGCTTAGTTTGCTGTATTATGTGCGATCCATCGTCGAATCTTCTCACTTGACATACATAACTTCAGTCTGTGAATTTACGATCTCAAACATTTAATCTTAGTATCTGCTTAGGATTTTACCGTGTTATGAATGTTGCAGAACAAGGGACAAACTCTGTGACAAAGCCCTTTAATCCTTCTTAACACTAAACGAAAGGAAATTTGAGGAGATGGTCTCTGAGTTTCGAAAAAAATTTGAAAGTCAACAATGTTAAAGTGTCCAGAAATTTTTTAGACCTCCCAAAGGCTGGTCTAGTGTTGCTTTGTCACTAGTTTACGACTCTGTCTCTCGCTTGTTTCATTACGGAAAAGCGACACTGTCGCAAAGAAAAAAAAAGGAGGAAGGAAAAGTGCATTGTCCCTGTCGTAAACTGCCGCGTCCTTTCTGCCAATTTCTTTCGGTTGTCGCCTGTTTCGGAGCCATGTTGCTTGTCGCTTCTACGCCTTGGAAGGCCTAACTTGTGTCATTTGCAAATACCAGACAAAGAATTTTAGAGCTCCGTGATTAACAAAACTTCTCTGGTAAAAATTTTTGGTCCTAAATGAAAGCTACGTTATTGTCTAAGGTAAATTTATTGCTGATTACGGAGGTTGCACAATAAAAGGAACAAGACTTGAATTTCTGTTAACCAATTTTCGCGATTCCAACTGATACAGTTTTGCTTCCCAATTTACACACAAGACAAGTAAAGAAAACGTAAATTGTAATCATAACTCGCAAGAAAAGTTTAACCACAAAAATCAGTAAGATCCAAGTGTGACTTTCGAATTAAAGATGTGTAAATATTCAAACGAAAGCTACTGAGCGGTATGGTACTTTCCTGTGGTGCTGTTTATTATGCTGTACAAGGTGGTTCTAACTTTTTAGTCTGTGGATGAAATCCTACAGTGTACCATTCAAATGAAAGCAACTGAGCAGTACTTTCCTGTGGTGCTGTATATCATGCTGTACAAGGTGGTTCTAACTTTTGAGCCTGTGGATGAAATCCTAAAGTGTGACGATTCAAACGAAAGCAACTGAGCTGTACTCCCTTGTGGTACTGCTTAGCTTCCTGCACAAGTTAAAGTCAAGCGGTTTTGATTCCATTGCCGTCGGGAACAGGATAATTAGCAGAAAGAACACAGTTTCCTTAACAGCCATAGTTTTTCTGTCAAAGCAAAGTAACTAAGGGGTTGGTAAGTTTTTAACAATCAGTACATGCATATATGGTTAGAATATCTCTGAATAGGTACTTGAAACGTCTTAGCCGGTTGACGGCAAGCAAGTTCAGACCGCTTTCCGATTGAAAATTAACATTAAGACCCTCAAATATGTTCAGGTAGCGTTGGTAAGAGACGCATATGTCCCAACGTGATACTGACTTAAACCACGTTCGGACGATTAAAATGAGAAGCTTCAAAACGGGATTTTTTCTTCACAAACCTCGAGAACTAAGCGGTCCTAAGCGAGTGGCACTGACTTCTAAGTAAAGCCTTTTGATGGAAAGATATTTATTTAGGTTTTAGGTTAAGGACGGCCTTTTGAAGAAAAAAATGTCTATTTGAAATGAGTTTTGTTTCACAAAAATTAAGAAATTAATTCCTAGAATTAACGGTGCTAAGCAAGCGGCAGTGACTTACAAATACGGCCTATCGAAGGAGACATGTCTATTTGAAATCAGTCTTGGTTAGTTTAGGCTAATTGTAGCCTCTTGTTTTTCATAAATCTCGTGAACTACGCGGTGCTAAATAAAGCGACGATAGATTGAATTAGCAGATTCTATGGTAAAAATTGATCTTTTTTTCTGATGAGTAGCACTCTTTCCTTCGTTAATCTGTCGTGAGTTTTGTTTTGTTTTGTTATTTTTTTTCCCAACCCCCTCCCCTTTACGCAGTAAAAAAAGATCAGCAGACATGTTCAGCTGCTATTCTTCTTTGGACAGTCACAAAAGCGCTTACCTGAACCAACTGTGTGTTAATGTTAGTACCAGTGGTGAATATAATGTCCAGCTCCCAAAACGCTTGTAGACGTAAGCCCACTTTCGCTTGAAAGGCCTGAATGATTGAGACAGATACCTGATTAGTATTTTAAAGCCTAGTAACGATGCCATGTTTCCATCGTTTCGTTGCCTCCTTCTTGGGCATTTTCTGTACCATTGTTCCCTATACCTCCCAAGGACAAAAAAAACCGTTTGCCTTTGCAAACATTGTTTGGTTTACAGTCATAATGACAAATAAGAATATTTATTGAGATACGAAAACATCTGTAATGATTCTACTTTCTTATTTAAAATTAAGGAAAACGCATATCCTACATGGATCCTATGACATTTCTTCTTTTCATTCATTCATTCGTTCGTTCCTTCGTTCGTTCATTCATCCCATACCTCAAAAGGACCTCAAACTTCATTAAAACCTTCACGGATGATACATTCAGTATATGTTTTGACAGGATTTGATAATTAAAAAGCAGTGGGAGCATGATACTGTTGACAAATTCATCTCGGCAGACTTCGCGAGCATAAATTACCTCTCAAGGACCTCAAATTTCATTCAAAACTGCTTGCCTTTAATAAAATTGTTTGGTTTGAAGTCATAATAAAAGCGAAAAATATTTATTAAGATGCGAAATGGTTCTATTTTCTAATTACAAATGAAGTGGAATCTATGACAGTTTTAATTTTCGTTCAACGCTTTTTTATTTAACTCTGTGATTTAACAAGTCCAAGCGCGGCCACTTAAGGCATACCTCTTGGTTAGATCAGAGTTGTTTTAATAATCGACTCTCTGGGAGGCTATTGTTTAGTCTAATGACAAACCGAATGACCCCACGGCTAAAATCCATCACGATCTCAAAGCCGTGATTGTTTTCAATTCCTTGACTACTTGAATGGTGTAAATGATGACAATATTAAACCATTAAGCATTAATGTCGGTTAGGTGTTATTCCCAGCAAGTTTTTCTAAACTGAATTAAAGAGTTCCAGAATACTTTAATAAATCAAGGTGATTGCTTTAACTGCCCGTAGCTTCAAATATCTACAGTGGATACGACCACCCCGTTATTACGATCACCCCTTTGAATATTACGACAAAAGTCCGAAGGAAAGCCCACCTTATCTGAAATCCTCGTTTATCCTAACATCCCGTTATTACGACCAATGATCACCTTTAGGAGTCATCAGACGTTATTTTCAGGAGACCCAATGACATGTTTCGGTAAATATCTGTTGGATAGAGGGTAGTTCGCCTTAGGCTTTCGGGCACAGTGGCCAAATGCTCTATCAACGCAGGCATTTTAGATTCTAAAGGAAACATTGAAGTTGACCCACTTGGAGAATTATAAGACGAGCTTGCTGCTGTCGGGAACTTGTCAAAAGCAACGAGCGAAGCCGCTTCTGAGGTCTCAATGAGAGAAACTGTAGATAGCTGTTTTAATCTTCCCGTTTGCCTCGGACGCCGTCCAGATAACTGGGAGGATATTTTCTTTCGAGAACTTGCACATGAACGAGGAGAGGAATCAAATGCTGCTGGTAAGACAGGGGGTAGTGAGTATGAAATCGATGAATTTCCGGCGACTGTGCCCAAAGTATATTCTTATAAGGGGTTGTTTACATGAAGGCGGGAACTTGTTTCCAGAGGGCGAACCGACTTTTCGTTTGGTTTACATATAGAAATTTCGGTCAGAAATTTGGAAGAAATTGTTTTCCTATAGCCGCTGATCGCCCGGCCGCCGCCAGGTTTGGCTTTTTTTTTTTTTCTGTCCCTGTTACTAGGATCTTCCAAGCGAAAGCAGTTTAAATGGTGCTAGGATCTTCCTAACTTTTAGCTAGGATGATCCTAGGACTAGGATGATCCTAGCGCTAGTAGGGTCAAGTACAACCCTTTGCGTGTAAACTGAATACAGAAAACATATGGCGCTAGGATGATCCGCCTTCTAGGATCTTCCTAGTGCTAGGATCTTCCTATCTCCATGTAAAGGAGACCTAACTCAGGCGGCGATATCTGGCTAGCAATACCTTTTAATCATATTCTAGCGGCAAAGGACAGTACGGAAACTGCAAATGAAATCACAAAAAGTTTTTGCTTGTGTAACACGATGCAAACGTTTGGCATGAATTAACTAAAGGCGAAGCCAGTCGAAGCTCACAGAAGTCTAAAAACCTTTGAACTTTGTAATAATTGTCAGATATAATACTAAAAACGTACTACGTGAAACATTTGGGAAGAATTGACGATAAAATGAGGCAACCCATGAGACCACTGGTGTTGTCCCTCATAGGGAAGCGTTCCCTGATACATTACCCTGATACGGTTGAGGAAAGGAGCGAGCGGTATTTCGACAAGAGCGTTTTTATTGTTATTGTCGTTATCTTAAGATTAAAGTATTTCTTTCGTCGGAAATCCGGGTCTCCTAGAGGAACTTAACGCCTCTCGTTCCAACTTTTCGATCCTATTTTTTTTTAAACTCGTGGATGCACGGCATGTGCAATGAACAAGTCCTATCAATTAGGTAAGTCGCTCATTCACTCGCCCTGATGTTAACTTTGGGCACCCAAAGTGTTCAAAAAAAGAATATCAAACTCGCCCTCAAAAAGCTAATTTTTAAAATTAATATCCAAAGAGAGAGGAGACCAGGTACACCTATTTAAAATACTTCATTTTCATTCAGTACAAAACGGGAGAAAAAAAAAGGAGTTGTTTTGAACTCTGTGCACTCTGCTAAAACTGACAAAAATCAACAACTGAGCCAAGGCGTTGATGCAATATTCAAGCAAAAATAATCATTTTTGGCATCAACCGCTCAAGCTAAAATAAACACATGAACACCTGAAATTTTATTGAAAAACATGAAAAATCGAAATAAATAGTAATATCAATCTGTGGGTGAGTTACGTCCCAGAATTTAATATAATTAAGCGCGTCCATCGCAACTCATGGTCGGGCTACGTTCGCTGCATAAAATGTCATTTTGACAAAGGCCTCACAATTATTTCTCCAGTTGCCTTTTACTCCTTGTTTGCCCTTGGTTAACGCCACAAAAGTAACAAACTTTTATAAGTTTTTCTTGCAAGGAAATTGCTAATCACCAGACGGTGCATTAAAAACAATAATATAATTGATGCACACAACCATTAAAAATACCCCGCCATACTACACGCCAAAACATTTAAGGATATAATTGTCATGGAGGTTTTAGAAGGTGTAGCATCATAATTTCACCCTAACCTTTTATACGACGACCAAATGTACGTGATGGCCAGAGGGTGCTTGTATTAACATTGTTCCACTGTACTACCGTATAGACCTCTTTAGCTTGTACATTTTGTTTTCCCAATGTAGGTCATGTGATGTTCCCAAGAGAATTTGACTTTTATGCACGTGAACAAGACGAAATTTCAAAGAAACAGTTCTCTAGGGTAACATCACATGACCTACATTGGGAAAACAAAACATGCAAGCTAAAGAGGTCTATTAGCGCTAGAACAAACGCTAATTGCAACTGAACACGTGAAACATTTGGGAAGAATTGACGATAAAGTGAGGCAACCCTTGGGACTACCGGTGTTGTCCCTCATAGGGAAGCGTTCCCTGATACATTATTTTCCCCATCCAGATCTCAGCTCAGTCTTGACGCTTGAGGAAAGGAGCGAGCGGTATTTTTACCACAATTGCTAGTAAACTCGCAATCTTATGGCTAATTTGCCGTTGTCGATAAGGGTCCAGACAACGCTGCTCGCGTCAACGTGTCGCGCAATGCCTTTTTTCAGCTCGCGCTCTGAAATTAACATTTTCTTTGCCGTTGATATTAGGGCCATTTGTACGGGAGGAAATAAGACGCGTCTTATCTAAGACGCGACTTAAATAGGACGCGAACTGTACCGTTTATACCTTCGCGTCCTACATAAGACGCGAAGATCTCGTATAAATGGTTCGCGTCTTATTTTTGATACAGCCTCGCTTACCCGCCAAAATGGAACGCTGTAGCAAGAAACAAAAGCGTGCTGTCCTGTTATTTCTCAGAGATTTTTTTTCTTATGAAGACCACGCCGTAGCATACAAAGAAATCAACAGAAATCCGAGAAGAGTCGGAAGAAAGCGATATACGGATTGGTGCGACTGATGGCAGGTTAAAGAAGGAAGGTGCTGAATTCACTTTTGGCTCTCCCGGCCATCTTTTGCAAAGCTTTGCATCCAATTATGCTATCTAATCATAAGACAAGCTCATGTTTCTGTTGTTTTTATGCAAGCGCACTTGCAGTTCACGTCTTATTTAGGACGCGAAACCATTTATACGAGGAAGTTCACGTCTTAATTAAGACGCGGAAAAAACAAGAACAGCTGAAAACCCAGTTCTAAGATAAGTCGCGTCTTATGTAAGACGCGACTTAAATAAGACGCGAACGCTTATTTCGTACCATTTATACGATCAGTTCGCGTCTTATTTAAGTCGCGTCTTACATAAGACGCGTCTTATTTTCTCCCGTATAAATGGCCCTATTGTGGTAAAAAACAAATCGAAAGTGGTTTAGCGTTGTCTATACTCTTATCGACAACGATATTCGTCATCACAGTGGTCAAAATTTGCTGTGGACTCACTCGGCTGCGCCTCGCGAGTCAACAACATTTTGACCACTGTGATGACGAACATCGTTGTCGATAAGAGTATAGCCAAAGCGAAATCACTTTCGATTTTTTAATTTGAAAAGAGCGTTTTTATTGTTATTATCGTTATCTTAAGATTAAAGTATTTCTTTCGTCGGAAATCCGGGTCTCCTAGAAGAACTTAATGCCCCTCGTTCCAACTATTCGATCCTATATTTTTTTAAACTCGGGGATGTACGGTATGTACAATGAACAAGTTATGTCAATTAGGTAAGTCGCTCATTCACTCGCCCTTATGTTAACTTTGGGCACCCAACGCGTTCAAAAAAAGAATATCAAACTCGCCCTCAAAAAGCTAATTTAATATCCTAAGAGAAAGGAGACCAGATGCATTAATTTAAAATACTTCATTTTCATTCAGTACAAACCTACTGACTTTTCGTTTATATAAGAAGTTGTCTTGAACTCTATGCACTCTGCTAAAACTGACAACTGAGCCAAGGCGTTGAGGCAATATTCAAGCAAAAATAATCATTTTTGGCATCAACCGCTTAAGCTAAAATAAACGCATGAACACCTGAAATTTTATTGAAAAACATGAAAAACCGAAATAGTGGATAATATCAGTCTGCGGGTGAGTTAGCTCCCAGAATTTAATATAATTAAGCGCGTCCATCGCAACTTATGGTCGGGCTACGTACGCATCAAATACACAATTGATTTTACGTTCTAATTCGCTCTGCTCAAATTAACGTAAATTATTTTCCTTTTAAGGCCATGTTACACGAGGCAATTTTTCTTGCAACTCGCAACGCAACAATGACGAATAAAAAACCTTTCAAGTTGCAGAGGGTATGTTACACGTTGGCAACTTTTTTTCGCAACTTGCAACGCGTACAATAACAAACAAGATGGCGGACGCCATCTTGAAATCTCCCGCGAGCGAAAGATGAGCTGTGATTGGCCCATTCTAACAAAATTGTTGTTGCGAGTTGCAGAGGGGATGTCACACGCAAGCAACTTGTCTCGCAACGTTGCGAAAAGTAGAGGGTCGTTCTACTTTTCTCGCAACTCGCAACGCAACAATTGCAGTTGCAAAATAGGGTGTTACACGTGAATTTTTCTCGCAACTTGCAACGCAACATTTGTTGCGTTGCGAGTTGCAAGAAAAATTGCCTCGTGTAACATGGCCTTTAAATGCGATACATTAAAAAAAAGAAACACTGTTTGATGGATGGATGCTCAGGCATTCCAAACCGACGTAGATTTATTATTAATATAAAAAAAAAAAACAATATAATTAACAGCAATAGTTCAAAGGAATAAACGTCCGTACTAAACATCCATATGCCTAGTAACTTCTAATCTTCTTGAAACATCTTCATGGATATACATGTCCTCGGCGGTATGTGTTTTCCAACGACCGTAAATCATGATCAATCTTTCCCAGATACTGCTCTTACTGTTAGCCACAGCTGTCGCACCTCAGCCCTAAGGCTGTGTAGGCCATACAGAGTAGAATCATATCCAAGACCTCTAAGACAAACCTTAAACAATTCTCTACAACGAGAATTTGAGAGCTTATTACCGCATAATTTATACCCACTAGAAAAAGTTTTCACTAAGGCTGCCCCCGTATTTTAATTTTTGAGTAGTTGGGTGGTTGTAAATATTAAAATACTGAAGACATTGTTGCTCATTTGTGTATTGTTGTTAGTGAAATAAAGCAGTTCTGTAAGTATCATGTGCAAGATAGGCATAAATAGATTGTGCTAGTAAATCCAGCAAAAGTTGCTTGACAATACATCCAAAAGTTGCTCTAAAGTTGCTCAAAAATTTAAAAGTTGCCACCCAAATTTGGAAAAGTTGCTTACTTTTGAAAGTTATTTTGTTCTAGATTATTACTCAAAACATGACGTTTTATGTGTAATTTAACATTACAATTCAAATTTTAGCATTACAACGCAAATTGCCACTCATCACTGCGAAATGTTGTTTTGGATAATCTTTCATGCGATCCCAAGCGCATGTTGTGTTTCCTTTCCCTGAGGACGAGGTCGAGCTACCGCTTCCTCGTTGTTTGTATTTGCCTTCGTTGACGTGAATTTTGCGTTTTCTAGAAATTGAAGCTCTTGCAGGACTACTAAGAGTTGCCCCAGCGGCTATGGTAACCTCAATAGGGTCAATATCTGTATTATTTTCTTATTGTGATGCCTCGCACTGCAGCAAATACCAAGATGGCGGGCCGGAAGCTCTATCGTTGGAGCGAATAACCGCTAGGTGTAAGCGCCCGTTAGATAGATAGCTGCTGTCCAGTTCGTGGGCGCACATGTTATTTTATAAATTATTTGTAACAACGTACGACATCCTTAGTTTTGACCAATTTTAATAAAAACCTTTTAATAAATATCTTTATGATGGTTTGGTCAGTTTTTAACTATTTGTTGACTCAAAAGTTGCTAAGGAAGGCACAAGTTGCTCTAGGTTGCTCGCAGTACAAAAAAATTGCTGAAAACACTAAAAGTTGCTCAAAAGTTGCCGAGCACAATCTATTTATGCCTAGTGCAAGAAGCATATTTCTCCAGCACATCAATGGCAGAAACACTATTTGATTTAGTGTCATTGTTCAACAATTAAGATTTAGATGGCTGTTTTGCTTTGTTTGCGCGGATTTCGCCGGGTTTGTTTACGTATAGATCAAGTAATACGAAATTCCGTGAATTGAGACACACAGAAAAACAGACAATAAGCTATCCTGAATAAAAAAGATATTTAGATGAGCCTGAGTTTATGCCTGAAAAGACAACGCGTTGAATGTTATTTTTTGCCTCGAATTTTATCTTTTAACTACTCTTTTTTCCCAAGAACCATTCGTCTATGGAATCTGCTCCGTAATGGGGTCGTGTCAAGCGACACATTAGGGCCATTTATACGAGAGAAAATAATCCGCGGCTTACTCTGGCCGCGGCTTACCCTGGCCGCGAAATCCTCGTATAAATGGTACAAAATCTACGTTCACGGCTTTCTCAAGCTGCGGCTTATCCTGGCCTAGGAGTTTTTACTCGTATAAATGGTTCCTTTCGCGTCTTATGTAAGCCGCGGCCAGAGTAAGCCGCGGCTTATTTTCTCTCGTATAAACGGCCCTTTTAAGTTGCTCTTCAAGCAGTCTGCTTTGCCTGCTATTAGATCACTAAAGGTGCCCCCTCACCGCCGCAGGCTCTCAAACCGTTGACCAGTCCCTCCCAGTATGAGAGGAATCTCTAGCCCATGGGAGTATTTATTCTAAATTCTAAGTTCTAAGTTAATCTTCGCGAAGACGAAGCAAGCGAATACGAGGACAATTTACTTGAATGGAACTGAGCATGTTTTTCGCAAATTTCGCTACAAGTTGCTTGGAATGCAAAAAATCGGTGAATTGAATATAAAGTACGGTATAAATTCACATTCAAACCTGTACGTTCTGAGAACGGCATACTCGGCTGCTAGCAGCCATTTTGATGTGAAAGCAAGAATGTTACCCGGCACAACTTTGCGCGCCTAGTTTCATCAAATCGGAAACGCTTCCCATACTACAAACACATTTCTTACATTTTTGAAATTCCTTGTATATATTTACGTGGGAATCCTAGAGTGCCTACTCGGGTTTTGGCCCAGAGGCCAAAACCCTGCGGGGGCAATTAGAGGACTTATAAAACCTTAATGGTCTAAACAGGGCTAAACTAGAAAGAGTTTTCACTAAAGCTGCCCCCGTATTTTAATTTTTGAGTAGTTATGGTTGTAAATATTAAAACACTGAAGACATTGTTGCTAATTTTTGTATTGTTGTTAGTGACATAAAGCAGTTCTGTAAATTTCATGTGGAAGAATTATTTTTCTCCAGTACATCAATGGCAGAAATAATGTTTGATTTAGTGTCATTGTTCAACAATTGCGATTTAGATGGCTGTATTGTTTTTTTGGCGCGGTTTCCGCCGGGTTTGTAATACGAAATTCCGTGAATTCAGACACACAGAAAAACAGACAATAAACTTCCCTGAATAAAAAAAATATTCAGATAAGTCTGAGTTTATACCTGAAAAGTACACGAGTTCAATGTAATTTTTGCCTCGCTTAAATCTACGCGAAGACGACGCAAGCGAATACTAGGACAATTAACTTAAATGGACTCAACCGAGCATGTTTTTCGCAAATTTCGCTACAACTTGCTTGGAATACAAAAAAATCGGTGAATTTTAATATAAAGTACGGTATAAATTCACATTTAAACCTGTACGTTTTTGGAAGATAGACTCCCAGAAGCGCTCAAACATTTCGGAAAAGTTCTATAATTCTTGTGATGATTCGCAGTGAAAGCATATGTCTCTTTGCCACCATTTGCCCTCGAAGAGGGATTTCTTCGCTATGAGCTAACCGATTTCCATTGTTTAACCTGTCGAGTGTCCCGTGGATCTTGTTATTTTGATTTACAGTTTTAAAAAGCTGTCTTTTTCTTCTGAGAACGGCATACTCGGCTCCTAGCAGCCATTTTAATGTGAAAGCAAGAATGTTACCCGGCACAACCTTGCGCGCCTAGTTTCATCAAATCGGGAAGGCTTCCCATACTACAAACACATTTCTTACATTTTTGAAATTCCTTGTATATATTTACGCGGGGACTCCTACAGTGCCTCCTCGGGTTTTGGCCTCTGGGCCAAAACCCTGCGGGGGAAACTACTATTTAAATCAATACCAGCCTCAAGAATATACCTTTGCAATAACGCTACAGGACAAAATTGATTATTTAACCTCTTAATATACACATAATTTTCTTCCCTGTAGATATCGTTTTTTGCTTGTGGAACAAAAATTCTTACATAATCTGAATGAAACTCTAAATGAACGGGCAAAATGTTGCTTAATTCAGTGTAACGAAACAATTCTGCAAAACCTAAGGAACAAAGGCATGGTAATCTTAAATCTTTAAAATTAACATTCGGGGAAGCAAACTTAGTAGCAATCTTCCTTATAGCCTCTGACGAAATAGGCAATTTTTTAACTATGGACCTTGTCTTGGCGCGCTCGGCTGCCTCCAGGAAACTATGACATATGGAAGCATCTAACTGGATTCTGGACATCATCTGGTATGAACGAATGTAACCATTTTAGAGCAGCGTGAACGAGAACCAAAGAGGAATACGATTTCGAGTCTACGTAAACCTTAGACATGAAAACCGAAACGACAGAAACAGAAAAAAGCAGTTTAACGCTAATACTGTGAATCTTACAGTAACTAATAAACTTTTAAATTTCTTTTGAATACCTCTCAACAGTTGAATCAGCTCTAGATTCATGAGGAAACGAACAATCCCGGTAGCGTTAGGCCTTATACAATCAGGTAAATACTTCCATGCAGGACAGGAATTGAAAATCTGAAACGAGAAAAGTGCGAAAAAATAAGTAATTAAAACACGTACGCGCTTGTTTTTTTCCAAAACGATTCCACAAAGGCTAGCGCCACTAGAATCAGCCACAATGAAAAAAACTAGGCCAGTGCCTCATAAAACTCTTCAAGACACCATAATGACCAATAATAAAACGGCCAGTGCCTCTCATAAGATGAGAAAAATAGTCCAAAAGACTTTTCCATAATACCAGATGTTGACTATTATAAATACTAAGAAAGTAAAAGAGACCAGTGTCCCTTATGAAATACCAGCGTTATCAATAGATAAATTCTTATCTGGATGGGAGTGTCTAATTTTCGCGGGTCGCGGGTCGCAGGTAAATTCTCGCGGGTCGCGGGTAAATTGTTGCGGGTCGCGGGTTAGTCTGTGAGTGTAGAAGACTAATTTGTTCAGGATCAGTCTTAGGCACGTTAATCAGTATTTCTTTAGACAAAAGGTCAAGTATGAGGACTGGAAAGTGGCTTTATCGTATTTTCAGAAAGATTCCTACTTTATTGCGGTCGATCTTAAAAGCGGTTATCATCATATCGACATTCATCCTGACTCCCAAAAATTGCTTGGTTTTGCCTGGAAATGGTCCAATGAGACTCCATTCAGATATTTGGTTTTTACAACCCTTCCTTTTGGGTTGGCCTCTGCTCCCCACGTTTTCACCAAATGCTTAAAGCCTATAGAAAAGTATTGGAGATTTCAAGGGGTTAAGATCGCTTTATTCTTAGATGATGGTTGTTTGATTGAGAACAACCATGCTGCATGTCGAGTGTTATCGTGCAAGGTAAACACAGATTTGCACAACGCTGGTTTCGTCACTAACGATGAGAAATCTATTTGGCAACCTTTGCTCGGAAAGGTTCAATGGTTTTAGGTCGCTGTAAGAAGGATGTCAGGCTCAAATTCTATCAACTCAACGTTTAATCCACTTCTGTTCGTCAAAACTACATTCTGCAAGCACATGTCTTCCAATCCCATGATGCCTAGAAAAACTTTCAAACAGGCACGTAAGGCGTGCGTACAGTTATCACGACATTCCTAACAACCTTGTCAATCCATCGAATGGCTGGGGATAGTTTGGAATTCTCTTTCTGGCATCGTTCATAATACAGATAGAAGATTATCGAATATTGATGCCAATATAAGCAATTTCGTCGAAAAAGACTTTTTTGTTTCTGCCAGAGAGTTGTCGTCTTTCACTGGAAAGATCATTTCTGCCGGCGCTGTTTTTGGTAATGTTTCTAGAATCATGACTAGCTCTTGTGCGATTTCTGTCGCGGCAGCGGCTCATCATGGGACACTAAATTTACATTAGACAGTTACTGCGTCAGAGAGATTCAATTTTGGTAAAGTAATTTGCATCGGCTTAACACGAAGAATCTAGTTCTCGCACCTGTGGCTTCATATTATGTTATAAATCCTGATGCCAGTGCTACCGGCTGTGGCGCACAAATGGATTTAAATGGCGTTTAGATATGTCACAAACAGTGGAATGAAGAGGAATGTAAGGAAAGTTCTACTTGGAGAGAACTATCAGCAATAGTTTTCTTTTTGGAATCTTTTCTTCCGATTGTGAAAGGCTCGTACTTAAAGTGGTTTTCAGACAATCAAGCAGCTTGCCGTAGAGTACACGTGGGAAGCATGAGTAACGACTTACATATTATGGCTATAAACATCTTCAATACGTGTGTTGCTAACAACATTGAGCTGGACATACAGTGGATTCCCAGGAACAAATTAGATAAAGCGGACTTTATTAGTAGGTTTATTGACGCTGTTGATTGGCAAATTTCCCATGGTCTTTTCAGTTATCTCGATGGCATTTGGGGTTTGCATACCGTGGATTGCTTTGCTAATTATTTAATTTCAAAGTTCCTAAGATTTTCGCCCGCTATTGGAATCCAAGCTCCGCGGGAGTAGATTTTTTCGTTCAGAGCTTGGAAGGCGAAAACTGCCTTGTTGTCTCGCCTTTTACCTTAATTGCTAGAGCTATTCATAATCTTCATTATCGTGAAGTTGTTGCCACCCTTATTGTCCCGTTTTGGCCTTAATCTTACTTTTGGCGTATCTTATATATATTTTTCGAGTTCATTACATATTACAAGGTCTTTACAGGTACAGATGTCCTGGATCATGGTAGAAACACAAACTCTTTGTTTGGATCGGAGAGATTTCATGGAGATATTTTAGCTGTTAGATTGAATCGAGGAGGTTGAGTTGAGTGCGGCGGAATGATCAGTGCTCGTAACTTTGGCTTGATTCTTGCCCTCTGCGTTATTATTCGGATATTACCTGACCTAACTTTTGAATATAAGGATTCTATCTGTCTGTATTCGCATATAGAACGCAGATTCAAGGCCTCACACGCGTTCTTTCTAGAAAAGCATGTGGTCAATGCTCAATTCATACGTCGTTCTAGAGCGAGCCGATACCTCGCTGGTAGAGTTCAGTACAGCACGAACGGCGCGAGTACCTTCCAAATACAACGGGACCTACTCGTCTGCGGCGATATATCGTCGAACCCTGGCCCTGCGAAAGGCAAAGGTAAGCCCAAGTTTCCATGTGGCGAGTGTAGCAAACCAGTTAGAAAGAACTAAGACGCCATTTTGTGCTCGTCTTGTGATACTTGGTCCCACGCAAAATGTCTCAAATTGACCGTTACCGGGTTCAAATACTACCTACAACATCCCGACTTGGAATGAACATGTGCTTTCTGCTCTCTGCCTAAACTATCGGACTCTTTCTTTGATGAAACTGGCTCATTCACTTTGAACGAGAGCAATTGCGGAGACGAGGAGCGCGAAGTTGAATCGGTCGATACCGACGAAGTCCTAGCCAAGATAAGAGACATTAGAATCGAGCACAGAAAAGAATGTGTTATTGCCTGCCTCAATATGCAAAACAAGTTCGATGAGGTTCGACTATGGCTAACTACTAATGCATTCGACATTTTGACAATACAAGAGACTAAAATCGACTCAACTTTTCCGAGCTCACAATTTCATGTCGATGGTTTCAACTTTTATCGTCGCGACAGAGTCAAAGGCGGCAGTGGCATTGTTGTATCCATCAGAGACAATATAGTCGCTTCTCGGAAGAAATTAAGAGGAAAATGTGTCGAATCAATGTTGTTTGACATGAAAATCGGACAACGACAGTTTGCATATATTACCGCCTATAAGCCTCCATCTGTAGACAACAACACATTCAAACGCGAACTCTGCGATCTTCTGGATGAAGCAAATAGCCTTTCTGATAATGTTATTTGTACCGGAGACTTCGGACATCCTCCACCCACTTGACAATCACAAAGAGGGTCAGTGTTTACTGGACATGTGTGACATTTATGACCTTGACAGCCTTATTAATGTTCCTACAAGGAACAGTAAAAACAGGGAATCCTGTCTTGACGTTATTCTCACTAACGTCCCCGCGTTTGCCAAAGACTCGGGCGTCATTCATACGGGTCTAAGTGACCATGATCTCGTATATACAGTTCTAAAAACCCGACACATGCGATCAAAGGCAGAAATCATAACAAAACGATCCTTTAAAACTTTTGATGAGGATTTATTTCAAGCTGATTTATCAACAGTGCCTTTCTCTGTCTCATACGTGTTTGATGATCCTGACGATGTATATTGGTGTTGGCATCAACTCTACGATCAAGTTTTGGATGCTCATGCGCCCTAGATAACAGTCAAGAAACGTCCGTCACCGGCTGGAGTATTTATAACAGATGAAATTCGGAAGACAATGCGGGACCGAGATAAGCAGAAAAAGCGATATTAAAGATCCAGGAATTTTCTCGAGTGGGAAAAATATCGTGTCTTAAGAAACAAAGTTGTCAGTATGAGAAGAAAAGCTGTACAGGACCACTTCAAGACACTTTGCAAGGAGAAATACGCAGATCAAAGAAAATTCTGGAACACAATTAGACCGTATATTAATTCACGTAAGAAAAAGAACAATAGTCGTATTGTTCTTAAGGAGAACGATCAGATAATGCGGGAGCCACGTGAAGTTGCAGAAACTTTGAACGATTTCTTTTCAAACATTGTTGGCACTGATAAAACAACTGAACGCATGAAGGATTTCACACATTTTCCACACGACTCCGCCAGTGACCAGATCACTCTAAATTATACCAGCCCAACTGAAGGAAATCATGTGTAACATCAAAACAAATAAAGCCATTGGCTATGATCTTATTCCCGCGAGGGCAGTGAAAGATTCTGCTGAAGTGTTGTGTGAGCCGTACTGCACTCTCTTTAATTATATTCTGGACGTTGGAAAAATCCCTAAACAGTGGAAAAAGGGTGAAATAACTCCAGTGTATAAGAAAGATTGTAGCCTGTCCAAGGATAATTACAGACCTCTCACCATTCTTCCATCCTTGTCAAAAGTCTTTGAAACGCTTGTCCATTCAAGAGTCAGTCCCCGGTTTAGAAATATTCTCCATAAGTTCGTGTTTGCTTATAGAAAGCATCACGGTTGTGATACGGCCCTGCTCAGTCTTACGGAGGAATGGCGAAAGGAGCTGGACGATCGGAAAATAATTGGCCTTGTTTCTATGGACTTGTCGAAGGCTTTCGACTCTCTACCACACGATCTCATTGTGAAGAAGTTCAAAGAATATGGTGCTGACGAGAGAACTGCTAACATCATTGAGGATTATTTCTCTGATCGCCAACAACGAGTGAAAATAGCTGGAGAATATTCGAGCTGGAATTATATTTCCAGAGGGATTGCCCAAGGGTCAATCCTCGGGCCTTTGATATTTAATATTTTCATAAACGATCTCCTGTTTATCGTGAAAAGATGCAAACTCTCTAGCTATGCAGACGACACGCAAATTTTCTTTGCTCATAATGACTATAGAGAAGTTCAGAGTGCTATTAACACTGATCTGGAGCTTGTTGATAAATGGTATGTTGAGAACGGTCTGAAAAGCAACAATTCTAAGTATCAAGCCATTGTGATGGGAAAATCTGATGCCACACTTGATTTTAAGTGTGAAAATTCCAGTATCCCAGTGTCTAAAGAATTTGAGATGCTTGGCATAACGATAGATAACAAATTGAAGTTTGACAATCACGTTGCTAAAATATGTAGGAAAGTTTCACAGCAAATAGCTGTTCCAAAAAGAATGAAGAAAATACTTCCCTTCGAAACAAGGCGCGACTTATATTTAGCATTTATCCTTCCTCACTTCAATTATTGCAGTGAAACCTGGAATTTTTGTAGTAAAAGTGCTGCAGATAAATTGGAAAGGTTAAATGAGCGCGCGATCAGGTTTGTTTTCAGGGATAAGTACACGAGCTACCCGGAACTTCTTAACGCATTAGGCCTCTCATCTTTAAAACAACAAAGATTAATTAAAATTACATTGTCCATTTTTAATGCCGTCCACAATTCTTTAGCGCCTGAAAGTATACAAGACCTAATAGTTCATAGGAAGAACGATCGTTACAATTCAAGAGGTGACTATATTCTCTTGCTACCCAAGCCAAAGTATGGCTTGAACTCAGTCCGCTATATTGGTCCGAAACTCTGGAATTCAATTCTTAACATATTGAGAAATATAACGAATTTTAAGTCTTTTAAGAGATCCATTAGACAAGTTGACTTAGGGCAATTTTTATAATTACGACGCTTTTAATTTTAATATAATTTCAATTATAGTATGTTTCATATTTAGCTTTGTGTTTTGTGGAATACCTGTAAATTAGCTGGCGTGCTTTCACAGACCCCTACTTCGGTCCCGTCTGTGAAAGCACGCCATTACTGTAGCTAAGTGTATTTTCACAATAAACTTTATTGTATTGTATTGTATTGTATTCTATTGTATTCTATTGTATTGTATTGTAGGCAATCCAGATAGGGACAATCTAATTTTCGCGGGTCGCGTGTCGCGGGTGAATTGTCGCGGGTCGCGGCTGAATTGTCGCTGGTCGAGGGTAAATTGTCCCGGGTGAGAAACTAGTAATAGGCCATTCCGGAGTTGCGCAGGGAACCGGGGCGAGTTTCAAATTTTAACCAATTGATAAATTGACACCATCACATGAAAGATAACGTTGAGAATGGCCATTTGACCAAGTTTGATGATTTTACATTCAAAAGAAACCAAGTTATGGACTTTAAAACATAGTTCAAAATCCATACAAACGTCTCTAACCCTGACTCCTACACCGGCCAAAACCGGCCGTGCAGAACCACGTCCCTTGTACCACTTGTGACGTCATCAGTTTTGACGATCGCAGACAACTTTACCATGCAACATGTGTAGGGAGAAGAGATCTTGCAACCCATACCCAAATGAGCACGATTCCGTGGAACACGCCGGAGAAACCACACACACACAAAAAAAAAACAAGTAACGTTGACCCGAAAATTTGAGTGAAAATCTTGTTCCACTACCCACCTGCACTTCCTACCATCTAAGGCTGCATTCCTTATGTATACTACAAAGGGGGGCAGAGGATTTTGAGTGGGATCTCAGAATTTAGGAATTGGAAAAGGGGGGATGTCACGTTTTTTTCATAACATGAGGGGGATGCTAATATTTTTGTGGAGGTATAATATATATGTAAGAAAGTGTTGATAATATATTGAAATTCAAACGGGAATCATCCTGATCATCATCATTCTCATTCTGATCATCATTGTCATCTTGTTGATCATATAAATTGTCATCCTGATCATCATCATTGTCATCCTGATCATCATTTTCATTGCCACCACTGACAGAATTATGATCATGGTCGTGGTCATTATCATCCTTATCAACAACAGCAGCAGCAGCACCAACAACAGCAGCAGCATGGCGTACAGAAGGCTTTCCCACAAGCCTGTGGATTGTGAGGTGAACAGGGGCAAGAGCATCACCAGAAAATATGTTTCACGATTTCAGGTGCTTCAATGCCTCAAGATGAAATTTGGGCTTGAGCTTATTCACTTCCTCTAACTTTAGCTCCTGGCATTGTATTTGTTTTTCAACTGGAATGCTTTCTTCTTTCCATCACAAGTTGACAAAGCTGTGATGACTTTGATTTGTCAGGGATGAACTTGGTCAATATTTCTGAACATCTGTTATGTGGCTTTTTTTTTCTGTTTTTACTTTTCTTTTATTTTCTTTTTTCTTCTCTTTCTTCGTGCATTTTCCTTGGAAGTTTGATCTAGTTGAACTCTAGATCTTGAAAGCAGAAGAAGTGATTTATTTAAATCATTCTCCACAGTCAAAAGTCACTTGATGTTTTCTTGAAGTTGCCCAAGTTTGATTTTGAGATATTGATGCTCTTCTTCACAGCCTTTTTTTTTTATTCCCAAAATGTTGCAGGACTGTAACAGCCTTTCTCTCCTTTGTTTTAACTCTCAATCTTTGACACTTGCTTCCACTTTGCATAACAGGGAAGTGCAAACGTTTCGGTCACACTTTTTCACATTGTCCTGGGACAGCTGTTATATACCACTGGGAGAGTTGTTATAGAACTCAATTTTTTGGGACAGCTGTTCTCGTACATGGACATCCCATTGAAATGTTGTTCTCTTGGAGGGGGGGGGGGGGAGGGCAGGTTTTTCCTTCTGATCAAATGGGGGGATTCGTAAATAATCTGTTGTGATTTTGGAGGGATCTAAAAATATTGCACTGTCTAAAAAGGGTTTATCGATATGCAATATCATAAAAATAGTGTATTGATTCCAAAAGAAACTAAGCACACTTGTTTCCGCTTCGATGGATAAGTGTTTGAGAAAGGAAACGCTTATCGAACGATGTAGGATTTTTTCGCATAAACGTTAATGGAGTCTCGGTGAAATGTGAGTAGAAAATTAATTAGCAGAGTGAAACTGTTTACAAATACGTCAATCCAGGGTCATTTGAAACATAAGAAAGGAACGTTTCTCGGACAGTTTCAAGTCACGCAAGTACGTTTGTAAAAACTACTCGCTTTCCATTCAAAAATTAAAGTCCAGAAATTGAGATATTGTGGGAAAGTAGGAAAATAAACTATCTGTCAAAGTCTCAGGGTTGTGTGATATCCCGTACTTGAGTTATTGAACAAAATGTACATCTCAATGGAGCGGATACGGGGAACACGGCAGTCCATCTGGAGTTATATTTTGGTCATGTCAAAAGCTTTCTTCTCGCAGTTGAACTTGCAAACATTCGTATAGACATTTCTCTTACCATATTAGTTGTTTAGACTTCAGACACAAGGTGAATCAACGTTTTCCGATACGTGACAACAGGCATCATTCCTGCTGTTGAATTGTTAAAAATAGTTAGCGCTTGCGCAGAAACGCCGGAAGTGAGCTTTGTGGATGAAACTCGACAAAGAATAAAAAGGAGAACCGTCGACATTTTAAGACCCGGGCGAGCCGCGAGACGCCGGAAGCCCGAATAATTAACTTAACTAAGTTAAACCATTCTCTGAATACAAGGTATAATAATCAGTCCGTTAATTAGTTAATGTTTAGGAGAATCATACAAGACTTGCTGTCCACTCCGCGTACTTACATCCTTCCCTAGTCTCATCAGGCCACACAAACACAAACACTGTCTGTGGGGAGAAGTTACCATTAACAGTAGGCCCCGTCTCACAACTCTTCATAATTGATTCTGTGGGACATTAAAGAACAACTAGGGACACGAACCTTGGCTGTGACCACCACTGGTGTCCAACTTAATTCAGGACTCCATTTAAACTAGCCCTGGACACTCTACATGTCACTAAAAATACCGGGACATTACAATACAGGTGCACATAGTATCACAACGTGAGTAGTTAGCAGGCAGTTATACCTTTTTATTCTGATAACTGGCACGAACTGACTGTAAATATATGCAAATTACATGTGTTAGGATATACAAGTGTGAAATAGTGTGATCTCCAAATTCCATGGATCCCTGGCTTTCTTCACAAATGAAAATAATCTTATATTTTAATTGGCCTCTCATTTGAAAACCAGAGGGGAAGGAAGATTTGATGAAAACTAATAAAAGTCATCTACAAAAGACAGACTCACTACACTCCCCTTTCTGGAAATGACATTATGAGTTATTTAAATTACTCAAGATGGCTGGAGAAGCAATTGGAGGAGCTGCTTTAAAGGATTGTGGAGCGATGTGAAATTCAAGTCAGACATGGAGGGGTAACATGACAACCCTGTCAGTGGCAAGTGTGAAATCCGATCTGTTACCAGTTAGATCACTTTAAGACCATAGGGGCCAAGCAAATCCCCCTTTCCCCAAGGCACCCCACACAGCCAAGAGGGTAATCACTGACTGGGTATTGCCTCAATCTGTACTTAGCCCAAATAATTAATTTAACCCTTTTCTGCCAGGGACCCACTGTAGTGGGTCCTGATTTACCCAACGTCCAATTCGGCCATAGTTTGTGAATGTCATTAATGATAAATTCCCTTATTCACATAACATAACCCTTATGTTTGGTCAGGTAGTGATAGTGTAAGGAGAAAACTGAACATGGTCACTGTTATGACTTAAAGGACAAAGCAAATCAACAATTACCACTAAAAACAAGGAATGCACCCCTACACCCCAGGAGTGTTTTTTTTTTTCAATCTGAACTGCATGAAGCACAAAATAATCAATCCAATTCCTGCTTCTCACTGGAAATTATTGTACAGTAGTTGTATGAAATGGAACAACACAAAGCAAAAAACAACAAAAGAAACAGTTTTTATACAGTTTAGCATGTTTTATACATGTCATGTGTCACAAAAGGAAAAAGGAAATCAACAACAACAAATTTAGGGAGCCCAAAACACATTAGCATAACTAATCTAATGGTCATCAACAGGCTGTTAAAGATGGCCTATAACACAACATTTATTAAGGGTTTTTAAGTTAACAATTATTATTTTGGATGATGGTTTTCATGGTGATTTTCAAAACCGTAAAAGTCCGGATGCAACATGTACTTAAAATTGTATCACTAAAAATTGTATTACATGTTGCACCCAGACTTTTACGGTTTTGAAAATCACCATGCTGCTTATGCTCTTCGCAAAGCAGACCTATCAATTTCAAATTCCTTGCGATCTTGCTATGAGTAATGACTATAATAATTATACTGTACCAAAAGAAGACCATTTCAAAGTACTATAATGTTTTATGGTGTATTTGTTGCCTGCATTCTGTTGTCATCATTGTAAAAACAAAACCAAATTGCTGTAAAATTGCAGTGATACTAACTGTTGCCGACACAGGCAAATTCAGGTTGTACTTAGATTACCAAAAATGGCTGCAAAAATAATTATTGCCTGTCTAAGAGACAATTTCATGTTGTGCACTCAATGACAACCCATATTGTTTAAGGGTGTAGGGGTGCACAAAATAGACTGCGCCACCTATCTGAGAACCATAGCACTATACTGTAACTACATGTATAACACAAGGCTTGCTGCAAGACGGTCTCATTATCTCCCAAAAAAAAAAACAAATTACGGAATATTCAATAGAAGATTTCAAGGCCAATCAGTAAGGAATTCCATCCAAGAAGATATTGAATCATCTTCATTGTCTTTATTTAAAATAAAAATGAAACACCACTTTGTCAAAACTACTAGATTTCTGTATTTTGCTCTTTTTGGATAAAAATTCTGTTTTGCAATACAATCTTAGCCTACTGGTAGTTAACTTAATTTTCTTTATATGGTATCTATTTGTGTGTATTATATCTATGTTTGTATGTTTGTGTCCCTGAACATGCAAAATACGTGTACCTTTTCTTAAAGTGCTACTACAGTATGATCAAATTTTAACCCCTTGAATTTTTAGGTTTATCACGTAGAATTCCAGGAAAGATTAAAAATGCCATTTACAGTTTGCAAATATCTGCTTTGGTTCCAGAGATATTGAAGTTTCAAAAAATATGCAAATGAGAAGACTGATGATGTCATAGACTCAACCCAATATAACATCAAGTACACAAATAGAGCTATCTTGGTCAATTTACAGCAGACACCATTGAAACTTGGTAGGCTAGTAGTTCATCAGGTAACACACCAACAGTTATGGCCATAAAAAAAATTGTTCCCATGGAAACTCACTCTTTTTCAGTCCCCTCCAACCTGGTTTCAATGTATTTTAGTGCTTTTTTTGTTCAAAAAACATTAAACAAGGCCACAAACTAGACCTGACATATGCTTGCTGGATCATGCAGATGGGGCACCATTGGCAAATTCGAACACCAAAGGTGGCCAGCAAAACCCTTAATATCAGGAAGGTCTGGAACCCTGTATGTTGCCATGGTAACAAAACTGGTAAGCTCATATTGTGGAGCACATCTAGTAGAATCTTACTGCAAAGAATCAAGAGTTTTTGATCCAGATTGGCTGAGATATCTTTCTTCAACATAATTTATTTGATCAAAATTTCGTTGAGATTATGTTATCATCAATTGGCTAATTTGCATATTGAATATCTCTGGAACAAAAAAGAGATATTTGAGAATACTTACAAACACCATTCTTCTTCTCTTATAGACTCCTTTTTTGTTATACTTTATAATGGCTTAGACAGGAAAGATGTAAATTTTGTCATAGTAGCACTTTAAATGGTTGCCTGGCATTTTTAACTCTTAAGTTACTACAATTTCAGGTAGCCAGCACCCCCATAATTTGATAGAATGAATTGAGCTTGAATGTTTCAGAATTTTTAAAATTCCAGTGGAGGGATAGGTACTGATCAGTGCATGTATGCAATAACTGCACCTGATCTTAAAGGTTGGTACACATGAGGGGAATGTTCCCCGCGAACATTCCCTGTGTGTGATGACCTTTAAAGGTGGCCAGGAATTGGGGCAACAATTAATTGACGGAAACCGCCATCTCCTGTCAGGTTCGTACATCCTGCGATATACGCCCAAATGAATGAAATGATTTTGATGAATTCCCTAAAGGGCTACTAACACAGGCAATTTTTGAACCTTGAAAAACTTCATAATCAAATGGCTTGGTGCAAAAAAGTGTAAAAGACAATTTGGCTTTTGATCCAATTTCCCTAAAGTCATTCTGCTAATTGTATTTATTTTGTAGCCTTAAGGTGTCATAAAAAGAACTTGATGAAGTAACAAAATAATTGACTTTTCCAAAACTCAAGAAACAGAATTACATGTAAAAAGGATCTCATGCATGGTTGATTTCCTGGATTGTCTGTGCTTTTAAAACAAATGATTGTCAGTTCTGCCATATATCACTTCAGCTGGTTCATTATTACCTTATTAAAGGAAATAAATGCTTCACAAAATTAATGCGAATTTAAAAAGTTTGTGTTAATTTAAGTTGTGTTAATTTTTGTTAGCTTTAATTTCAATGTCATTTAGTGGCATGTAAATTTCCACGCTCTTAATTTCCATTACTTTTGCCTCAAATTCTCGATGCACTCCAGACATTCTTGACAACTACATGTAGGAAACAATACTGTAGCTTTTTTTGTGCACTGAAGAATATTGTAGATCAATCTTTCACAAAGTTAAATGTAAATGTCTACAATATTTCTGGAAAATTAAAAAGCATTCTGTTATCAGGGTGTAGATCTGCCGGTATCATAGTCACTGTAAAGAACACTCAAAGTGGCTGGATTCCTTTGCTTAACCCACATATTTAGGGAAAACTCCATGAACATTGCTTGCATTGTGGATTTTTACACTTAGTGTATGAATAAGTTTGTTCCTGTTGTCTCAAAAAATTCTGTTTCTTTAGGCAAGTTGCGTTAATTTCCCTTATTTTGCAATTTTAGCACCTCTTTCACACTACATGTAATTTCCTTTATTGGAAAGTAATTTTTCCTTCAATTCGCATTAATTTAAGTTTTGTTTATTTCAAATACCTTAAATAAAATTAGCGTTAATTTTCTATAATAAGGCACAGTATCTTCAAATAAATGAGTGTAGACCTACAGTGTACAGCCAGCCAAAAAATAATGCACAAATTAATCTTACAGTTACCGCAAGCTGCAAGACCAGCTGCACCCTGTTTCTGTTTGTGGTGTTCGCACATTCTGCAAGTAGCCGCAAGAAGTTGCTGGTTTGTAGACACAATAAGAAGTTCTTGCGGGAGCATCATTTTTGGGTTGTACTGTGCATTTCGGACATGATAACCAATCTGTAGCCCAAAGGAGAGTGAATTTTAAAGAAATTTTGATTGTAAGGCCAAATAGGAAGGGAAGCCCTTTTTCGCATTAACGAAGCCCTAAATGCAAAGATAAAAAAAGGAAAACTTGCATAAATTTTATACCGCACGAAAAAGTCTTGGTGAAAAATTAAATGTATCCCCCCAGGTGGAAATCTTATTAAGATCTTGTAAGATCTTACAAGATCTGGTAAGAATCTTGTAAGATGCAATTAAGATTAAGATCTTGTTAAGATCTTATTAAGACCTTGTTAAGATTTCAGATCTTAATAAGGTCTTACTACATTTCTTAACAAAATCTTGATATTATCTTGTGGCTGCTAAGCTTCTTGGGATCTTACCAGATCTTATTAAGATCTTCTAAGATTCTTAGAAGAATCTATTTAAGTAAGACAGGGTGTTAAGTTCTTAACAAGATCTTACCTAAGATCCTATTAAGATCTTGATCCTCAAAATCTTTGTCAGATCTTATTAAGCATTTAACATTCCTACAAGATTCTATTAATGTAACCCAGACTTAATGTTAAGTTCTTAACAAGATCTTATTTAAGATCTTATTAAGATCTGAACCCCCAACATCCTGTGAAGATCTAATTGTCAAATTAATTAGTTTTCATTACTATAAACAGTTTGTAATTATTAGACTTGAAAATTCAGTTTGTATTTAGAAATTTTAGTTTCCATTAAAGATCCCTCATTGTATCAAGATCAGTTTTAAACTTCTTCATAAGAATCTATTACAAATAATAAGAACTGAGGATTTTAACATCTTACAAATCAATTTGGGTGAGTTTTAAGGTTGGTAGTTTCCGGTAACCGTAATTAACTGTAATTAGTCCCTCCTATTCCTTCTACAAAATCCACTTCATGCGGCTCAGTTGGTTTGTTTTTTAAACAAACATACAGTCAAACATAATAATGTTTGCTGCTCTCTATTAAATACTAAAGTTTCACTACAGATGTTTGAGTTTGGTACAAAAACTAGTTTAAGACAAAAACGGCATGTTTAAGATTTGAAATAAGTCCCCCCTCTCTAATAAGCCTCCCATTAATGAGGCCTGAAATTAAATATTTAATGTTAAATCCTGACCCCCAAAATTAACTATTGCACATTTTGTAACCTGTGCGTATTTGTTTGTGGGTGTTGTTTGCTGTTCACACCCTACTTTGAACGTGCTTTATACTGTAAACGTTTAGTATAAAAGTAGTTCAATTTGTGTTCCTCTTAAATCCCTGATGAAGTCTGTGTGATCAGATGAAACCGGTCGGATAATAAACAAAGTTGGCGAGAAAAAAAAAAAAAAAAAAAAAAAAAGAAAGCACATTGTTGTTGATCATTGCCTTTTGCAGGTCGTGGTGGCTCCTTCAGCATTTCAGGAGTCATTAATTTGTATCTTCTAGTGTTTATCGGCTATTCTTGTTCTTCAGGAGTTCTCTCAAGGAATTACTTTCCACTTTATTCAAACAACTGAACATCACCCTACAGGAAATCGTCATTCCTCCACACAGTTGTTTGCTATGACGCCTGCGGCCAGTGCGACGCTTATCATTGTCACGTGCGAGAGAATACTATACGAAGATATTCCCACATTATTCTTGAGTACTCCAGGCATGTGTTTATGTGTGATGCCCATACTCCGTTCCACATTTCAAAGCTTGGCTACTAAGCACTCGTTCGTATTGTTTCATTTCAACTGTTTCGAATTGATATCGTGAAGAAAATCGCATTGAGAGAGGATCTAAAGTTTGATATAGTTAACTCAAAAGGAAAAGAAGGTATGAAAAGTGAAATTTCACTATCCAAAGCTCGCATTACGACCACATGTTAGTGTTTTGAAAGCGCACTTGTTCTCTTTGTTTACGTTTACTTCATTCGAATTTCAAACTTTGTTGTCCCTTTTTTTTTTTTTTTCAGAATTCGAGCTTCCCAATCGGGGTGTGGCTTATCTATGGGTGCAACTTATACATGGACTTTTATACATGGCCTCTCCGAAGCTTAACTTTACAAAGACTTAATCATGCTCATATGGTGTATCCAGGAGAGTTATAAAACCCCTCCCATCCTCTCCTTGAACATACAGGCACCTATTTATTATTGCATCACAGTCCACAACCAAGAAATTTTCTGTTTCTTGAACCTCAAGAAAATGATGTCCTATTAATTGCTTTCTGACAATTTCCTTTAAAACTGGATCTTGTGGTAATGGGAGTTCTTGGCAGACATTGATTCCTGTCAGACTGTATTCCGCAAGCAAGGCATAAGCAATGTTATGCTGCATAATGTAACAAAAAACTTTGCCATACGCTACCCTTCGTTGTAAATGGAACTGAACAATGTAACTACAGGAATTCCCCTTTCTTGGGTACATTGTACTGTGGAAAGTCACATGATTCTTTGTCATCCTGAATGAAACCAGGTGATCCTTGTCCAGTCCACAGCCAAATGCTCCATGAAGTACATTTTGAAACTGAGGAAGTTTCTTGTAATGCATGGGCTCATGCAGTAGCATCCCACCATCTGTGTGTCTTGTGTTTACTTTTTCATTGAGCAGTTGTTTTGATAGTCTGGCAGCACTAGGGGTGTTTTTACAGCTTTGTGACACGTGGCGTTTGTAGTTCTGGCTGACTCCCAGTTTGTCTACCATCTGTCTTGGAATCCCTCTTGTTCCAGTATACAAACTCTTTAGATGAGCTATGAAGGCTTCAAAGACAAAGCCAGATGTAAAAGAGAGGGAGCCATGATCCAGAACTTGGGAAGGAAAGTGAATTAAAGCATGACTATTGTATGTGCACTCTTGAATGCTGTAAAGACTTGGGAGCAATCTCACAAAATTGTCCAGCAATACTTGAGCTGTCTCTACATATGGTTTGGAAATAGGAATGGAATGCAAGAAACAAAGAGCAGTTGAAAGAAGAGCAAAGTGATAGAAATGATCCACTTGGAATTCATCAGAGAGAAGAGCATTTCGCAGACAGGGAAGTCCAGCAAAGAGGAAAAATAGACGGAATTCAGATGCTTTCCAGTGTTTCAGTTCATTGAGACTACGTGGTTTTCTAGTGAAGTCGTGGGGCACTCGGACTGATAAAAAGGTCTCCTCTAACTCATAAGCAAATCCCAGCAAGGTATATGTTTCTGTAGCAAAGCGAGGATCAAACCACCGTTTAAACAGCTGTCTATTCATGATGCCTTCACAAACACAGTGCATCCAGTCAATGGGTAAATTGTCTGGAATCCCAACAAGATTTCCAAACACGTTCTTGCCCTTTACGCCAAAAACTACAGTTCCTGTGGTCTCTGCAATGTTCGCAAATCTCCTTGTTTCTTCTATTGTTCTGTTGGCCACAGAATGAGAGGTGGTGTATTCATACAGCCTTACACGTAACTCATTATCATATCTCCCAGGATGTGTACACGTGCTGCAGCCAAATTGACCATTGAACTGTTTAAGATTGAACAGCATTGACTTGGCTGGGAGATCTGGCACTACAGATTGAATGCGGCAAACAGAGGGTATGGGTTGCTCATTGCTATCTTCAAATTCACAACCATCTGCCAGACCACACAGCTCCCCAGTAAAATTTGTTAAAGACAATTTCTGGTTTGCATTTTCCATACCAGAGACCAGTAAGAAGAATGTTCTCAAATTTGTATCGCTCTTGAGGGGGTAGCTCAACAAGCAGGCAAATAAGTGGCCAGATGCTAAATTTTCTTGACTTAATTAATGGCGCACCATTGCTGCTCACCATGATGGAAAAAACCTTCTTTCCTGTGGCTCGAGGGTCCTCCTTAATGAATCTCTGGTAGACCCTCCCATCCTGGTTGTGACATCTCCCATCTATAGCTCTCTATTGTTGTCCAGTGCTCTGTAGAACATAATATTGTGGAAAGCTAACAATCAGTGAGGAAATAAAAGTAAGAGAAATTGGTTTGGTCCTCACATATTTAGCAGTTGGTTCTGGAAACACTTGTAGCCATGGGAGGGAGTGATCAGGGATATTGTAATGTTTAAGAAATGAGCAGGAGTGTACCGAGTGTTTTAGGACTTGATAAAACACTAATTGCGATTTTATTGAATGGTTTAAAAAGCTTTCATTTACGGTACATCTATCCATTCTTACACTAAAATTTTGATTGTAGGTTATTTTGGCCCAGAAACTTGGATGAAAATTTAGCTGTGTCTTTATCAGATATAAAGCCACTCATTAAAAATTAATTTCTTTTGCATTTATACACTTGTACATTTATCTTCCTGTAAACTTCAACTCTCTTTAGTTAAGACATGATCCACCTAGACTTAAGCATCAGCTACCTGTGGGCATGTCCAATTTGTAAAAAATACTAATTAGAGAAATAAAGAACTGAGAAGAGTATTTCCTTCATGAATTATTAATGAGTTTTTTATAGTTATTTAATTGGCAATGGTAATGTCTTTATACACTGCACTTAGGGCACATATACTGTAGTCTCAATTTGGCAGTCCACAATTCTTCTGTGGGGTGAGATCAGATGTCAATGGATTGGAGCCATTGGCAATAAAAGTTTTTAGTCACATTTAAAGTTAGGGCTGTTATAATTAAATTAATTAGTTGGCTCTACCACTAGATTAAATAAAGTAAAGAAAAGTTTTGGCCTGAATATTAATCAGTCCTTGAATTAATAATTAAGGTGAGACTAACAATGTGGAGTTCAAATTCAAATGTTTGAGACTTAAACCATTTCCTATGCACTTCCCAATTCACTGCTCAGCTGCCATGTTAATCAATTACATGTACCTTACACTGATTTTAATTTGTATGTGGCTACGATTGTCTTTATAAATAGAACTTTTTAATTTATAACTTTTTTTTCAGGTCATTATTTAGTCATCAATGTATCTTGACATCTTAATATTCATATAAATTATTACTATAATAATTTTCTTTACTAAATTTCTATATACATATTCATTTTTATGATAATATATTTATTTTTATGACATTCTGTCTTCTTATAACTCCTAGTATAGTTGTTACTTATTTAGGAGTATATTGATTAAAGGATGAAAGGATAAATTTTAATTGGTTTGGGGGAGGGGGGACTGGTGACTCAGTCTTAAGAATAATAATAATAACAACAACAATGAGAAATAAATGACAAACCAAATCAATTTTTAAACAAATTCAATTTACTGCAAAAAAATTGGTTTTGAAAAAAGATGGTGTGTAAATGTTGTTTAGTGGCATCCCAACAAAAGAACATTATGTTACCTAAAGCAAAAATTTGTCACGTCAGATCCACACATTGACAAACAACTGCTCCTGAACAAGTCAAGATGAGCTTATGGGAACCTTGCAATATTGTATGAAGTTTGGTAAACCCACCGGTAATACCACTCTTACACTATAGGTACATATAAAAGTGTATACTCTTACCTTTAAGCAATCTTTGAATTTGTGGTTTTAGTGGTAGTACATAAAACCTTACTGGATCCACTTTCTCCCCTTCATTGTCACAGTCTCTGTTTCTGCATACTTCCCTTTCCACCTTACTGTGGCATGCAAGGCAGAGTTCTTTCAGCTCGTAAGGAAGTAAGCACTCTTCGTGTCGTTTGTTGAATTGGTAGGATGACGTTGCAACGTTGTTTTCAGCAGGCAATGTCAGCCCTAATACCTTTAGCAAGTCTTCTTTTGCTGCTTCAGACATGTGATGCTTCTTAAATAGGGCTAGTAATAATGCATCAAAATTTTCTCTGGTCAAATTGCACCCGGGATACAGAGGAGTCTGGCTGGAGCATTCCTGAGAACTGTCTTCAGTGCTCTCTGTGTCGGTATCATGTTCACTTGATTCATCACTTGAGGTACCATCAGGAGGATCACTCTCTGGGCTTTCATACAGGCTCAATCCATATGACTGATCACTTTCAAACCCTTCCAAAATACTCTCGTAAGGTTGGGATTCCTCATTATCGGGTGTTTCTGACATACTGTTACAAACCTCTTCATCAGGAGCTGGCTCAGCACTTGCAGAACGTTTCCTCTTTCGCGGTGTTTCGATAAGAACGTAACTAGTTTCCTTTCCTGACTCAGCTTCACTTGAATAGTGGACGCCCGTATCATCCAGTGAACACAAACTCCCACACAAACTGTCATCGGAGTCAGACCCAGCCTTAAAAATTTTCCGTCTCTTTTTCTTTTGGGGGGTGCTTACGTTAACATGACAAGAATCATCTACATCTAAAGGTTGCTCCCGTTCATGATCTTCATCGAATTCGTCGGAACTGGACTTATCGTCACTATCTTCGTCGATTTCGTCGGAGCTGGACTTATCATTATCTTCATCGAATTCGTCGGAGCTTGCCTTATCCAGGGACTCATCAGCCATAGCGCAAAGACGTACAACAAATCAAACAAATCAGCTATAAATAAATCGATTTGCTTAATTAGATTGAATTGTTCAGCAAATTCAACGGAACTTGATTTATAGCGCAAAGAAGGATGATTAGAAAAACGCGAGCAGAGTATTAAAAGCGATAGCCGGAAAAAACAAATGGTCATGAATTCTTTATTTTTGGCGCTCCCGGGAACTGGAACCTGAGGCCGAACTGGGGGTGTAACTGGGGTGTAACAGTGCGAGACAAATGCGCATGATCGGTTCGTTGGTGTTGCTGAAGTGTTTCAATACCGTTGCAGTCGTTTAAGCGCCTTTACTTCAAACTGGCCATAGTCCATCCAAAATTTTACTTTCGCCGAATGTTTAACTTTTTGGCTTGCCATGAGATTGCACAATGCCTACCAAACTATAGAATAACAGTGACGTCGACAGAAACTGCGCATCCTCCGTTCGGTGTTGCTCAAGTGTTTCACAACCGTTACAGTCGTTTAGGCGCCTTTTTAGTCCATCCAAAATTTTACTTAAGCCAAGTGTTTTTTGGCTTGTCATGAGGTTGCACAATGCCCACAAAACTACAGTATATCACTGACTTCGACAGCCAGGATTTCTAACGTAAAAGCTATAAAATATAAATTAGTGTAAGCCTATTTCTTAGATGGCCGTCGTGCGGTAGGTAAGTAATACTATTATCTGAAGATTGCTCAAATAGAGGTAAGCATCGCTACAGAAGGTAAGTTGCAAGTTTTTATTTTGAAGTTAACGGGATTACACAATCCTGAGAGTGGTTTTCTAGTAATGTTCCATCATGATCACGTGAAGTAGACTCGGGTGAACAGTATAAACATGGACAAATATCATGTACACACTTGCACTTCAACTTACATTTCAATACGCAAGTTAGAGTGAGCATTGTGGTCCATTACTTTGAGATGTCGAAAAAACCCACAAGTGAGAGGCTTCAACTAAAGCACATCAAAGAAACTCATCCAGAAGGTAAGCTAAATTCTAACAGATTTATTGTTGTTTCGGTCATTAAACGCAGCTGTGTTGGAAGGGCTGGTTTTAATCTGCCAACAAGAAGTCTTGATTACATTTCTGAATTCACCTGAACTCCAAGTCGATCGTTGGAACCTTAGAGTTCCCTGGCATTGATGCATTATATCGGATACCTACCATACATTGATGAGTTAATTATGCAAACCTTTATACTTGATCGGTCTTCAGAATAAGCTTATATACCATATTTAGCCTATTTGTTTGTATGCTGCTCGACTACTCTGACTATTTTATTTTTTGGCCGTTATAAACACTCTTTATAAACTACTTCAATTTCAGAGTTCGAGCATAAGGATCACTGCATTTTGTTCTTTATGAATGAAATGAAGTACAGTGTGGCTGAACGAAAAAATTTGGTCGAGCAAGACTTACAGCTGATGAGCACTGTGTCCGTGAAAATAAGTGGCAAAAAATACACCGCGACGCTCATGTTTATCGGTGAGTTGTTATTAATTGTACTTGGAACAAACTTTGACTCACTTAGCGTTCGCTACTATTCGATGGTGAGTGACACTTTATTTCCAATCCATCTGTAATTTGTTTTCAAGAAAAAAACTATTGCCAATCAGTTATCTTAAGGCCATTATTTCCCATTTGATCACAACCTGTAACCTGTTCCCCGTGGAAAAACTGGTAATGGTTTGGCAATTTTAAAGAATGTTGGACATTATTATGGCAATAGTACTGTGTGTATCAGTCTATTAGACAGAGCAATCAGACTTGTAATTGACAAAATAATTACAAAAGGAATGAAAAAAATATGTTTGCTCAAAAACTGTGGTGTTACTACCAAGGATAATTTAAGACTATTTCCTGACTGCCACCCTTCCATTTCCAGGTACTGGTGGCTCTCTCCCGTATATGAGATGTTACAGTAGGCCAACCAGACGATTAGATTAGTACTTGTTAACATGCCCCTACCCCCTGTGCCCTAATTCACAATTGCTTGATCTCTTCTCTTAAGGGAGCAAAGATGAATGCAAGCAAAGAATGGGGGCATTGGTTCCTGTGCCATCTGTTGCAAGTTCACCACCAAAATCTACCACTGGCAAACAAAAAGACAACAGTGGTACCATAGGTAGGGAAAATGTGTTATTAACTTAAAACTGCTTCATTCCACCTGAAAATTATTTTCCTACTGGATGCTACATGACTTACTGGTAGTGCACTTCAAATTTTTTTCATTTTTGTGGTCAATCATTCATATAGGAGGCGTGCATGCATCCTTTTTAAAGTTGGCCAGTTGGTGATTCAGTGCATTAGTACCTTTTGAAAGTTTTTCTTGAATATGGAGAAAAATGCAGATCCTCTCAATAGGCAAAAGCCCAAACTGTGCGCAGGGAAAGCTAATAATACAACTGAAAGTATTGCTGTACTGTACATTTTGTTATTCAATACTTTTTTCCATTAATATCATAGGTAAGGATGTAAGCAATGAACTCAAGAAGGTGCAGAAATTAAGTGTACCATCTGCCATGCAAATTGAGGTACAGTATATAATTTTTCAACTCTGTCCACATGTTGTTGTTGGAGTATTTTTTTCTTAATTGGTGAAATTGTCCCAAGCTTTGACATCACTGCAAATAATAATAATAATAATAATAATAATCCTGGACTATTGTAGGATTTTTTTTGAGGGGGTGGGGGTGGGGTGGCTTTATTTCATAAAAAAGGTATATGTTATGGTCTTCACCTCAGTTGTCTGATTCAGGTTTCCTTCCCAAACATCAAAAATGGTTTTCGTTGGCTTATGTTGGATTGTCTTAACTTCCTAACAGGATTGTAGTGATGACGATTCAGATTGTGATGGTAATCCTCAACCATATCATCGTGAATTTGAACGTACTCTCAAGAGAGCATCAAGCACTTCAACACGCACTACTTTTGATGTAAGTGGCAATTGATATACATGAATTTCTTACATTAGATCAAACTTGGAAAAATTGAAATAACTTATTGTTACGGTGGATTTTATAGTAAGATGCACCAGAGTAGGCAAGTAACTGAACTAACCTATTATTTTACCACTGTTTCCTGCTTTTGCATAAAAAATGATGTCTGACCCAAGGCTGTGCATGGAAGATTGTTTATTGAGTGTGTATTTCTTACCTGTACCTTACTGTTTTATTTCCAAAACATAGGATAATTGGAGGAATGATGTGACCAAACAACTGGAACACATCATTGCAAAGGTTTCTAGAATAGAGGATCATATCCTCAACAATAAACCATTGAGGATACCTAATGACAGTTACTTTGAAGTGGTTACCACTCCTCCAACCAGCAAAAAGGTAATGTTAAGTCCTCTTTTCAATGAGCTCTTTCTTGGAATGTTAACAATAATCTGTTGTCATGTGTAAATAAATAAATGAATAAATAAATAATTACTTAATTATCCTCTCCCCGACGGGGCTTTCAGGGATGATGATACAAACACAAACTGTGAGAAACAAATACCTGTAATTCAAATAAACATAACATGATAAGAATCCCAACTGGCTGGAGGCAAACCAGTTGACTATTTACAAGGATGACCAAGGAGTTGAACCAGGGACTACCCAGAACAACACCAGCTAGCAGCCAGAAAGGGATTTCAACCTGGGGTGAACGCATTGAAATCCGGTGCCCAAACCACTCGGCCACCCTGCCTTAATGTCATAATGGCAACATTAAATCCAAACCTGACATAACTCTCCACAGCTGGTATCAATACTTTATCATGTTAATGACAAACTTTCAATTTACAGATGAGACTGGCCATGGAAGATGACCAGGGAGAACCATCTGGGAGATCTGCAGCTGCAGCTGCATCACCATCACTGGTAAAATAACAAAGTCATACACACATACACATTCTTACACTCTCAAGCTGAAGCAACTGTTATAATCATTATCATTATTATTGAGAAAAGGTTAAGAATATAGAAAAGATTATCTAATGGTAACTGGGTGTCACGAATTTGATCTTTACCGAATCAAGTAAATTTGTTCTCCAGTAACAAGCATAGAACAAACAGTTGTCAGTAATGTTTCAGGATTACTTTTACATGTTGTTGTCAATCTTGAAGCTAAATAGTTAATAATCTCACATTTCATGTTTTTTAGATGTACAATGAGACCAACCTTCTGCTGCTTCCATCTGGCGGAGACATAAAAAAATATGCATTAAAAATTTTGGCAAACCTTTTTACAACAGAGGAAATGGCAGGGGGGATCGTAGAGCCTTCCAGAGAAAAGGCCACATGCAAGGTGGAATTGGACCCCACCAGAGTTGACCTTCTAAAAAGTAAGTTATTGTTGGCTTTGTTGATTGTCAACATTAATTTAATGATTTGTTGTGATTAATTATTAGTAACTGAGTAAAAGATGCAAGGTGTTCATTAGGCATAGGTGTAATACTTTACACCATTCTCCTGTTACTACGATTCTTAATGAAAACCCTGAAGATGGGAGGTAAAGTACACGTTAGAGAAGCATGAAAGGTCTCAACCACCACTGAAGGTGGGTCATGTTTTTGGGTGTTACCTTCCATAATCCTTTCCAGAACATACATGTGTAGCACAAAATTTTGGAGGCTTTCATAAACTAGTCAGATGCAGATTGGTGATATTTAACAAACTGTTAGTGGCTCAGTGTGCACTGTTGACTTGTGCATGCCCAATTTGGAGGTTTCTAAGCATAAAGGAAATGTAATGGACTAGTTTACTCTGAGGCAAAATACAGTAAGAGCACTAGATGATGATTTGACCAATCAGGGCATGCATCTAACCTTAGTTTTGTTCTTATTGATAGCTTTTTAGCCTGCAAAGTACACTGTCGCATAAACAAATGATATCTTAGTTTTTGCTATTATTTTATTCCTTACAGGGGCCATCAAAGAAAAATTTGGTGAAGTCCAGTTCATGAAGAAATGGCCATTGATAAGGCAGTCGTTAAACCAGAAATGTCTGGATGCCAAAAGAAAAATACCCAAACCAGAAACTGAATGAATGTGCATTAGCTTGGTTCCCACTTCTACAGTAATTTTTCATTTGTGCATTTAATGCTCATTATTAATTTTCAGGGAGAACAGCATCTAAGTACAGGATATTCTCAGGCTGTCATGTTTTCTTATATACTACATGTATTTCCAAAACTGCTCTCAGAGAATTTTTGGGAGCCCAAAACTCTGAACCTTTGAAATCCTGGTGCACACCATTTACATTTTGAGCAAAAAGTAAGATTTTCTTGTTGCCCAAATGGCAAAAGTAAGTCACCATGGGCCGCTGGATACTGCTACAGCACAGCCCTGATTATACAAAAGAATATTATTGTACCAGTGTTTGTTTGTTTCTCAGGAAAATAATAAGTCTCAAGTTAGTTTCAGCTGCCACCTTCAATGAAATATTATATTTCTTTTGAATTCAGTAATTGATGCAATCAGAAGAAAAATATTTTATAGTATTTTTCCTGGTCTCGTAAACATTCGCTGGCAATGCTTTATTTCAGACTTTTTAATGTGGATAATATATAATGGTGCTGTGATCTTGCGAGTGCGCATGCTGGAGTCCTTGACAGTTCTTGCATAAACTTGAGAAGATCTTCATGATAAATGTATTTCACCAGAGCAAGCTTTTGCAATAAAATAATGTAAAAACAAACAATCATTATTGTTGGTTATGGTTTAAAACAATGCCCCAGTCTTCAGTTGAAGGGCTGTGAGTTTAGCCATCTTAAGTCAACTTTTTGGTAAAAGATTTTGTTTTCTAAGCAGGCTGTGATCAAACTAGGTGCTAGGTTGCTCAAATGATTTGTTGTAGGTCATATGCCAGAAATGAGGATAGTGAAATGAAATTTAGAAATAAAAGTATCCAGGTTTTACCCTATTTTGCAGCTTGCTTAGAAAATAATCAAATCTCAGCCCTTCAACTTCTCCTTACAAGACCTAGCTTGTACAATGTTTGGTAAGATGCTTCAGACTTCCTGGTAAGAATCTGACAAGATCTTGTAAGATCTTGGTATGAATTTTATGAGATCTTGTAGGATCTATGTAAGAATCTTATAAGATCTTGTAGGGTCTATGTAAGAATCTTACAAGATCTTGTAGGATCTACGTAAGAATCTTATTAAGATCTTGTAAGATCTATGTAAGAATCTTACAAGATCTTGTAGGATCTTATTAAGATCTTGTAAGATCTATGTAAGAATCTTACAAGATCTTGTAGGATCTATTTAAGAATCTTACAAGATCTTGGTAAGAATCTTACAAGATCTTGTAGGGTCTGCGTAAGAATCTTACAAGATCTTACTAAAATCTTATTAGGATCTTACAAGATCTTACAAGATCTTATAAGAATCTTGGAACAAGATCTTACAAGATCTTGTAAGATTCTTGTAAGATTCTTAACTAAGAATCTTAATAAGAATCTTGACAAGAATCTTAATAAGAATCTTATTAAGATCTTAATAAGATTTCCACCTGGGCATATTAATGTGCAGGCTGCACATTAATTAACACCAGCAAGCTCAAAACTATACATGTACCTGTACTGTATGACATAATCACACATAATAATTATTCCATTTCCCTGACTTTTTCTATATTACAAAATGAGAAATAAAAAAAATTAAACTTGCTTTATAACAAAACATGGAACTTGCCTTTCAACTGTTTAGTTTGTTGCCACTTGGCAGTCAACTGTCACCTCTGAAGCAGCCCAAAATTCAGAAATACTGAAGAACTCATTGTCAGTCCCATTTTCATCTTGTTTCTGAGTAAAACAATCACCAAACTGGCTGCTTGCAAAAGACGCCTCTTCAGTGCCATTTGTATTAGGTGTACTTTTCTTTTCCAATTGCTTTCCTTCAAGAACAAATTGCTTTTGTTGCTGATCGTATTTCAAAGTTTACTGTCTCAAAAGCTCCTTTTGATGCTTACGTGTACGTTTGTGCAACTGCAGGGTAGGTGCATGGCAGAAATACTTCTGACAGTAACTGCACTTAAATGGCTTAACTCCAGCATGTATAAGTTGATGTCTCTTTAGGCTTATTGCCTGATTGAAACACTTGTCACACTTGCTGCATGTGAAAGGTTTTTCTCCTGTGTGTAACATTTGGTGTTTGTTTTAATTTTCTGCTGTGCTATAAAATTTTGACAATGCTCGCATTTAAAATGCTTCTCAACTTTGTGTGCTCTTCTGTGCTTTGTAAGGTTCTCCAAGAAACTAAAACACTTTCCACAAAGGTTGCACTGGAATGACACTCCATTACGCTGTTTTAAAGCTCTTTTCTGACGTAAAGACACACCACTCTTATTGAAGTTCACAGGACCCTATCTTGTGTGTGTTAATTTATGCTTCTTCAAATAATTTGCTTTGCGAGAGCTCTTGTTACAGTCACTGCACTGAAAAGGCTTCTCACGTGTATGTATCAGCAGATGTCGTTTCAAGCTTCCTGCCTGATTAAAACACTTGTCACACATTTCACATTTAAAGGGTTTTTCCCCTGTATGTATCATTTTGTGTTTCTGCAGATTTCCTGATATACTAAAACACTTCTTGCAGTCATCACATCGAAACAGATTCTTTCCTTTGTGCGTGTACAATCCATTCCCTTGTCTTACACTTCTCTTCTCATTGTAAGACTTGTCCCGATTGCTGTTTCTCAACGGTAACTGTCCTTTGTGGGTTTTTGACTTATGCTTCTTAAGAGAGAGAGAGCTTGTCTTGTCTGTGAAGTTTCAGGTGTTCCTCTCCTGTCACAAGGCTTTTAGAAAGCTTGGAATGGTGGCTGCTGGATTTATGAGGATCCGCGCTGAAGGCACTGATGTATTTTCATGTTGGTCCAAGCTGGACGTACCATTCTGTTTATATGCCAACATTGTTAGTTTCAAGTGGGCATATGCATATTCATGTGACCTTTATACTCTTCCTTGGACCCTGAAAGAAAGAAAAGACTGACTGTAAACCTTGCTACTGTACATAATAAATTTATATGAATGCTTTTATCTCATTTCAATTTTTTTTCCACCAGGTTTTTGTGGTAACTGCAAGCTTTTACATGTAGACGTTAATGTATTAATTTTACGGGGTTCAGTCAAAACCCTCAAACCAACCCCAACTGTAGATCCGCCCTAGACTATCATGATAACTAATGTGAACAACCAACTCACTGTACAATGGGTTACCATGGATAATAAACTACACACTGTTACATAAATAGGCATTGGTTAGATTCCATGAGTAGTCTGGCAGTTACAATTTGTATTGAGGAATGTGAACTACGTAGAATTCATAAAATACAGCACAAACTAAAACAAAATAAGTCTCAATAAGTTTGATTCCTGCCTACTGGACACTTCATGTAGTTAATAAGAAATACTTGCTTAATATGTGGTTTTCATAATTATTACATTGTCACCACCATGCTGGTGCACGTTAATAATAGATCTCTCATTAGCTCCTCCTGCTCATCCACCAGCATTTGTTAGTTTCATTATTGTTCTCTGTGTCTCCAGAGATTGGCTGCGAACCAGAATACCTTTACTTTTACAGCACAAATTACTGGTGGAAAATGACGACTGAAACAAAAGCCCTCAAAAAGTTGTCAACATGAAGCAGAGTTTACCCCTAAAGTACCTCAGTTGGAATCATTTGAAGTGGTTATTTTCAAAAGTTTTGGGATTGAATGTTCCCTGGACTCCCTAGAACGTCCCTGCTGCCTTAAAATCTTTTATCCTGCCTACTGCTCCAAATAAGTTTGACAGGGCTGGATTCCTTTGGATTATTTTATATTTGGTCAACAACAATCAGTTACAGTTTAATATTTTCCTGAAAATGAAAATTCCACTCGCCAAACCAGGCAAGTAATCTTACATTTCCACTCCCCAATGGGCTTGATGTTCACATTAGTGAGTGGGCGAGCACTAACAGGGCCTGCGCAGCAAGTCTGCAACTGGGGGAGGGGAGGGGGGGGGGGCTCACTTCAAATGCGTTAGCCTAAGTAAACTAGGGGGGTCCGGGAGCATGCTCCAGCAGAAAAGTTTTGGAATTAAAGTCCTCTGAAATGGCTGGAAATGCATTTAAAACTAGCATGGTGTGGTGAAACTTATATACTTTCAGTAAAACTTTTCGGTAAAACATTACATAGAAAAAAGAACTTCAATGTTATTAGTATTACTTGCTTTTTACTGTGGAAAAGTGGGAGGAGGGGGGGGGGGGGGGGGGGGGGTCAGCCCGTCCCCCTGTGCCGTCCCTGGCTAATTTCACATCCTGAGAGTGACTCGTATAAGTTTTCGAGAATGACTCGTTGGCTCCATGGCTTGGCAGTGACTTGAGTGCTTGAAGAATGAGGTGCAATGTTGATACATGTTTTAAAGAGTGGCTTGGTGGCTGGACGGTTTGGCAGTGACCTGAGTGCTTGAAGGGTGAGGTAGAAAAACCCTACATCTTGGCCCTGTATTTAGCCACCTATGCAGACCCTCTTTGAGCTCGTCATGCATTCCTTCCCCACAAACGTCTGCTACACTGAATTGCCACTTTCTTCTGATTGCCTGCGGACAGACTTTGTTTTGAAGAAACCAGTAATGAGCTGTCTAAGAATGGAAATCAACAACTGGGGAGTAATGTCCACTAAAAATTCACATGCATTGTCTCGGAAAGTAAGTCCCTGGGTCAAAGTTCTACTTTCCACAAATTGGAAGATCAACTATGATTGGCTAACTGCCATGAACGGAAGTGACAGTTCAGTTCAGCAGAGGTTCGTGGGGGAGGAACACATGACAAGCCCAAAGACGTCGAGCCAACAAGTCATTCTCCAAAACTTATATCTACAGTACCTCTTTCATAAAGCACTAAAAGCAACTAGCAAGTTGGCAACGAGTCACTCCAGGGTTTTCATTAATTTTTCAAGTAAAAGTGGACCTGAATAGGAGTAGCCAGGTACCCTGAGTGAATTTGATGAGCAGAGCTTTCAATTTTTGCACCTAAAATTGCTCCTCCAACCCTGCACTAAAACATAAGAACTTCATGTCTACCCCGTTCTTAAAGCACTAAAGCCACTATTGAGTATTATCTGAGGCCTTCTAAGGGGTAGAAGCGACATAGCTCTGAAAACAGGCGACAATCTCCTCTCAAAACACCGATAGCCGACAGAAATTGGTAGAAAACGGGCGGCAGGTTGCGACAGCGACAATTCACTTTCCATTAATATTCCTCTTCGTTTTCTTTGTGACAGCGACATTTGTCCCCAACAAAGCAAGGGACAGACAGAGTCGTAAAGAAGCGACAAAGCGACACAAGACCACCCCTTGGAAGGCCTCATATCTACCTCGTTCTTGAAGCACTAAAGCCACTGCCGAGCCGGCGAGCCACCGGCACGCATTAACCCTCAAAATTTGACCTTATATTCTGTACAGTACGTAGCTGGTCCTCGAAAATCCAGTTTGGGTGTTTGAGAAGCCAGGCTGCATTGTGACCAATTCATTGGAGCTGAAACTCATCACGTAGTCAGGCCAAGTTATGATGAAACGGAGTTGCACTTCGGCTTAATATCTGATAATTTCAGACAGTTAAACATGTAATCATTTCCGATATTGTAGTTTTGGCGCCATTTTTTGAAAACCTCGCACCAACTTTCAGGGGCAGCGTTTGTTAATCGATCATTGTTTCCCAAATTGCAGTTGTAGCGTAGAGAGTTTACTTACCTGTAAAAAACAAAAAGTTCCACTAACTATGAATTAATTCACTTCCCCGTTGTTCCTGTCGGTCAGTAACCACCATTAATGACAACAACTCCTTTGTATAAGTTAACCCTAAACGACCTTGTAATTTCTAGAGGGTTTTCACGTGACGTCATAAAAAACTAAAATTCAAAAGTAAACAGACTTTTGCATTTTTATCTTTATCACGTAAAAGAAATTTTAGAAATGTACCTGCTTGCATGTTATCAGCTCGATAGCTTGCTTTGTTTAGAAAATAGAGCAGTTTAAATCTTAAAGTTTTTCAAAGTGCGTGGCATAAAGATGTCTGCTCACAAGCATGTCAATTACATGAAAACATCGATTCACCGTGTGTTTTTGAAGTTTGAAAAGCGAACATGGTAAAAGCATCTATGTGCATATGTGAATGTTTGAAAGCTCAACAGAGAGGACAAAGCCTTTGAGATAGCTAAAGTAAGAAACATATGTTTTAACTCGTTTCCGGCCGCCATATTGGCGTCCCTCATAGGGACGCCAAGATGGCTTTTCCATACAAAACACTATGATTTTGAGTGGTACATTTTGCCGAATAACTCGAGTACGGGATATCGCACGGCCCTGAGACTTTGGCATGTTGTTTATTTATTACTCTTCAATAGTATCACAATTTCTTGACTTAATCTATTGAATGGTTGACGATTTTATTTTTTTACTTGCGTGACTGAAAACGCTCTATCTATACCTTTTTTATTAATATGGCTCTCCAGTTTTACTCCATGAAGGTGTTGAGGGTTGGAATGTTTGTAGGAATATACATACGCGCTATTTCATGTGAGCGCCCAATCTCGTACCCAGAGTCCTCAAGCTCTTTGGCCAGCGGTTACTCTGGTGAAAAACCTCACAGGATCTTCAAAGATCTTCAAAGACCTGCCAAAGATCTTTAAAGATGAGGATCCTTTAAGGATCTTCTAAGGATCTTCAAAAGATCTTTAAAAGACCTTTAATTTCTAAAACTAGTGACAAAGATCCTCATGGACTTGGTAAGGATCTTGTGAGGATCTCGCAAAGATCCTGGTGAAGTTCAGCTCAAAGATCTTCGTGAGGATCCTTCAAGATCCTCAAGGATTTTTACTAGGATCCTTGAAGGATCTTAAGAGGATCTTAAACAGGATCTTAACCTGCATGACAGGCGCTTTATGAGCTAAGCGGGGCGAACGCGATGTTTGAAAAGATCTTTAGTAGGATCCTTAAGGATTTGATAAGGATCCTTCGAGGATATTAAGCAGGATCTTGAAAAGATCTTTAGTAGGATCCTTAAGGATTTAATAAGGATCCTTTAAGGATCTTAGAAGGATCTTAAGCAGGATCTTGAAAAGATCTTTAGTAGGATCCTTAAGGATCTTAAGCAGGATCTTGAAAAGATCTTTAGTAGGATCCTTAAGGATCTAATAAGGATCCTTCAAGGATCTTACAAGGATCTTAAGCAGGATCTTGAAAAGATCTTTAGTAGGATCCTTAAGGATTTGGTAAGGATCCTTCAAGGATCTTAAAAGGATCTGAAACAGGATCTTGAAAAGATCTTTAGTAGGATCCTTAAGGATTTGATGAGGATCCTTGCAGGATTGTGAAAAGATCCTTTCAATCAATTTGCTAAGATCCTTGACAGGATCCTTCAAGATCCTCAACGATTTTATAAGGATCCCTCAAGGATCTTCAAAGGATCTTCAATGGGACC